>QEPC01012468.1:279740-322426 GCA_003113815.1 Sphenodon punctatus | reverse complement strand
TTCGGTGTTCGGTGTTCGGTCCGTTCGGTGCGTTCGTGTTCGTGTTCGTGTTCGGTTGTCCGAACAGGCCGAGTTCGGGCCGAACACCGAACTACCGAACCGCGTTCGCCCATCCCTATTGAATAATAATAATGTTGTAGTGACCTCCAAGAGTTTACCTAAATCCATTTAAACTATTAGCCTTTGCAGCATCCTACAACAATGAGTTCCACAGGCTAATTGTATGCTATGGTCCCAATCCTAAATACAGTTGCTCATGAGTAAGTCTCATTGTAATCAATGGGACTCCTGTGCAAGTATGTTTAGGATTGAGCCCTATGTGGGAAAGTATTTCTTTCTATTTATTTAAACCTAAAATATAGTTGGGAGTCTCCTAGCTCTTGTATTATGAGAGAGAATAAACAGCAGTGCCTTAGACACTTGGTCCACACCATTCGTGATCTTATGTCTCTGTCATATCCTCCGCAGTCATCTTTCTAGGCTGAGGAGCACAAATCTTTTTAGTCTCTCCTCCTATGGAAATGTTTTTGTTAAACCGACTCTGTTCCCTTAAGTCAGCTTTGGTATTTCAGGCAAATTTAATCAAAAGATTTGCACTTGAGCAGACACTGTGCAAACCTGAATGTGGACGGTGAGAGATGGCCAAGCAACGTTATACAATAAATCTCATTCCATGTGCTGTGTAAGGGAGAGCTAACAGCAAAAGCCTACTGATAAAAGAAGTCATTTGTTTCGTATTCCTGCTCCAAAGCTCCAGGTTATGTCATATCCAAAAACAATCATTCACCCTCTCTTCTTAGAAATGACTTAAAGGGGGTGTATGATTTATAAAACTTTAGAGTTTGTTAGCCATTGAATCTGAGAAACCTTAGAGGAAGATTGTTCTTTTTTAAAAAATGTATAGCTAGGTGGCTTACTGTAGTCATGCTGCCTTTTATGCTTTAACTGTAGATTACTTGTCCATTTTCATGCTTGCTGTCTTAGGCAATTGTGACTTGGAGTAATAATTTCAAATGGTTTCTGAGAAAAGTTATCAGGCCCCAAGTATGTCAAGGAATTAAATATATGCTTACTTTCAAAGTCCTGAGTAATCCCATTGATTTCATTGGCCGCAATCCCATTATCCCAAACAGGATCTGCGTGGGTCCCACGTGGGTCCCACACAGCACAATGTAATCTCTATGGAGATGCACGCAATTTGCAGGGCATGGGATCAGCTCTGCTAAGATTAGAACTCATTTATATGATGCTTTGTTAGAGTAGCATGATAGTTCTGTTAGAGCAGCATGACAGGTTCATGCTTTCAATAATAATATGTATTGTGGGCAGTTTCTCACCCACCCCAGGACGAGGTGGAACTTGTGACATCATCCCACCTGCCTGGTTTCCCCACAGGGGGGCAGATTTGTTTGGACTGCTCTCCCTGCTGGCCCAAAGTGTGGTTTCTTTGCCTATAGGAGCTTTGAACCTCCAACCTTTCCACTTCTTTTCCAAATCTCTATGAAGAAAGCTACCAGAATAACTCTTATCTGTGCCGGTCTGTTTTGGTCATGAGAATGGGCACGGCATATTGGTCATGTAATGAGTTTACAGTTAGTGCCTTGAAAGGTTCCTTCTCGTGTAGTTCAGCTGCTCTGCTTTAGAACAGTTGCGCTAGGTTTTATGATGTCCTCTGCTTTCCCAAGACCCCTTTGAACAGCTGGCTTATAAAATTAGGGGCCACTTACACATACACACAGAGAGTTTTTTCCCATTTTAAATTTTAAAAATGGGTAGGCAAGTACTAATTTCCATTGCAGGTACAGGATTGGGTACTCAAAGATTACCCAATCGAACGGATACCCCACAATTTGGATATTACTCACTAGTAATAAATTCACTACTGATTTCAGCTCTAGCTCTGGACTATTTATTTCATCCCTCAGAGAGAGGAAGCAGAGCATACATGCTTGGGCAGTTGAGTTCCAGGTGTAGAAGATGACACGGAAGAAGATGCAAAGATGGTTTAAGGAGCAGGAGACTGGGATGGGTGAGGGTGATGGCAGAGGAGGGAGCAATGAAGTTCTCAAGTGAAACATAATGAGAAATGAGGGCAGAGAGATGGGTAGGAACAAGGTCATGAAGCGTCTTGACAGAAAGCAAGGAGCTTGTGCAAGGTACAAGGGGGGAAATGGAGCCTGCTGAGTGAAGAGATGAGTGATCAAAGCAGTGGATGAGATGGATGACCTTCATAGTGGCATGTTGAACAGAAGTGAGAGGGTCAAGATGAGAGGGGGGAAGGCTAGTAAGAAGGAGGAGGTTGCAGCAATTAAGGAGATAGATGACCAAAGCATGGACGAGAGTGTTGGCAATGGGAGCAGTGAGGCAGGGCTAGATTTCAGCAATGTTATGCAAAGAGAAGCAGCAGGCCTTAGCAACTGCTCATCTCTCCCATCTTGTGAGTAGTCCCTTTGAGATCAGCACAGCTGTATGGGAAATGAGTAGTGTATGGCTTTTGTGTTCAAAGCTTGTCTGCAAGAATATAATAAAGCTCTGAAAAATCCACCATCCTCCTAAAGTTCAATGTCACAGTATTTGCATTTGTCTGTCAGCACATAAGTTCCCTTCATGAAATATGTTTGTACTGTGGCATCATATATTCACAGCTACAGGAAACGCATGTCACCCTTCAAGGTCACTAAAAAGGAAAGGGAATGTGAGTTAGTTTGCTAATGTAAAGCCAAGGGGACATCGGTGCCAAAGACAGTTCAATTTAGTCAAGAATGCCACAATGCATGTCAGATCAGGATTAGTGCATTGATTTGGGCCATGAAAAGAATCAGTGGCTTTTCTTTTCCACTTACTATAACGATTAGTAAACTGTTTAAAATTTAAAGGTTGGATACAAAGGTACAAACTGGCTACTAATCTTGCTAAGCAATTTTTTTTAAAGGGGTAGGAGGCTGATTGATTTTATCATTTTTTTTCAGTTTATGACTACAGTGCATATGTTTAATATGATCCAGATGTAAAAAGGTGTAGGAATAGCAGAAAAAGCTGATATACTTATATGCTCTATCTTCCCACATCATTTAAGTAGACAAAGCAGTAGTCACATGGCAACAACTGGCCCTGTCTTGAGCTTGGTTTTTCACGACGTGTATATTTAGACATAACACTGCTGATTTAGCTATTGTTGTGCCACACAGGGTAATTTCAGACGTGACGGGCCCAGAGGCTCACCACGCTGAATCATGGACCGGGATCTGTTTTGGATCCCGGCAGGAATCAGTCCAGCCGTCCTTTAGATGTGCTGGCCTGATTCCTACTGGGGATCGGGGAGGGGGCAGGGCTGCGTGGCCCGACATGCAGCCGCACAGCCCTGCCCTCCCCACCCGCACTCCCCTGGCCAGCCGCCGTCTGGGAGATGGGTGGGTGCAGCGGTCAATCCAGCCGCTGCACCCAATCCCGTCCCATGGTCGGGAGCACAGTCTGGGATGGGCCAAACATAACAGACATTACTTTTGGCCCATCCTAACCACACTTCCAGACCTCCGGACAGCCAGAGGTCTGGAAGCATGGTTAATTTGATTCCCGCCAGGTATTCACCATGGTGAACATCTGGCGGGAATCTTTTAGACGTAACAGGACAAACGGCCGCCACAGGAGATTTGCTGTGGTTGACCGTGGTACCGTTACATCTGAAATTACCCCAAGTGTACATTTTAGGTCAGTCTCCTTCTTTTGGATTGCCAAAATATGCTTGTACTACTGGTGTAATTAATAGGTGATTTTGTATTTGCAAATATTTTTTGCATTTTCAAATATCGATCCAAATAGGCAAATGATATCCACACCCGAAATAGATATTTGCATACACATTTATTCAGCTGATTCAGTTATTCAGTTTGATTCATTTGGTTATTGGCCATTTGGTTCAGTTATTTGATTACTTCATTATAGCACTATTTAGTGCTATTGCACATACACCATAAACCAAACAAATCAAATTATCAAACAGTCAGAAACCAAAATATCCAAAGTGAGTATATGAACACAGATGGATGAATATTCTCCCCAACAGATTTTGTTTGAAGCTGCTGAATTTGGACTATAATAAACTAGTTTTGAATTAGCTCTAGCTTATTCAGGATGTCTTCTAACAAGCAGTCTTAGCTGACCAAGATAAAGTCCAACTCTTCTTCTGTATTGCTTAGGTAAAAGTGGGTAGTTGTGTCCATTCCAAGAGCCATGTTATGCCATAATGCCTATTGAGTTGTTTTTCAGGATTTGATGGAAACACCTGCTTTGAAAACTGACTTCTACTAGATTTGTTATTTCTCCAGGACTCTGAGCCATAAAGGAGGACACTGCAGACGGTGCTTATAAATGTCTCAAAATTTAGCATTATTAATGATGCTGAACTTCCCCATGGGATTGAGCCTTTAGAATGCAACACTTGCCTTGCCTAATCTGAATTTATGTCATAGGTACAGTAGCTGGTATCCTGAATATGGCCTGAATATGCAGATTCTTCTCTCCAGTAAGTCTCCATCCAGGTTGTACCATGCAGAGTAAATGACACTTGAATGTATCTCACAGCACTAAATTTGATTATCTTTGTTCCAAGACCACAATTTGATCGCAGTACATACAGACAACCTTGTGTGCATGGGAAAGGATGTACTTTTCGTGTGCACCTTAGAGCTTAATCCAGATTTCATTGTGATCAAAGTGAGTATTTATTTGGGGGATTTAGATTACTCCCTACATCTGTACTGAAAATGAGCACCAAACTTTGCTCAGTGTTCTCTTTGTCCTAATAATTCTTCCTTGGAATGGGTGGCATGGCTAGTTCCCATGTTGTCACGTCATTCTCAAGAGTAACTTCAGGAAGTGGTTTTACTCTGCAATGTTGAGGTTTCTGTGGGAGTCCTGTGTGTCACCTTACCAGTGACAGCTAATCCCAGCAGAGGCTCTCTAATTCTTCCAGGGTATTGAATACTAAACTGGTCACAATTCACTTGTTTGTTCAGGATTAAACAAGGTTGAGCAGGATGCTGAACATGCGCAGCCATGAAAGAATGTTGTTTGCTTGAACAGTAACTAATATTTTAGTCTGAAAGTTGGTCAGCATTCTTTATTCCTATATGAAGGTTTTACTCCCTCTCTACTGCTGTTGACACATATATGTCAAAATGAATATTTCCATCAAATCTGCCCTGTTTCTGTTCCAAGAAAATGGATAATATCCAAATGGGTATCTGACTAAATAATAACAAATAGCGGTTTTAATTTGTTTACTTCAGAATTTGGGTGATTTTGATCCTTTCAGTATTTCAGTTACTTCATTTCACCGCTATTAGTGCTATCATGCATGCACAAAAAGTAAGAGAATTACCCAAATAGCTGAAATATTCTAATAAGCAGATATGCAAGTAGTCATTTTGCTTGCAGATATTATTCAGATGTTCAGAGGTCTAGTCAAACATTCAAATATCTGTGAGTAGTAAATCCACAATTTGTTTCAGCCCTAATTGCTGTCAATAATTGTCACTAACCTGTCGGGGACATTTTAAGACTTCTAGAGACTCAGACAGTGGAAATTTGAGCCCCTTCCCTTAATATATTTCCCTGTGGGGGCAAAAAGACCAAGCCTCAGGAGTACCCCTCACTCCCAACCCTAGGAAAAAAGTCATTCTTCTCTGTGTGGCTCTCCTGAACTTTCCTGGTACCAGAGTGATCCTCCCAGCAACAGACAGCTTCCTCCTGGGTCTGGCAGTGACAGCATAGTCTTCTAAAGGGAAACCATTAGAATCAGGTTGTTACCACCAGGCCCCTCAGCAACCGTCTTCAAGATTGGGAGGTGGAATCTGGTTCTCCTAGTCACTCAACACTTATGGCTAGGGCTTTGGCGAGGGACTTGTAATTTTGCGGGTGTTATCGTTACATTTTCTCCACTTGTTGGCCCATGTAAAAATACTAATAATCACTTACTGTTAGAAACCACAAGGCTGTTTAGGGCATGCTCAAGCTTGGAACAAACATGTGGTCTCCAAGATGGAAATTCAACAGTTGGCTAGGTGAGTCTGTACAGGAACAAAGAAGCATCTTTCCAGTTCTAACTATAAGCCATTTGAACAGGCCTCCGTATCATGTTGGGCTCAGCTCCCCATCCCAATATGAACAATATGGCTGAGTGACCCAGTCACCACAGAACCATAACTAGCCTATGGCCAAGGTAGTGGTAGTCATGGGTGTATTTACATGACGGGCACCAACCAACCATGACCCCAAGGCAGCTGAATTATTGGCTGTGGTCTTTCATGCCACGGCTGCCTGCCCTAGACTACCTTAATGCTTAGTCAGTATTAATGGGGTGGATGTGGGGACTTTCCGGGTGGAGGGGGATAAAGCCCCCCTCATTAGTACTGGCTGACAGAAGCAGCATTGAAGGGTGTCTGGGGCAGGCAGCTGTGGTGCAATAGACATAGAGCTGATGATTCAGCTGCCTTAGAGCATGGTTGGTTGGCGACCCTCATATAAATTCAGCTGTGGCCACCACTATGTTGGCCAAAGGCTAGTTACAGCTCTGGGTCACCACAACATGGTGGCCAAAACAGAAAGGAAACTGCACACTTTACCAGTCCTAAAAAGCAGCCCTGTAACATAGAGACCTAGATACTAAACCTTTCACTCAGGCTAAAGATTTTGAACACAGGGTGTAGATTCTGACTGTTTTGTTGGATTCTTCTAGGTCTTAATAGCTGTTGGTCCTAAGAGGCTTTCATTTTGTAACCCTGTGTAATTGCTTCCCTGAAAGTCTCTTCGCACTTAACTCAGCCACAGATGAAGCCAATGTAAACATTTTAAGCAGCAGTTTTAAAAAACTTTCCTCTACATCTGAGAGGCACATTAAGATTGCTGGATGGCTCCCCGCCCTTCCACCCTCTTTCCTCTCTTGACGTGCACTCCTGGGGAAAAGCCTGGTCAGCAAACTACAAGACTGGTGCTTTTATAACAAAAATATACAGTTCTCTGTCAACATCGGGGATCATATAATGATTCTGGCAAAAATCAGTCACTTCAACTCCTTCCTGCTCAGCCAACAAAAATAAGCCAGTTAATAAGACAAAAGAAATTCCTTCAAAACCAATATCTTGGGCAGGCCACAACAAACTTGGACAATTTAGAGATTTTTTTCAGCAGTTGGTAAACTTTGCATTCCCCACTAGGGAGTAGGTTGGCTTGCTACGGGGGTCTAGGGAGGCTTCTACACGCATCTGAAGCTCCAATTACACTCTTAGCCACTGACAGAAATATCCTTCTTCCATGAAACATTTTAATGGAACCCTTCACTATCACTGAAAAATAGGGATGAGGAAGAGTTTCTGAATGTAGGAGATTTAGGCCAAAGGAGAAAAAATTAATCAGATTCAGATAATCCATGAAGGGTATTTGGATCTGAGGAGAAAATGTGCAGCACACTATTAGAGAGGGTTCCAGATAGAGAGCTAAAATGAATGTTCACAGAAAATACTGTGCTCGTCAAATTTGTCCATTTTCATTTGGATCCAATGAAGCAGGGATGAAACGATATTTGTGCCCAGTTCATTGGGTTCAATGTGTACATGCAGCCTCTGGGAGAGGTTGTTAGGGAGTATCAAGTGAGTTGTCATCAATATGCTGACGACACCCAGCTATATCTCTCATTTCCCTCCGACTCAGGCTCGGCAGTCTCGGTGCTTACCTGGTGTTTGTCCACTGTGGGGGATTGGATGAGGGGAGCCGCCTGAGGCTAAATCCTGACAAGACGGAGGTGATGGTTGTGGGGAGGGCCGAGGGAGTGGTGGCCCCCATCATTGATGGGGTCCGCCCTCCCCTGGTTTCTCAGGTCCAGAGTCTGGGGGTGTTCCTGGACCCATACCTCCACTCTGGATCCCTCTGGACCTGCTAATTACCATCCTGTCTTGCTCCTCCCTTTTGCTTCCAAACTCTTTGAACCGGTTGTCTATTTCCATTGCCTCAACCTCCTCTCCACCAACTCCTCCCTTGACCCACTCCAATCTGGCTTCCACCCCCTTCACTCCACTGAAACAACTCTTGCTAAGATCACCAATGATAATCTTGTGGCTAAATCCAACCGCCTTTACTCTATTCTTGTCCTCCTTGATATCTCTGCTGCCTTCGACACTGTTGACCACTCGCTCCTGCTTGAATCGCTCCACCCGCTTGGATTCTGGGACTCTGTCCTCGACTGGTTCTCCTCCCACCTTTCTGATCGCTGCAATGTATCTCTTCCTAACTCTTCCTCCTCCTCCACCCTACCCCTCTTGGTCGGGGTTCCCCAAGGCTCTGTCCTCTTCTCTATTTACACCCAATCCCTAGGCAAACTCATTACCTCCCACAGTTTCCAATACCACCTATATGCTGACGACACTCAACTCTTTCTCTCCACTCCTTCCCTTTCCCCCTCTGTTCAAGCTCGTCTCACCAACTGCCTCTCCGATAGTTCCGCCTGGATGTCTCAATGCCAACTCAAACTGAACATGGTGAAAACTGAACTCCTTATCTTCTCTCCCAATCCTTCCTCTCCCTCTTCCCTGTCAATTACCATTGACGGAGTCCCCATTCTCCTTGTCCCCCAAGTCCGCAGCTTGGACTTCATCTTCGACTCGCACCTCACCTTCAAACCCTACATTGACTCCGTTGCCAAATTCTGCCACTTCTCCCTCCACAACATTGCCAAAATCCGCCCTTTTTTGTCTGCCTCCTCTGCCAAAACTCTCATCCACACCCTAGTCATCTCACGCCTCGACTATTGTAACCTCCTCCTCGCTGGCCTTCCCAGCTCTCACCTTTCTTCTCTTATCTCTGTTCAAAACTCTGCTTCCAGGATCATCCACCTAGCCCGTCGCTTTGACCACGTGCAGCCTCTCCTCTCTCCACTGGCTCCCTCTTCTTGAGCGTATTCTGCACAAGCTCCTCGCCTTCACCTACAAAGCTCTTCACAACCTCGCTCCCCCTTACCTCTCTGCCCTGATCTCCCTCCAAACCCCTGCTCGAGCACTCTGCTCCTCTTCCCTCCCTCACCCTCCCACGCCTCCCCTGCTCCCCCAACCGCCTTCAACCCTTCTCCCTCGCTGCCCTGCATACCTGGAACTCCCTCCCTGCCCTCGTCCACCTTACCCCCACCCTCCACACCTTCAAATCCCTCCTCAAAACCCACCTCTTCCGCTTCACCCTTCCTAACTCCTGCTAACCATCCCCACCCAGGATTTTCTCCCACCTGTTATATGTAAACTCCCAACTTACTGCAACCAAGACAAGAATGTGTACCTAAGTTCTTGCATCCTCATGAATGTCACGTCCCTTGTCTCTCCCTCTGTTCCTCCTTCCCTGTCTCCCCTCCCCCTGTCTTTAGATTGTAAGCTCTCGGGCAGGGACCATGTCTATCTTGCTTTTTGTAAAGTGCCAGGTACATCGCTGGTGCTATATAAATGCTAATGCTAATAATGCTAATGCTAATAATAATAATAATAATAATAATAATAATAATAATAACAACAAATAAAATATTAGAAGAATCCTTTCTATAATTGGCCAGTTGTGAGCCACACGAGCCATCTGTTGATGGGAGGGGGTGGAATATAAATTTTAATACAAATATAAATATAAATAAATATGTTATCCAAGGAGATTGTGGTGTCTTCATCAGTGGAAGTTTTTAAAAATAGACTGGACAGACTGTCTCAGAATTAGCTGAGATGGAAATAAACCTGCCTTTCTGTGGAGCAATAGACTAGAACTCTGGTGGTAACTTCTTGCCCTACACAGCTCTAGGATTCTATGTATCCAGAGGCTTCTGGTGTAGAGCTGACAGGAATATCCATGGTGAATATCTTATTAATCAAATTCTCCATATCCTACAAAGCAAAGAATAACTGCTATTTGGTTGGTGCTTCGACCGATATCCATTTAAGATATTTCACAGTTATTCAAAATTTCAGTTCTTTACTTGTTGATTATTTGGTGATTTTGTTATTTGGAATTTTGGCTAGTCAATTATATCTGTTACTTCATTTTGGCACTGTTGGTGTTATCGTGCATGAGCACTGATAGTGTTATCAGTATTATCGTGATAACACTGTTGGTGTTATCGTGCCAAAACTAAGTAACTGAAATAACAACTAACCAAAATACCAAATAACTGAAAAATCGAATAATCAAGTGGCCAAATAAATAGATATGCAAATACCTATTTTGATGGCTGATGTTATTCATATAATTATCTGAAAGTGTGAATAATATACATGGATACAATATCCACTAATTGTTTCAACTCCAGTTACTCTTTCTTAGTGCCAAATTCCATTGCATTCAGGGTTTGTAGAAGTCGATTTCATAGCTACTTTACCTGTTTGCAACATAGCCCATTCTTAGGACAGGCTTATGATGTCACTGACAACTCTCTACCTAGCTCCCAAAATGTCTGAATTTCACCTTGTGTGATATTTAGAACATAGAGAAAATCATACCCCTTCTTCACAGGATACATCAACTAGCCATATATTTGTTAACACTGATTATTATTAATTATTATTATTATTATATTAGCATTTATATAGCGCCAGCTTATAATTATCATTATAAGCAATTGACAGAGGTATCAATTTAAGGTTCATAGGTTCTGGCTTGGCAGAAGTTAAAGGTAGCTAGGTAATTCCTAATAAATATGCATCCCATTAATTTATCCTCTTTTTTCTATCTGTGTGGCCCAGGATACATTGAGCCCTGACATCTTCCAACCTCCTGGTATGCTTCACCTTGCCTTACATGAAATTCATTTCCTTCAGTTGTTTGCAACGTCTAGGCTGTCCCTATGCATATAAGTAAGTAAAATGCCTTTTTTTCCCCCCTTTCTTTTTTTTCTGGCTACAGTCAGCTCCCCCAGTGCGTGCTGGAATGGAATAATTGCACAGTCTAAAAAGATCAAGGACCCAGAGTAGCTTGACAATGATGACCTTTCATTATGTGTTTCTTCTTACTGTAATTTTCGTACCAAGGCAGCTGACATATTCAAGTGCCACAAATGGTAATCTGCACATGAGTATTAGCAAAACTATGCTTTCCTAATCAGGCCAGGTCTTAAGCTGCTTAGGAGGTTTTTTTGTTCCCCCTGCTTATGATATTTCAGTAAATAGGCCACTCAGTGCTCTGCTACACCAAACCTCTTAAGGTACTTCAGAGCATGCCAGGTGAAACATGACTCGGAAGTAAGCACTAAAAACATTTCAACTGCTAAGCCACACAGGGGGGTTTAATGGGGCTGATCCAATGGTCTGCAGATCCTTTACATGCCCGCGTGGGAACCTCGCACACCTTCGTTGCCAGCACATTGTGCCACGTGGAAAGTGCATGCGGAGGATCCGCAGGCCATCAGATCGGCCTCATTAAGTAGATATTCCTGAGCTATACGCTATTATGATTGCAACATGTCTTGTGAAATTTGGCACTTGGCCAACTTCTAGCAGCCATTGCCTCTGGCAGTGTGGAATTACAACCTAAAAGCGGAGCCCTGCACACTAGCCAATGGAGTTGCCGCTGCTGTGAGCTAGCCAATGGTCTGCCGGCACTGTGAGCACCACATATCCAGAAAAGGCTGGGGTTAGTACTGTGATTTCCTTTCAGGGGTGGGGGTTGAGCAGGAGTTGGAGACAAGTGATGAAATTCATTTTGGCAGAAGAGTTGAAATTAATTATCTGGGGGCAGTTCAGGGGAAAGGTGGTCGAATGCAAGGTCAGTATACACAAAGACATGTCTTTTTCTGTTTTATTAAGGCTAATATAAATATGTAATTCCATATTCGTGAATAGCCTATTTAGCCACAAGACCAAATATCCATGTTATCTTCACCTTGGGTGCAATATTTGTTTATTTCATTATTTCATTTTGGTTACTTTACTTGTTAACTTCAGTAGTGCTATTTAGTACTATCTAGTACTAAATGAAATAACCAAGTAACCGAAATAACCAAAATGAAACAATGAAGTAAATGACTATGTCGATTTTATATACAAGATGAAGTTAATTCAGATATTTGGACTTGTGGCCAAATATGTGAATTAGATTTGCAAATATGGGATGGAATATTCACTTCATCCCTCATTTCACACTCTGGGTAAAAAAACCAGAAGTGAAAGCGGCCCGCTTAGGCCAATTTAGGTCCACTTTGCCGTAAAGGCCACTGTCATGTTTGGTTCATGGCCACAAGACCATGGCCACCAAGTTGACCAGGGGTATCTAGGGCCATGTTGGTGGCTTGCCTGGGCTTTCATCTCTGCAATGAGCTGAAGTAACAGCCTAGGCTAGGGTCTGCCTGACCAGGGAAAAGCAGGCCATCCTGGAGCTTGCATATCTGGATCCAGGCCAGTCTGCCAGCGCAGGCCACCTCCGTCATAGCTGGCTGCCATGGCAGCTCTCATTGACTGCCACAGCTGCCCACCATTGTGAGGGGCAGGGTGTTGGGGCAGGGATGATCAGTCACACTTTCTCCATTCTCCCCAACCCTGGGTTGTGCTGCCGTCGTATGATTTGTGCTCCGGCAGACATGCACCCTGTCTGCCCAGGCTACCACATCCTAGGTCAGTCCAGGATACAGCATCCTGACTGTCATGTGTGACTTTACCCTCTGTTTTTGCTTTCTGAAAACTAGTGGAGACAGCCCACCTGCCTACCTCTAGTTCCTCTAGACTTCAATGGTTGTGAATGGGGGACTGTAACAGGGGTTACTGAGTTTGTGTAGGTCTATGGGCCGCTTTTAGACATGCAGCTGTGATCAGGCGCGGGACCGGCAAAACAGCCGCAGCGCTGTTTTAGACGAACCGGAAGCGGAAGTTGTGCGCGTGATCCGGGGCCGCACATTCTTTGCCGACTGTGAGCGAACCACCCTGATCTCTCTGGGGTGACATATGCGGCCGGAAAAGAATGTGCGGCGCCGGATCACGCGCACAACTTCTGCTTTCGGTTTGTCTAAAACAGCGCCATGGCTGTTTCTCCGCTCCCGCGCCTGATCCAGCTGCACGTCTAAAAGCGGCCCAAGAGTCCGCACATGCACAGGGGATGGAGGAAGCTGTGCCTACCACCTTTACCCTTCAGGAAGTTGGTGGCTTTTTTTTACATAAGCCGTGGGAGACAATGCAGCTCACCAAGGGTCAGGGGTGTAGCTAAATGGGAACAGACCCCAGAGCAGAAGATGGAATGCCCCCCCTGTGGGGCACAGCTGCACCTGCTTCCCCTATTATACCTACTCCCCTGCCAAGGACACAGCCCACAACTGGTGACATTTGCCTTGCTATTCCCTGCTGTAGGTTAGACCAGTCCAGTCAATGCATGCACAGCCATTTATTGACCACTCACCAAGCCACAATAGCTGGAGTCCAGAATGCTCTCTGGCTACACCTCTCCCATCATGATATCTCTGACATATGTTGCATGGGTGGAGGGCTGAGGAAAAGGCAATGTACAGCTCACATTATATCCTCACACACACACACACACACACACACCTGGGAGTCTCCTGTGCCAGGTGGTGATATCTCTAAAGTACCTGCAAAAATGGGTAAATCCATCAAATTAATAGCACATGAACCACCTCTCATGTGTATCATTCAGGTGCCATTTTGCTTTCCTGAGGCCCCAGGGGGAAGGACATGGTGGTAGTGAAGCAGTAACAATTCAAGGGCCCAAAGTGTGCCGCAGCAGTGAGGAAGCAGCAGTGGTGATCCAGGAATCCAGGGAGTGGGACAGTGGTGGAGATCCAGGATCCAGAGGCCCCCAGAGCTGCCTCGGGATTTTTGAAGCCAATCTGTAATATTGGCTGTTTTGGCTGTTTTTATTAGCCTGCTATTAATATTAAGCTCATTTAATTTTATTTATTTATTTATTTATTTATTATTAGTTACATTTATTAGCCACCTTCTCATGCCCATGGCATCTCGGGGCAGCTTAAAGCACAAAAATGGCAACAATTTAAAACAATCTCCGGGGAGGGAGTTCCATAGCCGTGGCCCAGCCACCAAGAATGCCCTCTCCATTGTGGCCCCCGCTTTACGCGGGGGACCTTCAAGAAGGGCCCCCGGTGGACCGAAGGGGTCACTCTGGGGTGTGGAAGGCAAGGCAGTCCCTGAGATATCCGGGGCCGAGGCCGTGTAGGGCTTTATAGGTCAAAAGCAACACCTTGAATCTGGATCGTTACATTATAGGCAGCCAGTACAGCATGCGGAGCACTGAGGTTGCTTTCTATTTACAGGTTAGACACAGAGCATTTTACAGTTATTTCATAGGTTTAGCTTTAGCTTCAATCTGGAGTTGGTTTTTTTTTAAAATTCTCACTGTATGAGCAGAATAAAAAATACCAACCTTTTGTTCCCTTTTGGTTCTGCAGTGGCTATCATTGATCTGGTGACTGTCTGTCCATGACGACTGACTATAAGCCGCCCCAAGCTGCCTATGGCAGGAAGGGCAGGGTAGCAAAACTTTTTAATTAATAAATAAATAAATAAATAAAAGAAATGGTGGAAACGACTGAAAATAAACAAATACATAAATCATATTAATTTCCAGCTCCATTTGAAACAAGTTGGGGGGGAAAGTCAATGGCAAAGTAAATAGAAATAGTTTTGAAAAGGAACTAAAATGTGTCTGAGTTTCCAAAGGGAGTTAGTCGAACTGGGAAAGGTCTAGAGAAGGGCAACAAAAATGTTCAGGTGTATGAAGCAACTTGCCTAGGAGAAGAGACTAGACACAGTTTAGACTCGAGAGCAGGGGCGCAGATGCTTTTCCCTCTCTGTGGACCGCTAGGAAAATTAGTGCAAGCTCCCCAGGCCAGGTCAGAGTTGGAAGTGGGGATGTTGAAGGGTTTTGCTCAAGGTGGGGACAGAAAGGGAGGAGTCATCTCTACCTTTGAGTGCTTGCCCTCATCTTTTCTCCCTTCCCAGGAACTCACTCTTTCAGTACTAGAAGATAAGGACTAGATCCATGGGTGAGATCCAGGAACTGGAAAGAGGCCAAATCAAAAAACCAACCAAACAAACAAACAAAAACCCAGCTGTGGGCTGGATTTGTCCTATGGGATGGAGATTTCCAATCCCTGGTCTAGGGAGAGACTTCTTTTGCCATGTTGGTACCAAATTTAACAGACAGAAACAATGGGTGTTTTCACATGAACACACCCACACCTCTGCCCCGCCTCGCTCCCAGGCCGGCCGTCTATTTAAAGGTGGCCTGCCAGATGTGCAGGCAGTGCAGAGGTGGGGCAGATTGTCCCTGCTCCAAACATCCAGGAGCACCACCAACGGAGCAGGTAGCCCAAACCTGGGGTACCGGCCGGAGGCGGGGCTGCTCTCCATCTGCTCAGCAGACAGCTGCTGCAACTCCGCTCTCGGTCAGGGTTTGCCCTGGGCAACGCCATAGCATTTTAAGTGCTTGTAGGTGTAAACCCAGGTAGCAACCTCTGTGGGTGGACAGGGATAGCAGTTGCTGGACCACCTCCCAGAGTCATACCTTGGAAGAAAGAGACAGCTGGAGCGGCTTCTTCTTCCCATGGTTCGCCGTGACTGAGAGTCATCAGAGGGGGTGGAATACTGAGAAAGGGGTTTGGAGGGTGGAACATGACAGGGAAGAATGCCTGCCTATGTATTAGGTGTATCACACTAAACCTGTGAGTGGGGACTGAGTGAGGACTGCCCAAATGCATAAGTAATACATGCAGGGGGCTGCTTGTTTATTAGGTTCTATATGCTAAACATGTGAGGGGCTGCACGGACCATGGAGGTTAACCTCCAAATTGGCATCCAGATATCACCATTTACCAAATTACCACATAGTCCAGAGAGGGAGAGGGAGTAAGAAAAAAAAGTCAAACTGGAATACGGTAAACAGTAATGTGGTAAGCGGTAACCCAGTCAACCAGCTATTTGACGGATACTAAACTGGATACCATTTGGTTTCAGACCAGATACCACTGATTCAACGATGTCAGGCCAGATTCCGGATAGTAGCGGTTATTCTACTCAGGTATAACAAAGCAAGATATGTGACTATTATTAGGCTTTTGGCAAGGGAGTTGGGTTGGGTGGGTGGTTTTGAGGGTTAGGGTGGGAGAATTTTTGTAGTATATATATATATATGACTTCCACTTTTTATGAGATTCAACACATTTTATATTTGTATTTTTATTTATATTTGTATTTTTAAATATTTTATATTGCATTTAAAATTGTAAGCCGCCCTGAGCTCCTTTGCAGGCGGGACAGGGTATAAACTATGCAAAATAAAACAAAGCAAACAAATGAATAAATAATATTAAGGCAGCACAGAGCCCAGGAACAGCCCTGGCCAAGAGCTGCACACACTCCCGAGTCACCGTTTGTCTAGGCCTGCTCTAGTTCATGGAGTTGTCTCTTGCTTTGACTATAGTGGCCGCCTCCTTTTTGCCCTCCCCTGCTTTCACCTGGAACCTTTCACTTCTGTTTGACACTTTACTGCCAAGGTCCTCCACCTCATCTGCTGCTTTAATCATGTTCAGCCCTTACTCTCTTCGCTCCTTTGGCTCCATCTTTTTCCTCCTTCACACCCAGCACAAACTCCTTGTCTTCACTTTTAAGCGTCTTCGTGGTTCTACTCCTGCCTACCTTTCTGTCTTCATCTACTGATACATTCCAACCCAGGAACTTGACTCTTCCTCTGCCACTACTCTAACCTACTAGGGATGGGCGAACGTGGTTCGGAAGTTCAGAGTTCGGCCCGAACTCGGCCTGTTCGGATGACCAAACCGAACCGAACTTCCGAACACGAACTGGCTGAACCAAACTCAATTTCGAACACCGAAATGACTGAACAGTTCGGTCAGTTCGGATCGCGTTCGGGTGAGTTCGGGTGGCAAAAAAAGGTTCACTGTAAGGTCAAACGTGACAGTAGTACTAGTCACTGAGGAGCAGACTTCCAGGCACATGGGGTGGAGAGGCTTGCAAGAAATGAAACTATCTGCCTCCTACCTTCCCAGCACCTTCTGAGCTAGTCACAGTGACTAGCAGGTGTTGAGTTCAGTTTTGTACTGAAATGAAACTTAAACCTTAAACTGAAACTTTGTGTTTGTGATTCCCCCCCATCCCATATATCGAGAGATAGAGAGATAGGTTAGGGATAGTAGACAGTTGTAGGAGCTAGCTTAGTGATAGAGATAGCATTAGTGATTTAGTTTTAGTGTTTATAGGAGTAGGCCTGTGTACTTATTAGATAATCCATTTAGTTCATAGCATTTAGAATAGTTAATAGCAGTTAGATTTAGTGTAGATAGATAGATATAATATTAGATTAAAAAAATAAATTAAAAAACCCCATATAAAAACAAAAAAACCAAATAAAAAACAAAAGAAAACCATATAAAACCCAATAAAAAACCAAAAAAACATATAAAAAACAACAAAACACACATAACATTTCACGAACGGCTGAACGGTCGAACCGAACGGCTGAACGGCCGACCTGAACGGCCAAACCCAAACCCGGCAAACTAACCGAACTACCGAACCGAACAGACGAACCGAATGCAGTCGAACCGAACAGCCGAACCGAACGGACGATCCAAACGCAGCTGAACCGAACAGCTGAACCCGAATCGTTATCTGTTCGCCCATCCCTATAACCTACTTCAGAGTCTCCTGCTCCTAAACAATGTTTGTCCCTTCTGACATGCTACACTTGGAGTTCCCTTCCCAAGCACATACACTCTGCTCCCTCCCACTTGACCTTCAAATCCCTCTTAAAATCCCCCTTCTGTCAGGCTTTCCCTAGCTCCTCATCCCCATAAATGATTCATCTATGCTTCTCTTTATACTCTCATCCTTGAGGATCCTCCTCCCTCCCCTTCTAAGGGTATTTTCAGACGTTACGAGATCACAGTCAACCACGCTCAATTCCACGTGGTGGCTGTGATCTCCTAACGTCTGTTGGAGGAAACTGATGTTTCCCCCCAGATGTTACCGCGGCGTGGAATTGCATTCACCACGTGAGCGGCCGAAGCGGAGGGACCGCCGGCCGCTGCGTGTCGAATGCAATCCCACGCCGGGGTGAACGCCGATGTATCATCTGGTCGGGCGCCACGGCCTGGGAACACCGGCGGGATCCCGGGCCGAGGCGCATCCGGCCCGATGCGGCAGCCTCAGTGGCCCCGCCACCCACCCGTCTCCCCGGAGGACGGGTGGTGGGGAGCGGGGAGGGGGCGGGCCACACATTGCGCCGCACGGCCCTGCCCCCTCCCAGATTCCCCGCCGGGATCCCTCCAGCACGTCTGATATGGCGTGACGGGGTGATCCTGGCGAGGAATTAATAGGGTGATTTCGGTACAGGGCCAAAGGGCACCATAACGTCTGAAATCACCCTAACTAATCTCAAGACGTGCACCTTCAACTTCTCATGTTTCTGAACGTCTCCCTGTCTCTCCCTGTGTGTCCTTCCCTTTGTCTTCCCTCCCTTGTCCATTCTAGATTGTAATCCCATTGGGGCAGGGACCTGTCTCTAATCATAACAACTGGGATCGGGGGTTGGATTTCAGATGGAACGCAAATGCAGATTCTCCCATTTCTTGGGAAATCCACAGTCTAACAAGCTGCAACTATTCTCACGGACAAAAAAAATCCTATTCAATTTATTCATGTGAGTGAGCCTATTGATGCTCCTTGATTTATTGTAGTGCTGCTTATATGGGTTAGATTGGTTTCATTTTGAATCTGATTCCCCCTTAGCAGTGATAAGCATTTCATTTCCTGCCTGCTCTATGGTACAGCTTTTCAAGATCCCTTTTATTGTATTTAGGATCAAATGTTTCCTGTAGTGAAAGAACCAGAATCTGTGAGTAGTAATCTTCTACAAATGAACAGCAGAGCTGCCAGGCTTCTGGTAGAAAAACGATACACTTTCAGGGACTGGCTTGCTGAAGGTTGTAGATATTGCTGAAACAGATTGTAAGTTTAGATTCATAAATCCTGTTTAGGGCAGGCATTCATTTGCTTGAAGTTGAGTGTGTTACTTCTGTAAAGTTTGCCAGCTTCATTACTATGGCACTCCCTCTCCTCATTATTGTAATTACTCAGCACTTTGGTCTGTTGGTGCTTCAGCACATGATGTGACACAGATCAACTATGGGCGCAGACAGACGTGCGTTTCAATCGCACAGAAGCCGCGGCGGCAGAGTGCGATTTAAAGAACCCCACACTTCCGGGTTAGTGTGAATGCGGTGAGCGCGCACATTTCCACTTAGCCTGAATGTTTGGAGGGCGGTTTGAAAAGCTGCTCGGAGCAACTTTTCAAACCACACTCCAAACATTCGGGCTTAGTGGAAATGTGCGCGCTCACCGCATTCACACTAACCCGGAAGTGCGGGGTTCTTTAAATCGCACTATGCCGCCCAGGCTTCTGTGCGATTTAAACGCACGTGTGAATCCCCTCTATGTTTGATGAGGCCAAAGCACCCGCGTATTGCCTCTGCCACCACTGCAGCCCTTCCTGAATTTGTGTGGTAAAATTCTGTGCACCTTTGGCCTCTGGAAACCGACACCAGCAGGGATGAAAAGGGCTAAACTCTTCTCTTTCCAGTACCTTGGTCACATGGACAAGAAAAAAATCCCCACTGAAGTGACCTGGTGTCCAGCAGTCCAAAGAGTGGGAAAGAAAGTCAGTATCTTTCAGGTTCATCTGGGTTGAGGATGCAAACTTTATTTGCCCCATAAAGAGCTAGTGATTGTTTGAACTCCAGCTCTTGACTAATGAGTCATTAGTAATAACCACTGACTCCCCCTCACATGATTCTATGCCCCTAGGCCTTAAGATATAGGTCTATTACACAGACTTCTACTAGACCAGGGCTGCAGCTAGGGTAGGGTGGCCATACCTCCCCTTTAAAAGAGGACACTTATGAAAAATACATGTTGCAGGGCTGCATTGGTTCAACTGCAGCTCTGCACCATGTATTTTTCATAATCTGTGTAGTTTAGCCTTCCCTAGTCTCCATTACCTGCTGTCCATTACACGAGATATGATATAGGAAGTATTTTAACTTCCATAGCCCTTAGCTGGATTGACAAAGGGACTCATGGGGAAACAGCTCCTTGCTAGGGGAATCCAGCTACAAAACAAATATCTCGTGTAAAGGCCATGTTAGATATTTGAACATCCGGCTATCGAGATACCTACTTAGTCTTGTTAATTTGTCCCCTTTAGTAAAGACCTGCTGTTTCTGGGAGGAGCTGGTTCCTTGTCAACCTATCCCAGAGTTATCCAAGCTAAACTACCTTTTGTTTTTTGAGAGTTTAGATCTAAAGGTTTTACTATTTTACTATTGATTATTTATTGGTATTAGATTTGACTTTATATCTCATTATATGATCTTTTTTAATGGGTATTATGTTTTATGTTTTTTTGATTGTACTCTTATATTTATATGGTCCTTTTGGTCCCTCCCTTAAGTTAGATGTTGGAACCCCTGTCAACAATTCTAATTTTTAATTCTTAAAAAGGTAGAGGGTTGTGAACCTAGCATGTTCTTTTCTATGTGCTATGGTATTTTACTGTGGTGTCCGACAGAGCGGGGGCGTGGAGAGGAGATGGGGGTTGTAGTGTCTGGGATGGTTGCATTTTATTTTATAGGGTATTATCCTTAGTATAACTCTTACTTTGACCCTATCGACTGGACTGGTTGGCGGACAGACAATATATTTATGTACTTACTTCTCCACATGGGGGAAGGTTTACAAGGATCTTATAAATGAGTTTGTTCTGTTTTTATTTTCTTATTATTTATTTGTTTTTATTTATTATGTTATTACATCAGTTTTCTGTATTGTATTATTGTTTTATTGTATTGTATTGTGTTTAGGCCAAGGCAAGAGCCAGCGCCTTAAATAAATAATAATAATAATAATAATAATAATAATAACCTGCTGTCCATGGGCTAGCCAATTCATGTCTTACAAATTACACAAAGAGCTGCCAGTCTATGGGCAGTAAACCTGTCTGTGAGCTATGAGACTCAAACTTCTTAAATCAGGACAATAAGTTCAGTTAAAATATCCTGAATTTGTTGAATTTGCCATTTTTTAAAACTTATTTTCTTACTGCAGATGACTGGACAGCTGCCCCTAATTCCACATTTCAGCTACTTCAGTTACTTTAATCTAAACTCTAACGGAGATCTAAAATTAATATCAAACCATGCAAAAATTAGATATGGTGACCCAGTCAAGCTTCTGAATCCCCCACCCCACCTCTATTCAAAATACAGTCAAAGGTTCCTGTTGAGGAATTTTCTTATTCGTGTTTGTAAAATGCATTAGTTTGTAAATGGCATTCTTAGTTTGTTTACAAACTGTATAGTCTTTGATTAGTGAATATGCTAATTAAGAACAGTTTATGTCTTTAATTAGTGAATGTGCTGATAGAAAAGTGGTCAGACCATCACATTACAATATTTCTTTGGTCCTGAGAGTGAAACTAATGGAGCCTGTGGCAAAAAGCCTTTTGCCCCTGCCTTTGCCTCTAGATAGGGGGACCCTAGCAGGACAGCATTGCATTCCTCAATAAGGTGTGCACTGTGACCTGCCCTCCTTTCTCCTTGAGCACATGGCAGCCTAGCCACATTCCTAACCACATTCTTGAACCGAGTGACTGGTTTGTCACCACATGGCTGGGCAGAGACCTCCCTGCCTTGGGCTGGGTCATAGACCAGGTGACCTCCCATGGACCAATCCCAGCAGAGGGGGGTAGGACCTTAAAAGGGACAGATGACCTCTTCTTGATTCTCATGCTCCTCCTTCCTGCACTGATGTCTGTAAGATCTGGACTTCTACCAGATCGGAACTAAGGACTGTGCCCCATGTGAGTTACCATCAACACATGGAGAAGTGCGAGTTACAAGAAACTAGAGTGCCTGCCCGAACAGTTTAAACAGATGCGAATTCAAGAAGGGTCCTTGTACCCCTCAAACTGAACTCTGGGGCTTGCCCAAAGACTTATTTTGCTTTCTTACCCTTTAGTGTCTTTTTGTACTTTTTAACCTTGTAAGTAAAGTCTAAGCTTGTTCTATGCTTAACTCCACTGGGCGTGTGTGTGTTTGCTCGCAAAGAACACCTCACTTCATCTGGAAGGCATAGCTACCAAAGAGGGAGAAAGGAATTCCCGTCTGGATCTTTTAGCCAAGACAGCGTTTGACCAAGATAAGAACCTCTGGGTTGCTCCAGGGGTTCTGCCTCTTGAAAGGGGGAGAAGGCCAGATAAGGGGGACCAGGGAACAGAGTGCCTTGGGAAGTTATGGGCTTATAACTTCTTGGGGTTCACATATCCTGGGTTGTGTGGATCGCCTCTGATTTTTGGAACCCAGGTGGTGGCAGCAAAAATTAGGTTTTTCTGGGGTTTTCCATCTGTGGGGACCCCAGGTTAGAGATTTAGATGAACACAGTACGGTGGGTGACTCAGCTGTATAGTACCTCCTTGCTGCATTTCACCACAGAGCCTACCTTCAAAACTTGTGGGGGGAATATTCCTTGAATAGTTCTATATGACTATGAGCAGTAGATTACAATGAAATTCCCTTCTGTAATAGTCGAGTTGTTTCTAAGGCTTACTATTGTGTCCTGAACAATTTATTCATGATTACACCCTTCTATAGAGTATGTGCCAGTTAAAAATAGAGAGAAATATATACAGGGAGAGAATTGGAGAGGGTGTTTTCCTGTGTCCTTGTATTTTTCTCTACATTCTCATCAGGCAGCCGGATTTTTCACTGCAATACAGCTCTCCACTTCACTTCTCTTTGCAAGGGAGAAATAACCTCAATTCGACCTCCTACTCCACAATTAAACTGTTGCTTTTAAAAAAAAAAAAATGTATTTGCGGACAAGTATTTGAGGAGAGGATCTTTGTCATGTCAAAGAGACTCTTTGGAACAGATAATGCTCTGTGCATTAAAGGGGAGATTTCTGTAGCCATTTAGAGGGGGTGGGGGGGCTGGAAGAGAATAGTAACTGAGTTGCGAGAGCTCCTGTCACTCAGTTGCTGAAGGGTTCCAACAGGCAGTGAGTCTGAGGTCCTGAAAGATGAGACGGAGAGGTGACTTTAGGACTATGCTCCTTCCGTCCAGAAATTACAGTCCTAGACTGAGCTTCTGCTCTCAGTTCAAGAGTCAGCAGCCACTGATGCTTGGTGCTGCATGGAGGGCTCTCATACTTCCTGAATAGGAGAGCTGTCTCCCCTCTGCAGCACTGAGTCCAAGGGCTCAGTCTCAACACATCTATCTGTTTACACCCAATGCGGCAGTGCCCAGAGAAGCTAGCTGCAGCTGTGCTAGGTAGGCTTTGGAATCTGCTCCACTACTGAATGCAGTATGTACACCATACTGCACATTTTCCCTTCCCAGACCCACTGCACAACCAGCGCTTTGTCTCAGCTGCTTCTGGATACTTTAGTCATTTAAAGAATTCCCAGATGCAATCTTTCAAGCTACAAAGGGAAGATCTTATTGTTGTCCTCGGGGCTTCAGCAGTTTATGCAATCTACAATCTAACTCACCCAGTTTCTTCAGGGAATTATACAGCTGCAATTTTTTTATTTTCTCTTCTCTCCCCTTTTCTAGCACCAAAATGAAAATAGGAAGGGGAAATAGAAAGGGAGAGAGGGGAGGGCCAGTAGTCTCATCTCCTTCCTCTCTAGTGTTTCAATTTTCATTTTAAAAAAAATTATAATAATAATAATGAATGAAACATGAAAAATTAGATTTTATTGGGGAAGGGGAATTATTTTAAATTTTAAATAGTTTTGAATGAAAAATAGTTGACCAGCTCCATGGATGATCTTAGGGTGATTTCAGATATGATGGCCGGCAGCATTGACCCTGGGCCGTGGGGTAGTTCGGACCACGGGCGGGAGTGAAGGGGCACGCCAACAGATGTTTGCCCCTTTGCCCCCGGCCGTGGGGACCGCCAAACCACAGTCCAGGGTCAATGCTGCCGGCCATCACATCTGTCGGGCAACCCCCCATCCTGGAAGGGGCGGGACCGTGCGACACAGCATAGGGCCGCACAGCCCTGCCCCCTGCGCTCCCCGCCCTCCCCGAGACAGGCAGCCACAGCAGCCTATCTGGCCGCTGCCACCACCTGCCGCTCACCGCCAGGACTCCGGAACGCGGTGAAGGTAAGGTAACAGACGTTACTTTTCCTTCACCACATTCTGGATTCCCCCTAACCACGCTTCGTTCGCTGCCGTGGTGCGGGAGAACAAAGTGTGGTTAGGTTCACCACGGGGGGTGGTTGACTAAGGTGAACATCTGGATGCAAGCAAACAGACATTTACCTCCATTCACACACACACACACACACACGGTTGACTGCGGTTGACTGTGGTGATTTCAGACAACGTAACGTCTGAAATCACCCTGTATTCAGAGCTCTTTCCCATTCTGCAAGAGATGAGAAATTATTGATCAGTTCCAGAAAACACTAGAGGAGCCAAAGTTATCAGAGAACCCTTTGTGACAGACGTATGAGCAGCTTGTCAAGATAAGGTTGAAGAGAGATTTGAGTCATTGGTGTAAAGGGGAATTCTCTCTCTCTCTCTCACACACACACACACACACACAGGGTATTTTCAGATGTGACACCACCGCCTGTGGCCAAGCTTACAGCAGTGGTGTCACATCTGCTCCCACCCGCTAGTTGTTAACCACGGGTGGGAGAAGAGTACACCATGGCAGGGGTAACCTGGGATGTGCGCTGGGCTCCCTACCAACACACATTCCAGGTTTAGCCCTGTCACGGTCCAGGGAGGCCTACCGCAGACCGTGCTAGAGCGGGCCATCACGTCTGGTAGTCCACTCTACCTAACCCCAGCCAGTGGCTGGAGCAGTTACAGGAGGGGGATGGCGGCCTCATAGGCCACTGCATCCACCCGTCAGAGAGGAGACAGGGCTGTGCTGAGCAACGTGGAGGGCGGGGGGCAGGACCATGCAGACCCAAGTCTGCACATCCCACTCCCTCTCCTGCTCTCTCCCCAGCTGCCGGAATGTTTGTTCGGCAGTGGGGCAGACTCCTGCCTGGGGTGAGGGCTCTCACCCCAGGCAGGATTTAAGAGTGGTGGCTGAAAAGCCATCATGTCTGAAAATACACACACACACACACCAGCTATTTTGGAGCATCATTGACAGGCTTGGTAGGAAGTTGTGTTCAGTCCAAGGACAACAGCTAAGATACTTGGATTTGGAGATTGACAAATACCTTTAAAAAAAAATACTTTGGAAGGAGACATTGGATGAAAAGTAGAATTGAAACGAATAGTAGATTTTGTATTCTCAGATATTCACATTTCACATAATTATCCTGAATGATATCCACACAGTCAAAATGGATATTTGTATATCCACATACTTAGTTGTTTCATTTTTTATGCTTTGGTCATTTCGGTAGTTTGGTCAATTCAATATTTCACCGATTTCCTTTCTATTATTGTGCATTTGTGGTAGCACCAAAATGAAGTAACTGAAATACTGAAATGACCAATGCTAAAAAATTCAGATAACCAAACCCAAACATTCAAATGGGTATCTGGCAAAGCAAGACCAAATCAAGGTGGGCAAATTCATTGGATTTAGTTATTTGGCACGGGTATTAATTTCAGCTCTAATGTGAAAGCATTTTTTTTTAAAAGAACCCAGAGGTTATCTGTGCTGAAGTTGATGAAAGGTTGTATCATATGCCACCCTGATTTATTGCTACAGCCAAAATGAACACAAGAAAATTAATCACTACTTTATTAAAAAAAAATGTTGGATTATTTATTTATTTCCATTTCCTTTTATCCGGCAACCCTCCTGCTCATGGAGCAGCCCGGGGTGGCTTACAACATACATAATCACAATTTAAAATTCCTTCTAATTAACGCTATCAATTTGCTAATAATGTAAGTGTTGGATTATTGCCACCATCTCACTCCACGCCCAGATTTACCCTTTGA
Organism: Sphenodon punctatus; assembly: GCA_003113815.1. NCBI lineage: Eukaryota > Metazoa > Chordata > Lepidosauria > Sphenodontia > Sphenodontidae > Sphenodon > Sphenodon punctatus. The sequence goes on along the minus strand of QEPC01012468.1, from coordinate 296,389 downwards.
ACAGATGATCTCTCCACTGCCTTGTATGTTTTAAATGATTTTTCTTGCATTGCCAGTGAGATCAGCACTGTATACTATTTTGGAGTCACTGATGGAAGTGTTGCAGGCAGACTACCCATATCTATATATATAGGGTGGCCATAACTCCCGTTTAATACAGGATGCGTATGAAAAATACATGGTGCAGGGCTGCACTGGTTCCAATGCAGTCCTGCAACATGTATTTTTCATAAGCGTCCTGTATTAAAGGAGAGGTATGGCCACCCAGCCCATATAGCAACTTACTACTCAACATGAGTGGAGGATGCAGGAGTGTTCTGCGTGTTATAGCACAGGTCCCCATGGAGTGCCACAACCTGACTTCAAGGTTGGTTCAACCTTGGACTCCCTAGGTGATTTAGTAGCTTTGGCCTAAATTCCATATCTGTAAAGAGATCTTGGCTTCCTGTAGAAAAGGTGGTGCCACAAGGATACATGACTGAAACGGCCCGGCGAAAACATTGCTCAGGACTCCCATGTCAGGTGGCTGCTGCTGACACTATTTGTGGCAGGTGGAACTGGTGATCACCGCAGCACTGGTGATCTTTAGCATAGTGGAACATCTGGATTCAACATGAGGGAAGGGATCTGGTCATCAGCATGAAAGCATTTTGAAAACTGCCTTCTGCTTCTTAAAATACTGATCACAGGGAGGTCTGGTCTTGATTGGTCTTTGGATACCCTTATAATACATATAGGCCATGATTCACAAACCACTTGCACCAGAGTAGTCCTGCAGGCTTCCATGGGGCTACTCTGGAGTATGTGGCTTGTGGATCACAGCCATAATAAATAATAACCATCATTGACCTCAGTGTGAGTTCCTATCCCAAATCTCCCGTCTTCGTCCATGAACTGGGTCTTTATTCATGCACTGCAGTAATGCCACACAGCAACCCTGATACAGGATAAGTATGCATGGTCAACGACTGCTTGGCTTTCTGAGAAATTTCAGAACAGAGGAAAAAAGTGCAAGGTTACCAGGAAAATAGCCAATGAAGCCTACTGGATAAGGTATTGGACTTCGATATAGAAAATCAAAGTTCCAACCCCATTTTAGGTGAATGGGAGACCTTGGACAAATCACTATCTCATAACTCGCATCCTCTGTAAAATGAAAATAATAATAACCCACCCCACAGGGTTGTTGAGAGGGTGAGCTATACAAGGATTGTAAAGTACTTTGAACACTGAAAGTGATATAGAAATTATTAATAATAATATCACCTACATGAATGTTGTGTTTCCAAGCAAGTAAAATATGAAGTTAATAGGTATTGAAAAATAAATGTTCTCAGCACAACATAGTGCCAGGATCTACTTCATTGTTCAAAATATCTTATGTTTGCGAGTGGGCAACTGGAATTAAATAATATAAATATTATTTGAGTAGATTTAGAATCTCTGCATAACAATCCTGGTGAAATCCTGACTCAATTGAAGTCAAAGGTAAAACTCCTTTTTACTTCAGTGGTGTGAGGACTGCACTCCACATTTTTAATTATGAAAATCCCTGCACCATCACTGGGTGTTTTCAGACGTTACGAGATCACAGTCAACCACAGTCAATTCCCTGTAGTGGCTGTGATCACGGAACGTCTGTTGGGGGGAACGGATGTTCCCCCCCAGATGTTACCACGGTGGGGAATCACTTTCGCCACGAGCGGCCGAAGCGGCAGGACCGGCGGCCGCCGCATGGCGAATGCGATTCCCTGCCATGATGAACCCCGCCGTCACTTCTGGACGGCGGCCATGGCCCGAAATCCCCGCAGGGATTCCGGCCCGTGGCCAAAGCAGGCGAGCGCTGCAGCCGCATTGGCTGCAGCGGCCACCCGTCTCCCCAGAGGGCGGGCGGCGGGGAGCGTGGAGGGGGCGGGGCTGTGTGGCCACACGTTGCACTGCGTGGCCCCACCCCCTCCCCAATTCCCCGCCGGGATCCCCCGGCACGTCTGTTAGGGCGTGATGGGGTCATCCCGGCGGGGGATGAATCTATTGTTTTCGTGACGGGGCCAATTGGCCCCGTCACATCTGAAAACACCCTTTGTCTCTGTTTTGCAGATATTGTTTTTTAACTTCACAGAATGTCTTCTTCCTGAACATTTCCAGATATAAACTCTAGGTCACTGGTCAAACAAGTCAAACCTGCTTCCAGGAAGGATTTGTGATTTAGCTCCTAGCATTATTCTAATTGCTAGCATTTGGCTGACATTTTGTGGACCCGTACATTGCAGAAGCCAAAAGAACAGCATTCTTGGCCTTTGTGCTCCTTTCAGCAGAAATAGTGCTGTTCTGCTGCTGTACTAATTTTGGGCCAGTGTCATTGGGAGCTTCGTTAGGTCCAAATGGCATGTCCCGTTAGCCACAGTACTAGAAGCTCGGTGTGAAAAGTTGTTTTGATATTCCTGGCTGGAAATTCTTGCTCAACAACACATTTGATAATCATACATGGTCTCATAGCTGCCTATACTCCTGCCATCTGTTAGGATGGCACTTTGCCGGTTCACCAGATGGCATGCCAATTTTACAAGGGCAGAGGTGCCAAAAAAGATGGATTTAGATGACATTTTTAGTGCCACCTTTCTGCATTCCCTCTGCTTAGACAAATGAGGTGCCATCACAGCATACAGAATCTCTTTGTAAATCACAAAACCCAGAAATGGAAAAGACCTACCAGGTCATCAGCTCCATCGCCTGCCAATGCCTGATCATCGTTCCAATCTTCTCCAGTGTGAATGTCACAATGCAAAAGAGAAAGACGGGCTGTCCAGATGCAGATGATTGCCAAAAACACAAGCTAGGTTTAAGTTTCTGCTTGAGAGAACCCTGGCAACCATATGGGGTGTCAGAATATATTACACAAGATTGTCTTCAGGCAATCTACATATAAGGATGTCCATGTCGGATATAAAGCGTGCTCACTGACGCGGGAGTAGCTGTTAGCAATAATAAGGTACAATGCACAAAATAGGATCCTGAGCAGGCGTCATGTGGAAGTGATGATTAGTGCTTTAGCATTGGTGACTCTATGGTCACTTGAGCTACAGCCGATATAAGGAGCTGCCTGAGTCAGACCAATGGTCTATCTTAGTTCAGTATTGTCACAACCTGACAAGGCAGCAGGGTTTCAAATCTGGTTCTTGAGCAGAGGCCTCAACCAGGCATGCTACCTGAGACCCTCCAGGATCCCCAGCAGAGACCTCACCCAGGCATGCTACCAGACATCCTAAATCAGAGATGCAAGGGATTGAACTTGGGACCTTATACAGGCAAAGCAGGCACGCTACCATCTGAGCCACAGCCTGCCCAGTGAGAAAGAAACTAAATTTATGAAGCTTTAGATCAGTCCAGGCAATTAAATTCAGGGGGGAGTTGAGGCCCCAGAAATGTAGGAGTGTGCACCCCCAAATATGAAAGACCAGGACAAGGCCAATATTGGATATTTGTGGAGGGAGTGGAAACGAAAGCCAAAAATCCCTGGATGGTTTACTTGGCTTTTGCTAATAACTTTCTACCCTCACCCCCTTTTCTGACCATCATATAGATTAAATTGCAAGAACTCCTGTTTTATATTCAGCTGCAGAGAGGCAGATTAGTCAAGTGGTTGGTTGTTAGCTAGAGAATAGGGTTCATTTCCACGTTATGGGATGGGAAAGTGTGATTTGTAGGGCAGGGTTGGGCCCAGCAATTCATTTTATTTTATTTACAAACTATGCGCTGGTGGAGAACCTCAGGCCCAGGGGCCAAATCCATCCCACATCTAATTTTTATATGGCTCCTTTCCTGGATCCAGTTCCTACCCCAAGCACTGAAAAATTGAGTTCAGGGCAAGTGAGCTGTGATGAGGGCATGCACATAAGGATAGGTAGCAGAGCCACAGCACAGATACATGATCTGGACTTTCCTTTTCTTGAGCATGTCCTTTATCCACCCCTGCCCCGAACTTCCATGTGGCCCTCGGAGCTTATATTAATTTTCAAAGTGGCCCCTGGAAGGAAAAAGGTTTCCTATCCTGGATGGAACAGTTTAAACATGAGGAAGAGTGTCAAAATCTGTTCCTTAGCATGTAAGCATTTAGAAACTGTATTCTGCTTTTTAGAATGCTCTTCACAAGGCGGTCTGGTCTTGGCTTGATCTTTGGACACCTCTATGATTTATTTAGGCCAAGATCCTCAAACCACTTACTTCAGAGTAGCCAATAAAGTCTTCAGGGCTTCAGGTCCTGAAGTCATATTTTAGCACACACGATGAGCATGTGATGTACTATGAGGACAATGGAGGGCAGAGACTTTGAAAAAAGAGAAAAAAACAAAAACCCAGATCTAAATATTGTAAATAAGTTTCAAATGGTTAACCTTTCTCTCTACCCCTCATTCTGTCTTTTCCCTTACCTTTGCCACCAAGCTTTCCCACCCCCATAGATTGCTCACTGATGCTCCTTCTTAATCCATTTTATCCTTCAGGATGTCTCCTTTCCCCTTGTAACTAAGCTAAGCACATGCACATGCACCTGCAATTTCTCAGTTTCTCAAATGTATCCTTGTCTCTCCCTATGTTTCCTTATGTCTCCCTCACCCTGGCCCATTCTAGATGATAAGCCACCTGGGAAAGAGACCTGTCTCTAATAACAGCTGTTCCAAATCAGGCAGGTTTCTGGCACTGTATACATAATAAATAATAATAGTGCTTGGGTTGAAGTTGTTAAAGGGTCGTGGCTAGAGGTGAAGGAGGTTCCCGTTGATTACCCATGACTCATGGACCATGAGTAATGCCCACAATTTTGAGTACCCATACCCAGCTGACTACCAAAGTGGCACTTAAGTATCTGATTACCCATGAAATCAATTTATCCAATTACCAGCGTGCTGATTTACCAACTGGTAAATTGAAATGGAAAAACAGAAAATTGGGATGGTAACTTGAAAAATTGGTAGCAGAAGTCAGTATTCCTGGACCATAAGTTGGTAAATCAGGAGTTTGGGTAACCTGTTGGTCATCAATCAAATAATAGTACCCCATGGGGATGGGTCGAGCTGAGTACTGCAGATTCGATGGGCATACCCAGTTTTGCTGATACTCATTTCAGCTCTAGTTCTGGCCATATCGCTAAAAGGAACACTGGAAAAGAGCTGTCCAAAATAGTCACATAATACGTGGTTTCAGGTTCCTCTCTGGCATACGTTCTTTCAGACATATTGTGTTCTTCATTTGTATGTACCAATCCCACTGACAACCATGAGAGTTGAGTGTGAGGACTGAGGCATGATGATACAGCGATCTAATTGTTAAAGCACAAGTTCACTGGAGGCCCTAACAGTATATCTCGCTCTCTAGTTCAGTGGACTACTGGAGACTTGTTATATGCCTGGGAGGAATCGGAGCCCCTTGCAGGTTTCAAAGCTTGAAAAGTCTAGGCCTCCTTACAGTGAACCCAGTCACAACACTCTCTAGTGACCTCATTTTTTCTCGCTGTAACAATAGCTAGCTCAAAGATAGGGAAAGAGCAAGAAAGATGGCTTTACTCCCCATGAAAAAGGCATCTCATGGACTAAATGCCTGCAAACAGCTGTGGTATATCGCTTTCCCCATGTACCAGTGGGAACATAACAACAACTCTTTCTGAATCTTGTTGTTTTCCATGAGGCTACCCAGCAAAATACATGCCAAGAGCAAATACTAGGCAATTCTGCCAATTAGTATCCTTTCTTCATGGAACTTATCCCCTGTGTTGTTTTTTAAATACCATTGACCTACATGTGCATTTCCTCGGGAAAACTCACACAAAGGTCTTGACACTACAGGCTCAGTCTATCATAAAATAATTAGCAGTTGATCATGTAAACCACAAGAAAAAAAACAGAGGAGAAAGAAAATCCATTCTTTGGCTGGTAAATTACTGAACTTCTTGAGCTGGAAACTCCTAGTTTGAGAGGGGATGGGGAGCAATTTCTCTAACTTCTTTCTGCTGAATAAATCACTGCTGAAATAATTTTGCAGGGCATATGCTGCAAGAGCCTTCTCTGCTCTGGAACTCACTCTCCTTCAAAGTCTGCCTCTGTTAAACGTTCAGTTACATTGGAAGATTGATTTCAGCCCTAAGTTCACATTAAGAGTAAGGTACTAGTCAGTGTGAATAATGGCAGCAGTAGTTGGCCCTAAACATGTCTTCTGGCATGTGAAAGAGAGTGGAATCTATGGCTCATGAGCCACATCTGGCCCACAGCTTTTTTTTTTTTTGGCCCCTTCCTGGATCTGGCCCGTGCATCCAGTCTCTCCCCTCAAGCAACCACTGAGTGAGCTAAGGGGAAGGGAGCAGAGATGAGGGAATGCATCCATGGACAGGGGATGGATCCATGGCATAGAGCTATGATCCAGATGCTCTCTTTCCTTCTCCTATCCTTGCCGCACCCTGTAGCCACCTTTGCCCCCCAACTCCTATGTGACCCATAGAGCTTGTACTAATTCTCAAATTGACCCACAGGAGAGAAAAGGTCCCCCACCTATGAACTATGCTTCACAAACCTAAGATAGCCAATACACATGGTAGATTCCCAGTGACACCCCGACTATTTCTCAGACCCAAATCAGATATTCTACACGTACTCATGCAATACCAGTAAATGCAGTACAAATCCATTAAGGACAAATAGAAATTGTTGTGCGGTTTGCATTCTCAAGCTTGTAACTAACTCAACTACCATTCGTCTACGGTTGGGAATAGATGTAATTATTGTGCCGTAACTGTTCAAACAAACAGATTGAATTCAATGAGTTTTTCAGAGGAAAGCAAAACCAGTGATCTGTGGGACCTCAGAGCTTGGAGCCTGGCTGTTCTGACAGTATTTTGAATGGGCTGCTGTTCCATCGGTCCTTTCTTATTTTTTACGCTGTGTCACTCCTGGAAATGGCTTCATGGAAATGTCAGTTCGTGATCATTTATAAAAGAGAATAAGGAGGTTGCTCATTTTGTATGTTGTAAAAAGGAGGCAAGAAAGATGAGCAGCCCTTTTAGGAGAGGCTTTCATCAGCCATAAACAGGAATATCAACACTTGAAATCACTTTAAAAGAATTGCTACTTTCCGAAAGAGTAATGAAGAAAAGGATTTAGAAACACAACACAACACAACAAAACAGCCATTTGAGGTTGGAAAAGAAAAGGGAGAGGAGAATCCTTTTCATTTTGACTAAAATGCCCTGGAGGCCCTGGTTTTCTCTAAGCAATTAGAATCTTACCAAGAGAAAAGAAGAAAAAATGGAAAACACATGGTATATTACACCGCACTGAAAAGTACAGCCTGCTAAGAAAAAGATGAGTGACTAACCATAATCTAATGTAGGAAGAAGATTGACCTGTCTGTGAATTCAATAACAATAAAGGTTGAGATGGGTTTTGTATTGACAAAAGTCGAGCAGCTTAGCACAGTTCTCAAAAATCTAATATCTCTAACTAAGAGTAGCAGGCATCCTTAAATCCTTAAGCCCCTCAGGGGGGATTTTCAAAGGCACAAATGACATCTGATTTTCAATGAGATCTAGGTATCTAACAGCCATTTGTGCTTTTGAATATCTCCTCTTTTAGAGTCGTCTAGTGAGAGATCATCTCAGGCCTAATTTAGATCTTATGGTGAGGTTCAATTCTGAATGGTACTTAGCAAAAGTACAGAACTATGTGCTTCAGCAAAGGAGCGACTTCAAATGAAAATTCTTACATTCTTAAAGTTAGGTGCGTCTTTAAATGTTCTGTTGCATTGGCTTTCGAATCTTCTGTTTCTTACAGAAGCAAATCTTTTCAGCGCAGTGACCCAAGGATGATTCGAATGAAATCAGTGGAGTTTAAAGGGGGTTGTGAGTGAACCCAGTCTGAAATCAGAACCTGTTCTCACCTCTTTTGCCATTTCCTCTTTGCTGGTTTCTGACTTTCTCGTTGACTGTCCCACCCCTATCTCTCCATTGGCTGCTACGGATTATATAAAGTTGGGCCTGCACTAGAAGCAGCATCCCCTCCCCCCCAACTAGTTAAACCCTTTCTAGAACTGAAATGAGTATCTGCAAAAACAGGTATATACCCATTGAAAATTGTGGTACTGAGCCTGACCTGGGAACACCAAGTACTAATCAGTACCTAATTAGGGCCCGACAGGACACCTGATGAACCGATTCACTAGTTTTTTATTTATTTATTTATTTAAATTTGTCTGCCGTCCTTCCCATCAAGGCTTAGGGCCACTTACAATCTATAAAAAACATCTAGAACTCCCCTTGCCCCACAACCCTTCCTGTTTTGTTTTACTATTTTTCAACCCAGTTTTCAGACTTATAGTACCAATTCCTGTACCAATTTATTGTTTTACTGACTGGCAAAATGGTAAATTGGTAATAATAATACCCAATTGTGGCAGGGTCAGGCTTGCCTGGGTTAAGTCATGTCAGGATGCAGCCCAATTAATCACTCGTTCTTGTAAATTAGCTTTTCTCTTTAGTCTTTATTTATACAGTCTCCACAAAGTAGTCCATATACATGGCTCCACATTAGTTGTTCCTATACTAACACCGGGAAACAGTCCTTTGGCATCCCACTTCCCTAATACTAGCCCCAGCTCAGCCAGACCGCAATCCTCTGGCTGGCTTCACTTAGTCTCTTCTAAACAGGCCTCAAGCCCCTTGGCTTCCCATAATCTCTTTACCAGCATTTACCTCTGCAGACTTTCCTTCTTCAGGACCCTGGATAGTAACAATGGCTCAGTTCCTTCAATGCAGTGACCAGCATTGTCCTAACTCTCCACTGGCTTTCAGCACCCTGTCCTGATGAGGCTTCGACACACAGGGAAGATGCTTTTCTCACCAGAGCCAAGCACAGATTGACCTCTCTGTCTAGCCCTCCTCTTCTTATAGTCAGGAGTGGTGTGGCTAGCTCTCCACTCTCTGGCTCTTAAAGGGGCCCACAACCCACAGGGACTCTGCCCTGTTACACCAATACCTCAGTACCTGGATACCAATTAGGAACCCAACAGACTACTAAAAAATGTCGGTATTGCCCACGGTTAGCAAATGTGCTACCCATTTCAGCTCTATCCCCTTTTTAAGAATACTTGACATATTGATAAAAGCCAGTAAGAAGCAGAAGACTCTGCCACCATAAGTAGGTGAGTTTCTCCTCATAGAATGAAACTCAGCCCTGTGTAGTGACCCAGCAACTCTTTTAAAAAGAAAAACAGACAATGTCTCAAGAGGGTTATTCTGTTATCCTACTTTCCCACACTCCCCTTTAAAACTATTGGATGGAGCCTCAGCATTTAGCTAAAATGCTATTTATTGGCCACTGTCGGAGACAGGAAGCTGGGCTCAATGGACCATTGATCTGACGTTCTTGTTAGGAATGTTCCTATTCATCTCATTTTTACTTGAGCAGTCTAGAACTGGGGCGTTTTGTGTTATCAGACATAACAAGTTACCTGGTTTCAGTTTTGTCAGACAAAAGGCACCTGGTTTAATTTCATTGTTAAACATACATTGGATGTAATGTCTGTGGAAATACATATCTTGATATATGCCTGTCATGGATTGGGTTCCCAGAAATCATGGTCATAGCCATTCTGCAACAGCATGAATATCTGTAGGAGCAACTATAGGATTGGGATTTCATCAGTGATTTCAACACAAGGGGTTTTTCACCCATTTATTGTTACAATTGGTAACACCCGTTATCCACTATCCAGATTAACATATAACCCAAATGGCCAAAGTATGGAATTCAGGATGCTGTGGGACTGTGGAAGGCATCTGTTTTATGGAGTTGTAAGGTATCTATCTAATAGAGAGTTCTGGAGCTGTGGTGTTTGGGAGTAAGGGATATCTCTTAAAATACAGGTTGCCTGATCATTCAAGCTATGAAGTCTGTGTTACATGAAGGAGATCTGGGGTTAGGGAGGCAGAAACCTTACCTTAGCCACCACCTTCCTGGCTTGGGTCTTTGCTTGCTTTAGACCTCATTTTGTAGACAATTAACTTCTTTAGATTTATAAAATTTACATAAGCTCATACAAATGCATGCAAATAAGCATTGTCCAGCGTTCTTTTCCAGAACAGGTGTCAACCTTTCTATCTAAGCTTCAGGCAGTAAATAGTGAAGAAAAATTAGCTTTAAATGTTGCATTTCTTTGCTTCTTCACGTTCGAGCAATGCCAAGGTTTGCTGCCATGGCTGTCATGGTTTGTTCTCATGCAGAGCCCAGACTCCTGAAATTAAAGAGAGGAGTGTGAAATGAACATGAATTACTTAAAGCTTCCCTGGTTGACTGCAAGTGAAGACTTTCCTGTTGAATACATAAAGCAAAGCTGGCAATTTAACATCAGCCTTCGTCTTTGTGTAAGCAAGTAACTATGCTTTCATTGAAGACAGAGCCTGTTCCAATCATTACAGTTAGAAAAATGGGGATGTTATTTTAGACTGTGAGTCCAAAGTTACCCTTGTCACAGTCACTATGGCAAGAGTTGATGCCATAATAAATTACTACTGCTACTACAGTCTGTTATGACAGCCCCCCCCCCCCAACATCTGGCAAAGTCCATTTGAGACATGGGCCGGTGGGCATTAGACTCAGGAATCACCACCACCACCAAGGGAGTCAGAGCAAGGATCGGGCCCAGCCACCATGGAACTTAGGAGAAGGGAGTTCACACATGTGGACAGTAGCCTGATCCAGGAAGGAGGTGAGTAAAGGGAGATAGCCCTCAGTAAGCTCTCCCTGTTTTGAGAAACCACTGGTGAATAAAACCCAGGCTAGCAACAGCCTCAAAGACATGGACCCCCTCCCCCTGCCCCCTCCCCCGGCAGAGAGGAGTGTCGCCCATTAACCTTGGGGTCCCTCTCACAACTCCTCCAAAATCACCGGAATGTCCTCTCCCCATTCATGCCCAGGTGTGTCCATTGTGTGTCTGTTGCCCATGGCTCCCCTAGGTCTCTTCCCTTTTGTGACACAAGCACCTACCTGGAGTCCCCTTTTGTCCCCATGGTTCACATATGCATCTTTCCATGCGCCTTTTGTAACACCCTTGCACCTATCCCAAATCTTTTATTCTGGAACCCTATAGCTCCCCCTTGCGTTCCTTTTGGAAACTGAGAAGGTTTTGGATGTGGACACGTGCGGGTCTCCCTGTGCGGGTCTGTATCTAAGAGATCTCCTAGACTCTGGTCTGCCCCTTCTGCTCAACCCCCCTGAACTTCGCTGGATCCATGGGCCACCTGTCCCCTTTTTCCACAGGAAAGGAAAGGTAACCTCAGGTCCAGACTTCCCCACTTGTGTTCTCTCTCTCTCTCTCTCTCTCTCTCTCTCTTTTCTGGATCTTACACACACACAAGCTCCCCACCTCACTTTCATTTTCTCCACTGCTGCTTATGTTTTTCCTTTGATCCCACCAGCCAGACCGGGGCTGTGTTTCTCTATTTATGTGTATAAATAAACTGTTTAGTTTTATTGAATCTTTGTCTCCCTCTTTTCCTTCACTTTTGGGGAGGGTACATAAACTGCTTGTAGCGCGTATCTGTCCTCAGGCAGATCCTTAGGACACGCAGGACCCCCGGGTTTAACAAATTAAGCTAATTCCCCCCAAAGTTAAGGAATGGTGGATATTGGGGTACCAGTGGGAGGGGGTTCTCCTGTTAATAAGTCTTTGTTAAGGCATGTTGCCTGAGTACATGGTGGTGTTATTAAAGAAAAGAGCTTGGCTTTCCTTCTGGGTTAGTGGCTGGATCCAGATACATACAGACTGTGCAACTGCATGGGTCTCCCTGTGCTGGGGATCTCAGGGTAGCCATATTGCCCAGAAATCCAAGTCATATCCAGATTCTAGGTAAACCTACTAGGAAGCCTAACATTCTGCCCATATGTCCCAGTAGTAGGGGTGTGCAATAACGATTATGAAGATAAATAATAACAAAAACAATAACAATAATGAAAGTTGTTATTGATTTCATTATCGCCTGGCAGATGTTTTTTGGAGGGAAATGTGGAGAGGAGAGGAGGGAGCAGACATCTCAGAGCCAGAAACAGTGTTGAACACTTGAACTGGGCCTGTGATGTGAGGGGAAGGACCTGATGGATGTAATCGCTGGCCAATGAGCAGCGCAAGCAGGTCCCAGGCCGTTGCATGGCATCCTGTGATTTCTCAATGCCTCCTGCCTCCCAGAACCAATCATGGGGGCTCTAGGAGAGCAGCACAGCAACCCTTTATGTTTTAGGGCCAGGCTGTTTGACTCTTATTCTGTGTTAGCTCTTGATGTGTCCAGTTGCATTTACAGAACTCTGGTGCTGCTTGCACTAAAAATCTTCCCCAGCCCTCAGTATTATACCTTACCTTTCCTTATATTTTACCTTTTAACTTCCCCTGTCTGTCTCCCCCTGTAAATATATAAGATAGATAGATAGATAGATAGATAGATAGATAGATAGATCACATAGCAGATAAACATTTATTGATATAGATACTTAGGAATATATTTCGTATAGGTTATTAGGTGTAGGTTTAGGTTGGACATACATATTAGTAGTTTTTCATATTGTCATTGTGCACTTATTATTACTGCATTATAATGAGAAAGGGAGAAAATAGTTCAACTTCTGAGAAGTCTGGGGCAGGTGTCTGCTGGCACTTCTGCCACTGGCAGCAGCCCACAACAGAAACGATACCAAAAACAAAATCTTCGTTATCGCTTGAAATTGATATTAATACCGATAACAAAAAATGAAATTTCATTAATAACGATAACAAAAATTGACAGTTTTTAATAACAAAAAGTGAAAATGAAAATGAAAAATGGCATGGGCTCTTGGTGCACACCCCTACCCAGTAGCTATTCCAGCCATTGGAACAGCACCCCCAGGGGTGGCTGGGAGAAGACCAGCAGGAATGCACAATTTGAAGTTTGTTCATGCTCAACTGCCTGCAGAAGTTCCTCATCCCTCATGGAGCCTGTAGTCAGGAGGGGCAGAAAGCACATTGTGCAGCTGCCTCCTGGCTCAGGTCTGGCCCTTCTGCCCTGAACCATGACCTGGCCTGGCAGAGCTCTTAGGATGAATGGTTGAGGTGAGGTTCTGTGGGACAGGAGATGGAGTTGGGTACTCTGATGTGATACTGAGGTGCTGGAGAATGAGGTTAGGAGGAGGGCTATGTCACCATTTCACGTAGGCCCCCAATTTCCATGGATCTGGCATTGGATTCAAGTCAAAGGTTTGCCTCATACTTGCTGCCTGTTGCACAAACAGTCAGTCCCTTAGTGTTGTGCATCAGTTTTCCCATCTAACAATGGACACCCTATACATATGGATTTTTCAGATTAATTAAGGAATATTAGTAAAGTCCTCAGAGATAGATGAAGTGAGCTGACTAACAAGGGAAGTTTGCGAGTGTGAGGGACATGCACAGACAGACTCACAAATACAATACGAAGAGAGAGTGATAGATATGCATAGTCCACTGGGTTCTCTTGTTAAGTCTGTTAAATACACTAAGCCCAATTCCATTACTTTTGAGGTTAATGGGACCACTGTGAAGGAGAGAGGGTGGTTTTTTTTGACCAAGGTACTTCTCTCGGTGAGTGCAAAAGGAATACGGATAAGTATCAGAGACCAGAAAATAAAGAACAATATCTCTTCATACAATTACTTACTCCAGGGGTAATTTGTTTTAAACTTCACACACACACCTACAAGACAGGTGCATGACAGGGGAACAGACTCTTGTGCAGTACAAGACCAGCTAGAGCTAGGTACTCCCGTCTTTACCCCATCCCATTTTTGCACAGCCCACTCTCATTTCTCTTTCCCCAATCCTGGAGCTATGCTGTTGCTGCTGCCTCCCATCTCCTCAGCCACCCAGCTCCAAGTTAACTCCTCCTCACCTAGTCCCACTGCTCATGCCTTCAGTGTCCCATGCCTCCCACTGTGCATCTCTCTGGGGATCCCTCCTTGCTGCCCTGCCTTTTGGTCCAGCACTGTCCCTCCTCCGCTACTGCAGCTCCGGGATGCTACTTGCAGGGTGTCACCTCCACGCTGCAGCCATTCCTGCCTGGAAGTTGTCGGAAGACTTCTGGGGGTGAAAGTGGGAGCTCAAGCAGGGTGGGAAGGGCTCCGGAGCTTGCAGGACCCTAAAGGTAGCCATGTTTAGGGGCCCAGTGGGAGGGAGTTGAGGGTGGTGGTACTGCTTTCCTGGCTAAAATTGAGGTCTTTTTCAGGACCCTCAAAAGTAAGGAAAATTGCAGAGCCCTGTAGTAAGGCTGGCCATTCATGCACGGGGACCGGGAGTACAGCACTTAGGGAACCAGAAATTTTGGGGGGAAATCCTCTGAATTTTGAATTTCCCCCAAAGGGGTATTTTTTGTCAGAATTTGGGTTTGTTAGAACCCAAATTGTACACCCTTAATGGCCGCCAACCATAGCTGAGAGACATGCACAGGAACAACCTGGTCGCCTCTCTCCACCTGGAATCCTGCTGCACCATTGGAGCTGCTTTTAAAGGTCCTGCTGCCAGGGCCCTGCTGTCCAAGCTAAGAGGCTCTATGGGCCAGTGGCAGGGCCCTGGTAGAAGCCTTAAAGGTAGCAATGGCATGGCAAGACATACGCCATCTTCACACAACAGTACACACTGCCTGTGGGGTTCTTACTGCACCTACAGTCACTCAAAATACTTTTGAGGTAGGCATGTGTTGTGAAAATTGCCTGTCAGGCTCAGGGTTTATCCCACAAATTGTCAATTAACACCACCACACACACACACACACAGTTTGAAAAACCATAACAAGTTTATTGCAGTTTGAGTGATTTCCTGCTTTATCCCTTGATAAACAGTGATTTGGCAAAGGTTCTGGTGAAGAAAGCTTTGCACAGTTGCAGAGAGCTGTGACATTTGTATCCGCAACCTAGTGGAGCTCAGAGCTGTTTCCACGTTTCTCTTTCCTTTGAGCATCACGTGCCGTTCAGACAGATTAGAGAAAAGCTGAAGCACATAATTAGAAAAACATGCACTGACTTCTCTCAGCAGCAGAACTGCTCTCACTGACGCCAATGCGGTACCACTTAAGTCTAAGGAGCTACACAGGGGCAAGGGCCAGGGGAGTTGCAAGAGCCCTTCAAGTACATTTTAGGTTGGATAAGGAAAAGCGTAGTTCAATGAGGAAGACTGCATAAGGCCCCAGCAAGGCCCCTGTCTTGGGATGGTCCACAGGGTAGGTGACTTCCTGTAGTACCAGGACCCAGATTTCATCCAGTACCACATCTAAAGACTCCTGTATTCTGTATCCCCCCCAGGCATTTTTGCAGAATTAGTGCACACTCAGTGACAGAATGTACTTGACCCACTGAAGCCAATGGGAATACTCATTTGTTTGTTTTTGCAAGATTAGAACTGCAGATAGCAGGGGCATAGCTAGGTGGGAATGGGCCCTCATGCAGAAGATATAATGGATCCTGAGTCTGCCCCTGCCAGGGGCAAGGAACTCAGCTTCAACAAGGAATGTGCCCCCCCCTCCCACCTTCTCGACAGCTGCACTGCCTGTCCCTATTTTAGCGATGTCCTTGGCGAATGGTTCACATCATTATATAACAAAAATGATCAAGCAGAAGGTAAAATGTTTGTTGGATAAGATTCATATCACACTGAGTTCTCCCAGTCATGCAGGGTGGGCCATACAGAGGGCAGGGTCTGGGGTGGCGGTGGGGCCCAATACTCAGTGCCCTGGGACAGGAGGGGCAGCGGCAGGGATTGGCAGGGGCCACAGTAGGGCCCCCATCCAACTGGTAGCTGACATTTTGCAACATTATGCTGCTCTCTCCCTCCCCACCCTCCAAGAAGTGCCCCCTCATAGGACTTAATTTGTGGGCAGGGAAGGGTTGCAAGGGCTCAGGCATTGCAATTAAATTTAGCAGGGGAGAGCCCCAGGAAATGTTCCCAGTAGGGGTGTGCACCCTGAAATGTGAAAAACCAGGAAAAGGCCAAGATTCAGGGTTGGAAATAGGGTTGAAATGAGCAGCTAAAATCCTACTCATGAATAATTTTGCCATCTCGTGAAACGGGATTGATGTGATTTCTCAGTTCTCACACTACCGCAAGATAAAGTCCTGATTTACTGGCTTTCCATTTACTGTTTACTGCATATCACATACCATTAATTTACCACTTACCACGTTGCTGAGGGTACTGTTTTACTTCTGAGGGTGATTTCAGATGTAATGGGCCTCCCTCTTACCACAGTCAATCCACTGTGGTGGAGGAGAGGCCCGTAACATCTAAAGAATTCCCTGCCAGATGTTCACCCCAGTGAAACTCCAGCAGGAATCAGAGTAACTATGATTCTGGAGGTGAGGCCGGCCTCACCTCCGGAATCATGGTTAGCACAACTATGATCGGGATTGGCGGAAAGTAACATCTGTTACCTTCCGCCGGCCTGGATCATGGTTAGGCATGGGCGAACAGATCGCGGTTCGTGTTCGGCCGTTCAGTTTGGCCGCGATCGGTTCGTGTGTTCGCGTTCGGCCGTTCGGTTCGGCCGCGTTCGGTTCGTGTGTTCGTGTTCGGTCGTTCGGTCGTACCTCGCGTTCGTGTTCGCCCGTTCGGTTCGG
>QEPC01012468.1:260564-277700 GCA_003113815.1 Sphenodon punctatus | reverse complement strand
CCCGTAACGTGTGAAATCACCCTGAGTTTCTGTCTGTTCATTGTTTGCCACTTGTCTGAGCCAATCACTGTAGGAATAGCCCACCCCTTAACCTCCCCCTGCCTGCCCAAACACAGTGACACTGTGTTTGGGCAGGCAGGGGGAGGTTAAGGGGTGGGCTATTCCTACAGTGATTGGCTCAGACAAGTGGCAAACAATTAACAGACAGAAACTCAGGGTGATTTCACACGTTACGGGTCTCCATTTTACCACGGTCCTTTACCAGTGCCCCCATTCCAGTGCTCCAATCGGAATGATTGTTCTATGTTGTTCCATTTGCTTTGACCAATCTGCAACTGTGAAGGAATCTGTGTACCAGGCACTGAGTGACAAAAAAGTATAAGTGAAAACAGAGAGCCGAGAAGATAGAAGAAATGTGGTATTAGGTCGGTATTACCTGTTGGGATTTGAAATTGTCAAAAAAGGTGGTAAACAGCAAAGCAGTAAACAGGATCCCGGTAAGCCCATTATTGGTAAATCGAGAAAAGATATGTCATTTGAAACATTGCTCAGAACTGAGAGGTTCTCGATTTGATCGAGACAGTATTGGGAACTGCTATTTTGATAGAAATTCCTGTTTCTGCGAAATCTCATTTCAGGCCTAGTTGGAAACAAAAGCAAAAAAATATGGTTTATTTGGCTTTCATTAATGTCTTTCCTGTCCCACTCCTCAAACAGCACTGGGCATCATATATATTACATCACAAGAATTTCTGTTTTATATTCAGACATAGAAAGGAAGGGTGGACTGGTATGGGTCTCTAGCTGGAGATTAGGGTTCAGTTCTCTGCCCTGCAACACTCTGGAGTGGGAGGCATGGCTTCTGGGGCAAGGTTGGGCCCCAGCAACTCATTTTTTTTTTTACAAATTAAACACTACCTCCTCCCCTCACTGCCCTCGTCCCTCCTCCGAGGACCCCCATTCTGAGCTATATAGTGCTATGCCATGGCAGGAGGTGGGTGGAGTGGTGCTGCTGAGCAAGGGCTCTACTGCCTGTCCCCCCCCCCCCAAGACCTGGTTCCCCCTGGAAATATTGCAGCACAACATTTCTATGACTCCCACTAAGGCTTCTGTGAAGAGGCAGGGGGCACTTCTGAGAGAGAGCAGCGAGGGGAGAAGGCACATTCAGAGAGCAGTATGGTGCTGCTGCAGCTATCCGCTGCTGTGTGGGTCCCTAACTCTGGTCCTCACCTGTCCCAGGACCTGCCCCTCTCAGGACATTTTGTGAAGTCCCTTACCCCATGGGACCCAGAGAAGTTGCCCCAGATCACCCTGTGATCAGGCCATCCCTATAAATCATAGTTCTGAAGTTTTAGAAGACTTGGAACATCATCTCCTGCTTTTTCGGGGAAGGTTAAATGAGGATCTTTGGACGCAGTGATCTGCAATTGCTTTTGACATTGAACGTATTATTTCAAATTTCTTGCAGTTCCAGTCAATTTGACTTGGACGCATCAGCGTTACAAAAGAGATAAGAGTTAGAAGAGTTTGGTTCTCCCATTTACATTGTGGATCCGGCAGCCATGAGCAACCATCATCAGAGAGAATTTGTTGTGTTTGTGAGAGCTTGCAAATTTGTAAAGATGCTGATTGTTAAATATTCCTCTCTTCTCTCACATACTTTTTAGGAAATAACTCAGCAAAAAATATAAATAGAAAGTCATTTAGGGCTGGGTAGAACTGAAACCAGTAGCCACGAAAATAGGTATACCCATTGAGTTTCTGGTACCCAAATCGACTTGAATATTTTGGGTACTAATTACTATCTGATTTTGACCCCATTGGGATACCCGGTGTCCCATAATGTCAACTGCTGGTCCTGGACTATCAACCTCTGGTCCCAGAACTTTAAATTCTGCTTCTGATTTTTTCAGTTTTCCATCCCTGTTTTTCAATTTTCTGTCCTGATTTACTGATCGGTAAACTATAAAATTAAAAAATAGGCACAAAAAATGACTGGGTTTGGGGGGGTATCTGGGTACCCAATCTGTGATTCGTGTAATCCATTAAATACCCAACACAGAACTGGAAAATTCAAGTATTACCCAAGGGTAGAGATGGGCAAACAGAACAGAGTTCAGAAATTCGGTTTGGTTCGGTTTGAAATTCAAGTTTGGAAATTTGGTTCGGTTCGGTTCGGTTCGGTTCGGTTTGAAATTCGAGTTCGGTTTGGAAGTTCAGTTCGGTCGACCGAACAGACCAAGTTTGGCTGAATTCCAAACTTCCAAACCAAGTTCGGCCATTCAAAACCAGGTTTTTTTGTATGTGTTGCCACTAGGGATGGGAGAACAGAACGGAGTCTGGAAATTCGGTTCGGTTCGGTTTGAAATTTGAGTTCGGTTTGGTCGACCGAACAGACCGAATTCGGTTCGAACTCCGAACTTCCGAACCACGTTCGCCCATCCCTACCCACGGGTGCCAAATTAGGTATCTGGCCTGTGTAAGGCTAGGCTGTACTGAGACTTTCCCTGTGTCAGGGCTCTGTTGCTTTCTCACCCCAGAAGGAATATGCAGAAGGAATAGGAGCTCAGAGAAAGGATCCATGGTTTCTCAGAGCCATGCTCAGGAACCCATGTTCACTGTGTTTTCCCTATTGGCCATGGTGCAGCCAAACTCTAAGCATCCAAAGGTAGATTGTCACAGTCATTAGTAAGCCACAGAGGGGAGTAATAACACTCCCTCTCCTATTTGAACTGTGATTCTGACTGAAAAGAGGAGAATAGAAGTTACTCACCTGCCCACTCCTACTTGCAAACATGTAGGTAGGCTCAGGAAAGAGAGTGGCAAGACAGACAGTTGGTTGTGTGCCCAGAGACAAGTTCATGGGAAAAGTTGAAATATTTGCTCCTCCCCAAGCGCAAGGGAATAGCAGGGGAGTACTAGATTTTTAGTACTCCGAGTCTGCTCCTCAGCAGGTGTAGCTATGATCTGCCTTTCACGAAGGACAAATAGCAAGTTTACTTTCCAAATTTCCAGCCCTTAGAACCTGACCATTTACTTCAACAGGAGTTAGGTTGTAAAATTCCATATTCTTTCCTTCACTGCTCATGGGCTAGTCTGTGCAAAGTACAGGCAAACAATACAAGCATGCAGACAGCCACACCTGTAGGCCATTTTTAAATGAGCATGGCTTGGGGATGGGTTCGTGTGCATCACGTGGAGTGCCCATGCACATGGGGGTGGGGGGGTGGGAATCAAATAGGCTGGGATGGGTGTGCAAACCTACCCACACATGGTTTGGTGTGCTCCCACACAGAGAATCCTGGATTTCCCCCCGATGTTCCATGCATGGGCATGAGTGGGCGGAGCATGGGTCACTGGAGCGCACATCTACCCACCATGCCACCTCAGATGGGCGCTCATGTGGGGGATGGGTGGACCTGTGTGGGGCCATCCTGTTTAAAAACGACCTTATATTGATTCAGAGGAGCAGCAGTGCTTAATTTAGGGACGGGAGGCTTCCCAGGGCTCAGCCCCAGCAATTAAATTCAGGGTGGGAGCTGAGCCAAGAAAATGTTCTCAGTAGGAGCATGCAACCCAAAATATAAAAGACCAGGAAAAGGCTGATATTGGCCATTCTAGGTCTGGAAAGAAAAGCCAGAAAAAACCCTGGATAGTTTATTGGGCTTTCATTAATGACTTTCTGCCCCACTCCCTGCTCTGGCCATCATATAGATTAAATCGCAAGAAATCCTGTTTTATATTCATTTATATAGGTTAGTCCAGTGGTTGGATTATTAGATGGAGAATAAGGTTCCCTGCTCTAGCGAGCTCTGTGCCAGAAGGTGTGGCTTCTGGAATACACTTAGGCCCCAGGAATTCATTTTTTACAAATTAAGCACCAAGGAGCAAATCACTTACATGAGTCTGAGTTACCCTGGACTGTAATCACAGTTATGTCCTATTCTGGAACAATCAGCTTACAGCTCGACTTCGATGAGACCAGGATTCAAACTCAGGACTTTTAGGTCCAAAGTCAAAATGCTAGCCACAGGCATAAGAACATAAGAAGTGCCATACTGGGTCACAGCAATCGTCCATCAAGCCCAGCATCCTATCTCTGGCAGTGGCCAGTCTCGGTAAGTTAGTATGAATATTTATTGTAAACAAAGGAGTGTTTTCATTGAATTCACCCCATTCGTTTCACTTCTGACAAAATGGATAATGAGTCACCACTATTCATTTATTATTTTGTTGGATATCTATTTTGAATATTTTGTTTGTTATTTCACTTATTTCTCTATTTTGTTTCAGTTTCACAGTCATTTAAGTATTTCAGTTACCATAGTGCCAAAACAAAGTAAATGTAACTGTAATTTCAGTATGGTTATTTTGGTTACCAAAATAAAGATACAGAAATGCCAAAATAAACAAACTAAATGAAATAACCAAAACAAAATATTTGAATAAATGAATGAATATGTGGATGATCACTTCGGGTGTGGCTATTACTCAGATATTTGGAGAGCTATCCCCAAAATGGAATAATATTCCCAAATACGTATTTCCACTATTCATATCAGCTGTAGAACAGACCCCACAATTTAAAGAAGTCACATCAGGCTAGGTTTCATATGTGCCTAACTGTCAACTGACATGAGTTCTTCCATCTTTGAAATGGTTTAATTTAAAATTCAACCCTTCCTAATGCAAGTATTAAGTTAACACAAGTATTAAATTAATGAGGCATAGTTAAATTCCCCAAATACAGACTCACCTGTCAAATCCTGGATGCACCAGTCTGTCCTTAGGCCTTAACATTTTCAAGGTGCTTTCAGTAGAGCATAATCTCTCTTTCTGTGTCAGGGTCTGATGTAGATCTAGTTAGGCATAGGATGGATCCAATTAAAGTCTGGGGAGCTGTTATTTACCCTCTCAAATAATACTAAGTTTGGGGGCAGAGAGACACAGCATGAAACTAACTGCCAGCAGATTTAAAACAAAGGGAAGTACTTTTCCACTCAACACACAAGTAACGTGTGGAATTTGTCGCCAAAGGATATTGTGAAATCCAGTGGTACAGCTGGGTTCAAACAGGATAGGATAAATTCTTGGAGAGTAGGCCCACAAATGGCTATTCATCAAGTAGGCTGGGGAATGCAACCTCTGACCACCAGGAGCAGGGACCAAATGGCAGGGAATGGATCACGCCATTATGACCTGCTGGATAGTTAATCAAAGTGACCAAGATTGGCCACTGTCAGAGACAGGGGATGCTGGGTTTGATGGACTATTGGTCTGACCCAATATGGCACTTCTTATGCCTTATGTTCTTATGTTCTTAGCATTTTGGCTTTGGAACTAAGAGTTCTGAGTTTGAAACCTGGTCTCATCTGGGTGGGTGGGGGGGGAGCCCTTGGCGAACTCAGTTCTCTCTCAGCTTCAGTTTCTGGGGTGTACAATGAGATATCAGTAGCAGGCTTGGACAACTGGTCAGTGAACAGTGGGCTCCATGGAAGTGAAGTGATGCCCCATTGTTGTATTAGCTTGAAATCCCATGCTTGGACTGGCATGGTCTTCTCAAGGCTATGGAGGCAGATGGATTCAAGATGCAATAACTCCCAAATTAGCATTGGGTACTGAAGCAATGGGTGCCTTTGAAAGAGAGTTAGATGGTGTCCCTTTTATAACTCTGTACGGTACGGGATAGGGATAACATTCTCAGATGTTAGAGCACAGAACTGCAGATCAGCAGGACTGCCAGGCCAGCCACTGACTGATGTGATCTTGGGTAAATTACCTCACCATGGGCTTTTAGGTGTACTTACTTAGTTATTATGGACGTGACGAAACTTCCCAGAGCATGGGTGGAAAACCTTTTTCCTCTCATGGGCTGCTTAGAAAATTTGTACAAGCTCCACTGGCTAGATAGGATTGGGGTGGATAGTTTAAGAGGTGCGCTCAGGATGGGGGAAGAAAGGGAAGGTCCTGATCACAGATCTATGTCATAGAAGTCATTCCTTGAACAACATAACTTCACCTCCACTCCACTTCCCTGAGCTCACTTTTTCAGTGGTTTTTATTTATTTATTTTATTTATTTATTTAATCAATTTATATCCCGCCCCTCCTGAAAACAGCTCGGGGCGGCTGAGGGTAGGTAGTGGATCTATGGGTAAGATCCAGGAAATTGAAAAGGGCAAAATAAAAAACAGCTGTGGGACAGATTTGGCTTATGCGCCAGAGGTTCCCCACTCCCAGCCCAGAGAAAGATGTGTAATCCCCCTGCTTCCATATTTAAATGTTTTTAAACGAGCAAGACTGGGGGGGGGGGACTGCGCCTGTGGCCACTGTGGAACACGGCTGTGGTGCAGCTACTCAGGTGGAGCACGTGGGGAGGGATTCTCATGGGTGGCTCCCAGCGTGGCTCCCACGGCAGCCGCTTCACACTTCCCCTGCCACAGACCATGGGGGAAGGGGAAGCCCACCGGGCTGGCCTTTGAAATTGACATATCCTGACGGTGAGCACTGGGGAACCGGGGCTCCCCACCGCATGCAGCCAGTTCCTGTGATTTGCAACAGCTGTGTCCCATGCCCACCGTGCCTCTGAGTGGGGGACCCGTCTGCTGGCCTGGGTGGCCACCCCGGTTCATACGGGCAGGGGATGCATGTCTGCCCATTATCATGCACTTTTTTGGTTTGTCCTGCACGGCACCCTCTGGATTTCATGACAATGCACTGTGAGTGGCCAGGAGTGGGTGCTGTGTGACTCATGGGAGCATGCATTCCCCACCCCACCCACCCACCCACACCACACCACCTTCAAATGGGCAGTTGGATGAGTGGCTCCTGGGTGGCCATGCAGGGTAGCATCTCGTTTAAAAACACCCTTTGTTAATCTGGGATAATACATACTTTAGAGAAGGCATGGTACCCATATTCACTGTTTTCCCCATTGGTAGCAATGGGGAAAATGCAGTGAACATGGGTCCCTGCCATGGGGGAATAACTTAAATCATTAATATTTGTTAGGCTTTTGAATTGCTACTGTACAAATGATTTTTATTATTCTTCTAGTTCCTCATCATTCAACTGGCTTCTTTCTGACTTGATCTGAGACAACATGCAAGTTTTCCATTAGTAAGGGACATAGGACTTTTCCCATTTGTGTGGTCCCCACACGTAATCCTTTGCGTATCCATGTATCTCTGTGGCTCAAGTACCTAGCTGCTTGTGCTTTTAGGGAGAAATCCACAAAGAGGTTACAGGGAGAGGTGCCGAAGAGACAAGCAATGAAATTCAAAGCCCCGACCTCTCCCCCTCCCCCCAAAAACAGACCTGGTTTAAAGTTTAACTGAAATTAACTTGAAATTAGGACTATATGAAAACAAGGAATTAGTCAACTGTTTTGCTACAGTCCACAAAATGTCCAAGTGAGCGTGGGCCCAGTTTCAACAAACCCATTCAGGGCCCCGTGTTCACTGTGTTAACTTTCTCCCATTGTCACCAGTGGGGGAAAGGCAGTGAATATGGGTCCCTGTCGAAATGTACTGGTGCAGCCAAATAACACCTATGAAGAAAAGTGAGTTCTGCTTTCTTATTTGAAAAGAGTCCCACTTTGAATATGTTCACTTGAAGTCAAAGCAGTCTAAGCAAAACTAGGAACAGTTGATTTCACCAGAAAATAATAATAAGAGCCTCTTCAATCTGAATCCACTGAGTTAAACACTACCAAAATGCCCATAAGTGATGAGAAACCAAACTAATGCAAGGTGAATGGCATTTACTTCATCTTTTTTCCTTTCTCACATGGTTTATGACCCAAATTCAACATCATTAAAGCGTGCTGGGCAATTTCTTTCAGATTCAGTCTATAACTATGGGTGATTTCAGACGATACGGGGCCCTTTGGCCCCGTACTGGAACCACCGGCTTCGTTCCCCGCCGGGGTCACCCCGTAATGGCACAACAGACGTGCCGGGGGGATCCCGGCGGGGAAAGTGGGAGGGGCGCGCCACAAACAGACGTTCGAGACACGGTGACCACAGGTGGGTATTCACCGTGGTTCACTGTGATCTCGTAACGTCTGAAGACACCCTATGTCTCTCAGCCTGATCCTCCAGCAGTTCAATGCCAGTGCTAGTTCTTAGCTTCAGCACAAGTCCCATTCATTTCAGAGTAACTCACCAGCACTAAGGACAAGCACTGGACCGAAATGCCAGAGAATCACACTCTGTATTGATAGCTATATCTATCCTAGCAATGATGCAATCTTTCCAACTGTTACCAATTTTAAGCCACTGTTTTCCTAAAGTTTTTCTGCCAACCAGTCAATTAAACCGAGATTGCAAGTTAATTTTTAAAAATCCTTCCTAAAGATTTGCTGGCATCTTTAGTGGTGATGATGACACATACAAAAAAAAGTTGGCAAAATGAAATGCTGGATTAATTTCATTTGCAGTGAAAACTGAAGCTAGATGAAAACTGATACTTTTTTTATCCAAAGAGATAGTGGGTGGTTGCCAAATGTAAGAGATGTGGAGGCAAAGTCTCTCAGCTGATCTCTTTTATTAGGCCAACTTCTGTTGGTGAGATTATGCAAGCTTTCGAGCCACATGAGGCCTTTCCTCAGGCACACAAGTCAAAACTATATAGACTGAGCAAATTACTGTAACCTCCTTTCTGGCTTTCCCCGGTCTCACCTTTCTCCCCTCATCTCTGTCCAAAACTCTGCTGCCAGGGTCATCTACCTCATCAGTCGCTTCGACCATGTGCAGCCCCTCCTCTCTTCGCTTCACTGGCTTCCCCTTCCTGAAGGAATCCTGCACAAGCTCCTAGTCTTCACCTATAAAGCTCTTCACAACCTTGCTCCCCACTACCTCTCTGCACTTATCGCCCTCCATACTCCAGCCCGTGCACTTCGCTCCTCCTCTGTCCCTTCTCTCACCCTTCCACGCCTTCCCTGCTCCCCTAAGCGCCTTCGTCCCTTCTCACTTGCTGCCCCCCATGCCTGGAACTCCCTCCCTGTCCACATCCGCCTTGCCCCCTCCCTTCATACCTTCAAATCTCTCCTTAAAACTCACCTCTTTCGCTCTGCTCTGTCTGACTCTTTATCCTGCTGAGCCACTATTCCTATACCTACGATCGGTTTACCCTTATCCTTGCAACATGGACCTGCCTGCTGTCATTCTCATCGTAACCAAGCCAAGTACGTGCACTTGAGACCTCGCATCTTCATGAATGTTAGACCCCTTGTCTCTCCCTCTGTTCCCCTTCCTAAGTCTCTCCCCCAGCTCCTGTCTCTCAGATTGTAAGCCCTAGGGGCAGGGACCGTGTCTATTTTATTACTTTGTAAAGTGCCAGGTACACTGCTGGCGCTATATAAATGTTTGTTAATAATAATAATAATAATAATAATAATAATAATAATAATAAATAAATGCAGGACAGGTTAATTTTAGGAGGCAGTGATTTGTGGGGTAGTGGATAAGAAAAAAACAACTTGGGAATGGGCTGTAGGGGAAAAACATAAATGTCAGACATTTAGAAACAAAGATGTTAAAACATCATTGATGGTGTAAAAGACTGAGAAACAACAGGTTGTAAATGCAGATAGAGAATTATGCTTAAGCAAACATATGGGTTAGGCGGACAGTAGAAAACAACTTTCCATGGAGAATTTGCATATCAAAGAAATGGAATACAAAGCACTAACACTGAGACTGAGCATACAAAGCAGGCTGTCAATTAGTTGCAAACTCCTAGAAATGGAGACAAACCAGTTCCTGTGATCTCTTTTATTAAACCAACTGTAGCTGGTGAAGTTATGCCAGTTTTGGGTCTACAAAGAGCCCTTCTTCAGGCATGTAGCAAGCCAGAGCTAGATTGAGCAAATGCAGGACAGGTTTATATAAGAAAGCAATGTCTTGGGAGTGAGTTGGGGGGGCGGGACATGTATGTTAGACATTTTAAAAAAACACAAAACAATGATGTTACAAACTCCTGCATTGACTTGAATGGCTAAACTAAATCCATTATGTTTAGTATCCAAAAAAGTTATGAATTTTAGTTCCTGGGCTCATTCTTTAAGGGTGTTGTATAGGCAGGGTTGCCACCTATGCAAATGTTTAAGGAACACTTGTGAAAAATACACAATGCAGGCCCTGCATTTGCGTCATATATATTTTATGTGTGTTCCTTAAACATTTGCATAGATGGCCGCCCTATGTATAGGCTCCCTTTCAACAAGACAAGGATTTGAGAGATCAGATATGGAGGCTGCATTTACACATGACAAAAAGGGTTCTTTAGTGCTCGAGATAATACCGGGTGTTATAAATGCTGGAGTATTGTCATGTGTGAACAATATTCCCCTTTTATGCACCGAGATCTCACAGCCTTGTAAAACCCACCAGATGTGACTCTTACAAGGTTGCATAAATCTGTACCCTCACCCCGGGCAGGATCAAAGCGTGCCTTCATACGTAAAGCATGCCTCCCCCATCACGTATGAAAATACCCACAGTTATATCCAATTTTGATTTTTAATGCCACATATTATAATGTTATTTCTCCATATCAGAAAAAAAAAAACCTTTCTAACTCTAAGAACAATTGAGCAAGAGGACAACTTGCCTAGGGAAATTGTAGAACCTCATTCAGTAGGGGTTTTTAATAGGAAGCTGGATGAAAATCTATCAGAGTTGGTTTTGAGATGGAGACAAAGTAGTTCAGAGGTCATCTTTTCTTGGACCAACTTCTGTTGATAGGTTTGGTATAATGGTTTGGATTAGGTATAGTGATTTTAGTGCACATGGGTTTGCTAGATATCCCTTCTGGCTCTGTACTTCTAATGTGTTTGTTTACATTCTGTTTTTTAACTAAATACAAAGCAATATGAAAGATAAGAGCACAGGCATCTAGCCTTGAAATGCACTGATAAATGTTTAGTTTCAGTGGCTGTCAAATTCTTTCATATGCTTTCTGTCAAATCCTCCATGCAAAAACCAAAGAGAAATCCTTGTGTAATGAAAAAAGATCCTGAATGCAGCACATCTGTAATGGCTGTCCTGTAAAATCTGCATGAATTATGGCCAATTCTTATTTATAACGGCAGTTTGTTTCTTTTCAGCTGCAGGTATGTGGTAAAACGGAATGAAATGCATGATAGGTCTCGCTGGAATTTTATTATCACAATGTAAGCATTGTTTCCCCAAATGCAGAGACATCTGCGTACTGTACTGCAAGAGGTAACTGTATGGCAGTTAAATGGCCATAATAAATTCTGTGTTTAGTTGAGGGATTAAAGAACGAAACATTTAACCATCATTCAGGAAACCCCATGGTTTTACAAGCTGATAAGTACTAAAGAAGGTTATACTATAAAATGTTTTGCAATATTTGTACAGTAGGTCTCAACTCAGGAGGCTATTGAGACTGAAGAATTTTCCTGGGTTTCTAAAGCACACTTTGGAGACCCAAAGAAGGGTTTATTTAAAAATCAGTTGTAGAGATGAGATTGTTCTCATTAGCAGAATCCGTTCCTTTGCAACCATTAAGTGTCCTTTAAAGGAGTTCTGCCAAGTACTTTTCAGAGTTTTATTTTTGCTTCTCTGTTACTTGTTATATTCTCTTACAATCTTTCCCCTACCAATCATATCTGCTATTTATTTGTGTCCATGTTTAAGTTGGGTTTGTTTACTTAAACTCTGCATACATTACCTAATGAAATGAGCTGTATGTGGTTTAAAGCTTCATTACAAAGCCAAAGAAACACTTAAAAGAAACACAGGTCAAATTTACCAAGAATTTGGTCATGTTTGGTCTGACTTTCAAGACTGAGTTAATTGTACACAGAACTGGGTTGAAGTATGGTTTTCTGGGGAGTCATGCAAAACACAGGGTAAAAACAGACGTGACTTTGGCCTGCTGTGGCCCACTTTGGCCTGTTGCAGCCCAAGACCCATGCCAGATGTTGGCCCAAAATCCCCAGGCTGTGCTGGCAGTTAGCCCAGGCTGTGACCTTGTCAAATCTCCAAAGTCACAACCCGGGCTACGGTCTGTCTGATTGGGCCAGAGTGGAATAGCACATATGTTCCCTGGCCCAGGCCAGGGGCCACCATGGCCGGCCTCCACTGCTGTGCTTCATTGGCCACCATAGCTGTCAGTCATGGTGGAGGGTGGGGTGTTGGGAGCAGGGATTGGCCGCCTGCACGTTTGTTGTGCTCCCGGCCCTACCCGGCCCATGCTGGTGGCAGGACAGCTCCCCAGCTGCAGGCACATCAGTTCAGTGCCCCAACCTGACCTGGGCTGTGTTGTCCACAATTGTCCACCTCGGGGCAGCCAGGGGAGTGGTCCCACCAGCTGTACATCTGTTTTTACCCACAGTAGGTTTTAACCCAAAAGCAGAAAAGAAATTGCAGAATTGACTCAGTTTTACTTTGAAATTGTGGGTCAGATCACAAGTAAAATTCTGTGCTTATAATAGAAAATGCCCTCCCAGCCCACCCCAGAAACTATGTTGGTGAAACCCATCAATTCTTGCATAAATGAACTTGCTTAGAAAATGGTCATGGGTAAAAGCACTGGTTCTGCAATGGGTATTCACTTCTGCAAGGGGTTTACCTGCCAGAGTGGCAGGGTTTACCCCGTGCTGTGAGTTGGCAGGGAGCCCAGCTCACAGTGTGGGCTCAATTCTGCCATGGTCCAGGGAAACCTCGGATCCCGCCCGCGGTAACATCTAGAGGCCGGGATCAGATGTGATACCACCACCGGTGGCCACACAAAGTAAAGCGTGCCCACCTGAGGTGGTTTCATGTCTAAAAATACCCATTATCCTGAGTCCTTCTGACCAAGGCTCCCAATGTGTTTTACTGTCGTACCCACAAATACAGTTTTTCAGTTAAATTCAGCGGGCACAATCTACAAAATGAGTGGACTGGATGAGGAGATGCTTTGTTCTGTGCAGGAGAACACATTAGCAGTTCATCAAAAGATCCTAACAGAAAAAAATGCCCATCAGGTCTGCATTGTTAGCAAGGTCCAGCCAAGGAACAGGGATTTATTTCAATGCAAGACAAGGTTGGGCTGCGGCAAAATGCTTTGTTCCCTTATAAGAAACTGACTTCCTGAACCTGCAAGTTTTGTTTTGAAACAAACCGTCCATTCCCTTGGCTGTGAAGTAGCTAAACCTGGCCATTATTTCTTAAGCAATGCAGGACTGAGGAAGATTTCCCCTGGGTTGGAATCTTTTGATGAGATGCGAATGTGTCTCCTGCATACAACAGTGTATTTAATAGGGATGTGTGAACAGAACGGGGTTCAGATGTTCGGCCGTTCGGCTCAAAAACTTAGGTTGGGTTCATGGGTTCGGAGTTCAGACCCCCCCGCCCCCAACGTTCAGAAAATTTGGCCACCTGGAGTCTTGGGGCTCTCCAGGGAATGGCTGTGGGGGCATGGCAGGACATCAGAGACACAGCAGCAGCAGAAGCAGCAGCAGCAGAGACTGGGAAGGTTTGGGGCTTGGCACCCCGAGTTTCCCGGGCAGGCAGGCTCGGCGCTTGGCCCCTGGGGTTGCACATGGGGGCATGGCTGGCCATCTGAGACCCAGTGGCATCAGCAGCAGCAGAGGCCAGGAATGCTTGGGTCTTGGTGACTGGCCTGGCACCCATACTTGGCTGGGCATTGCAGGCTGCCAGGCATTGGCAGAGCAGTGGCAGAGGCCCGGCCAGGGCATGGTGACTAGCACCCCTACTCACCCAGACGTTGAAGGCTGTCAGGTATCAGCGGAGCAGCAGCAGAGGCCCAGCCAGGGTTTGGTGGCTGGCACAAGGAAAAAAAGACTGTATCCTGAACCCCAAGGGGAATAAGTCCCCACAAACATGCACTGGAAGGGGGAGGAACTGTATTGAACCTTATATAAATGCAAAATGTGGAACTATGCAAATATTACATTACAGGTGTGTACAAAAACAATTATTTATTCCCATTGAATGGGTACTGTGTTAATTAAAATTGCAAGGCATAAACAACAAAATGTATATTGCAATGTAACATACAGCTGTATACAGCAGAAAAAGCCCCCACTGGAACTCTGAGTAGAAATAAAAGACATCAAAAGTTCAATTCTAAATTCCTGAGGAATGTGGTTGATGTGCCCATGGTTTTTTCCTTTTTCAAATTGGGCTTGTGTAGCATGGGCCTTCAGCTACCTGCCAATCAGCCAAACGCATTTGAGGGAATGCCCCCTTCTTCAGTGGCTCCTGGATATTAAAGAAAATTTTCTAAATTTCCAAAAATCAACCAAGCATGACATCATATAACTTGCATTCAAAGGTACATCATTATACATTCAATTGACCCTTACAGTCACTCAGTACCTCCTAGATGTTGAAAAAGATTTCCTACATTTCCACATAGCCTCTATGTGGAAGCTCTTCCATTATGCTTTAGTCCCTATGTGGGCCCATTATACCTGGAAAACATATCCACATAAGTGTTTTCACAGCTGATACAAACTGATTAACACAGTATTGGTTTGTCAAATGGACACCCTTCCAATAGCCACAAAATTATAATAAAATGTATATAACCAACCTTTTTTCTCACAAAACAGCCCTGCAAGTGTCTTACAAGCACACAGCCTCCTGACTGTGCCTTGATAGCTCAGGTGTTACCAGTTGGATCTATTCAGAGTTTAAATGCCATGAAGCCTTTCCTCATGTGCTATGGGATAACCAATGAGCAGAGCCACTGGACTTACAGTCCCATAATTTGTTCTGAAAGTTAAAGGCTTAAGTCCTTATTAATGCTGCCTATCAAAATATAATAAATTAAAGCCTGGCATAGGACCTGTCATAATGAGGGCTTATAGCCTTCTTATTGTTGACTGATATTGGACTTATTATCCCATAGAATCTTCAAGGACTACAACTGAACCTGGGGATTGTGAAGTAAAGCCCAGGCTGTGGTTCTTGCTGCTATTGCCTAATGTTGATTTTTTCTTTTTTTCAGATGATCTGCAAAGGCTATTGTGGCTGTTGGATATGGGTGTTTTCCAACCACACTGAAACAATGTGTAGCTACCTAATAATGCACTAAATCCACAAATAAATGCTATCATTTAGATCAACGTTGAAATGATCAATTGAAAGAGTAACAACCATACCAGCCCATATATTACGGGCTCACATAAATGTGCAGATGAACAGTCATGACAACAAAATCCCATGACAGGCAATGAGGGTCTAGTAATCTCTGTTTTACTATGTTAGGAATGGAGTCCATGAAATAGAGTCATTTAGCCTAATGACTCTCAGTCTGTTCATCAGCACAAGCCCAATTTGAAAAAGGAAAAGACCATGGGCACATCAACCACATTCCTCAGGAATTTCGAATTGAACTTTTGATGTCTTTTATTTCTACTCAGAGCTCCAGTGGGGGCTTTTTCTGCTGTATACAGCTGTGTGTTACATTGCAATATACATTTTGTTGTTTATGCCTTGCAATTTTAATTAACACAGTACCCATTCAATGGGAATAAATAATTGTTTTTGTACACACCTGTAATGTAATATTTGCACAGTTCCACATTTTGCATTTATATAAGGTTCAATACAGTTCCTCCCCCTTCCAGTGCATGTTTGGTGGCTGGCACCCCTACTTGGCCGAGCGCTGCAGGCTGGCAGGCATCGGCGGAGCAGTGGCAGAGGCCCAGCCAGGGCTTGGTGGCTGGCACCCTTACTTATTGCAGGCTGCCTGGATTTTTGGTGAGTCTGTGCGTGGCCATGTGTGGGTGCTCTATGGTATGACCCTTGCCACCAATGCATTATGCAGTATGGCCAGTGGGGGTGGGAATATCAGTATTTTACTAATGCGATACACCCAATAATTGGGTATATCAGATAAATCCGATAATCTGATAATCACCGATATTGGCATACCAGTTTTTTTAACATTGGCCTCTTTACAGATTTTTTTTTACATTGCAGCCATTGAAGTAAATGGCTGCAATGTAAAAACAAAAAACGGTAAACAGGTCAATGTTTAAAAAATGGTATGTCGATACCGGTAAATCTGATACTGGGGAGATCCGATACCAATAAATCCGGTATCCAGTATTCTCCCCGATGTTGGCTGGGCGTTGCAAGCTGGCATCGTACTTGACAGATCTCAAGAAGCTCTACTGCAAATTGGGCAAGCCTTGTCTGGTGATGAATCTCATGGACACCCAGCCCCAACCCGCTGGTGCACTCATCCAAGCTATGCCCATCTACAAGAGCAAGGAGCAAATGGGTGATGTGCAGTACCAGCAGCAGCAGTAGACACTGGATTTCCAGGGCACAGAGCCTGTGACACAGCAGAGGCGGCATCAGCAGAGGCAGGAGCAGTGGACATTCGATTGCCGGGGCACAGTACCCATGGCACAGCAGTGGCAGCCTCAGCAGCAGCAGAAATTAGATTGCCGGGCCACAGTACCCAAGGCACAGCAGCGGCAGCAACAGCAGACATTGGATTGCCAGGGCACAGTAACTGCAGCTGGCATCCATCCTTGGCCGGGCATTGCAGGCTGCCAGGCATCGGTGGAGCAGTGGCAGAGGCCCGGCCAGGGCTTGGTGACAGGCACCTCTACTCGGCCGGGCGTTTCAGGCTGCCAGGCATCGGCGGAGCAGAGGCAGAGTAATCTAATATTATATATATATCTACACTAACTCTAACTGCTATTAACTATTCTAAAACCTATGGAACTAAATGGAATATTATCTAATATCTATAAAGACATAGTCCTACAAACACACTATAAAATATTAAAAGTGAATCACTACACACTATCTCTATCTATCTCTATAACTAAGATAACTCCTACAACTATCTATCTATAGTATCTAATATCTACACAGGGATGGGGGGGACACAGATAGCTCACAACAAACAACACAGGGAGGGGTACAAAACTGAAATGAAACCTAGATCAATCTAATTATAATCTAAATAAATCCAAAACCAGGGAAAGGGAATCAGGGATGGAATATATACAGAGAGGAGGGAAGGATTCAATGGAGGGGAGGGAGAAAGAACACAGGGATGGGTAAAAAAATTAAAATAACACCTAAATCTATCTAATCTAATCTAAATAAATTATACTACGGAGGTAAATGTG
>QEPC01012468.1:229298-250190 GCA_003113815.1 Sphenodon punctatus | reverse complement strand
GAGAAGGGACGAAGGCGGTTGGGGGAGCAGGGGAGGCGTGGGAGGGTGAGGGAGGGGATGGAAGAGGAGCGGAGTGCTCAAACGGGTTTGGAGGGAGATCAGGGCAGAGAGGTAGGGGGGAGTGAGGTTGTGAAGAGCTTTGTAGGTGAAGACGAGGAGCTTGTGCAGAATAAGCTCAGGAAGAGGGAGCC
Organism: Sphenodon punctatus; assembly: GCA_003113815.1. NCBI lineage: Eukaryota > Metazoa > Chordata > Lepidosauria > Sphenodontia > Sphenodontidae > Sphenodon > Sphenodon punctatus. Next base: position 249,999 of record QEPC01012468.1, on the reverse strand, counting down.
AGTGGAGAGAGGAGAGGAGAGGCTGCACGTGGTCAAAGCGACGGGCTAGGTGGATGATCCTGGCAGCAGAGGTTTGAACAGAGATAAGAGAAGAAAGGTGAGAGCGGGGAAGGCCAGCGATGAGGTTACAATAGTCGAGGCATGAGATGACACCTCGGGTGTGGATGAGAGTTTTGGCAGATGCGACGGATAGAAAAGGGTAGATCTTGGCAATGTTGTGGAGGGAGAAGTGGCAGATTTGGCAACAGAGTCAATGTAGGGTTTGAAGGTGAGGTGTGAGTCGAAGATGAAGCCCAAGCTGCGGGCTTGGGGGACCGGGAGGATGGAGACCCCGTCCACCCCGTCAGGGAAGAGGGAGAGGAAGGATTGGGAGGGAAGATAAGGAGTTCACTTTTCGCCATGTTCAGTTTGAGTTGGTGTTGAGACATCCAGGCAGAGATATGGGAGAGATAGCTGGTGAGATGAACTTGAACAGAGGGGGAAAGGGAAGGAGTGGAGAGACAGAGTTGAGTGTAGTCAGTATATAGGTGGTATTGGAAACCGTGGGAGGCAATGAGTTTGCCTAGGGATTGGATGTAAATAGAGAAGAGGAGTGGGCCAAGATCAAAGCTTGGGGAACCCCGACCTAGAGGGGGGAGGAGGAGGAGTGGGAGGAGTTAGGAAGAGATACATTGAAGGATCAGTCAGAAAGGTAGGAGGAGAACCAGTTAAGGACAGAGTCCCGGAATCCAAGGGAGTAGAGTGATTCAAGCAGAAATGAGTGGTCGACAGTGTCAAAGGCAGCGGAGAGATAAAGGAGGACAAGAATAGAGTAAAGACGGTTGGATTTAGCCACAAGAAGATCATTGGTGATCTTAGCCAGAGCGGTTTCAGTGGAGTGAATGGGGCGGAAGCCAGATTGGAGGGGGTCAAGGGAGGAGCTGGTGGAGAGGAGGTCGAGGCAACCCGTTCCAGGAGCTTGGAAGCAAAAGGGAGGAGCAAGACAGGATGGTAACAAAAACAGCAGCCAGGTCAGGGTGTCAGCCAGCTTCTTCTCCAGCAAGAAGGAGTTATACACCATTGCAAGGAGTTATGCAATGAGGTGCTAATGACCCCCTTTGCCTGTTAAACCCAGTACAGACCTTATGCTGCTGGTAAGGTGGGACACAAAACCTGTTACTGTACTGAGCAAAAAGATACTGTTGGAGGGCATGTATCTCTAGTACCTTGAACCCTGTTCAAGATTCCTAGCATCTTGAATGCAAGCTGAACATATGCAGAGCAGACTCTCTGGCCACACCCACTCATCCCCTGGGTGGGAGTGAGTATCAGATCCTGCTAAAATGACTCTGCAGCAGTTGAGAGGTCTCCCACAACAGGGCAATTTTCTGCCTCTTTGCTGACCCCTTTACATTATTCAGTTTCTAATCTTTTAGCTTTAGTGAGGACAGGTTTTAAAAGGAGGAAAATGTTTTTACGTAAGTCTAGAATGAAGCAGGAAAAGCTCAGATAAGGCTCTTATCCAGTCAATTAGTAACTGCAGCTGGGATCCCTGACTCATAGCTACTGAATTTGGGATTCAGTAACCTCCTATACATGCAGGAGAAATGGACAGGGAATTAGCTCCCTGCTGTTACGTGGGGTTCAGTCCACCACCATTAAAGTCAATTGCAAAACTCTCATTGGCTATAACGATGAAGGGCTGTCCTGCTCATTTAGCTCCTCCAGGAATTTCAACCGTGTAGCTGAACCCTGCCATCTACTCATTCCTGAAATCTGATTTGCCGTTTTTGAACCACTGGATTGTCTGAGATTGGAAGGATTTATACTGCCTCCTCTAAAGCATCTGGAGTACCAGCCTTCCAGGGGCGTAGCAAGGCTGTGAAGGGCCCGGATTGAGGCCATAATTATGCCCCCCCCCTCCCCCACCCCCATGAAGTAAAATCATTTTAAAAAGAGTATGCGGAATAGTTTGAACAATTTATATTTGAGAAATATTATATTCTAACATGAAATTAACAAAATATTATCAGTGGGGGTTGGGGCTTTTGGGGGAATGCAGGGACTGAGATGGGACTTGAGGGGAGCACAGATTTGTATGGGGTGGGGTCAGGGCTTAGGGGATGCAGGAGCTGGGACGGAGAATGGGTTTGCGGGTGGGGTGCTTGCTGGGATGGGGCTTGTGGGGGTATGGGGGATGCAGGGGCTGGTATGGAGGCAGGAGGAGTTACAGGCTACAGTGAGGTCGGGGCTTGTGGGGAGTGCATGGGCTGGGATGGGGGGACGACTGGACTCGTATGGGATGAGATTTGGGGGATTCACAGACTAGGATAGGGATCATGGTTTGCGAGGAAGGGGCACAGGCTGGGATGGGGAGGCTGAAGACTTGGGTGATGGACTGGTTAAGATGAGATGGGACTTATATCCCCAGTCTGTGGGTTTTTCACTATGCGTCATAATATGTCTGACCTCAAATCTCAGAAATTTCTCAGTATCATGTCTATTAATAGCCTTATTATTCTCCACTACAGCTTGGTGAAAAGCTTCAGTTAACTGAGAATCATTACTTTGTTCCCATCTAATATCAAAATGAAGATCCAGGACATCTATATCTAAAGCTCATTTTACCATTTTTTCTATTAGGCACTCAAAGACAACAATTCAGTCACTCAATAATCAAAATGGTGCCTCTTCCCAAAATGGCTGCCAAAAGGTGTGATTTCTAGTTTTCACCAGCAGGAGGAGCTGTTGTACAGCAGAAATCCAAGACACACTACAGTAATTATTTACAAGGTTTATTCACCAGTAAGCAACAGGACATTCATCAGTTGTAACCACATGGCAGAGACAGACTGCCTTCTGATCTCACACACCCTAAACTCTAAACTCCACTTCCTTTTCCTTTAACTCTGTTAACCTCTAAACTACAACTCCCAGCATGCAACATGACATGCTACAATACCATATTTCCCCCTTGTCTTAGAAGGAACAATGCCTCCCCCATGATATAGGAACAAGATGGTAATCTGGCTAGTTACCACCTAAATACAGAAAACTCACCCCCACCAACAAGCAATTAAACTATATGTGATTAAAGGTAACGGTACTGCCAAGCTTCATAGTATTTTAAACAAAAAGTTACATGAAGTAGTCTCTAAGGACTGCATGGCTTCAGCATAGAAAGACTGCTAGATTCTAAGGGCCATTGAACTATTTTAAGGGCCCTCCAAACTGCAGGCATCCACCCTGCTACACTGGCCTCTTCAAGAAGTATCAGAGCTCTGCAAAGTTCAAGGTATGGAGGAGACCTCCAGCCTCATCCTTCCACAAATGGCACTTAACACACAAATTGTTGTGAGCAATAAGCTCTATAGGCCTTATCTTCTTGTCTTCTAAATTCAGTGGAAAGTCTCCCTTTGACATCAATGGACTTCAGATCAAACTCTAGGTTAGGAAATCTTAGCTTCAAACAATTAACATTTCTGAGTAAAATTGGAGCATGCAGTTTGATTTTGGTTATCTCGAAATAAAAGTCTGTTCACCACACAATGGAGGAAACAATGCCTCTTTGCCTCATCCCATCATTATTTGGATTGAACTTCAGTCATCTGCTTCAAAGGATAAGGTAAATAACTTGCCTACATCAGAGAAGCATTTAAGGGATTTAAAGCGCAGTAAGGGATTAAACCTGGAAATGATGCAAGTCCCAATTCCAGTATGTTCAGTTTGACTTTGTATGCAACTGTGTGTGGTGTGGGTGTGACAAACTGAATTACAGACTTGACTTTAGTTAGAAAGAGAGACATGCTGAGCCAGACAGGGTGGCTGGTTGTGACTTCCACCAGAGCCATTATGCAGCATCTCAGCAGACTTTAGGGGCCATAAAAAAGCTACAGAAGACATGGGTGTAACTTCAAACTAAAATTTTGGGGGGATGTTGATCCCCATAAACTCTGTTCCCATATTCCCGGAACTGGAGGGGAAGGAAATTTGTAGGAAAGTTTTTCCTCATGTCTCCCTCTACAGTTACCCATTGACAACGTGCCTGCTGGAGGATTAGTGTAAGCCAGCGGTGGGGAACCTCAGGCCTGGGGGCCAAATGTGGCCCACAGCAAGTTTTTACGTGGGCCCCTTTCCAGTGCCTGGATCTGGTCCCTGAGTCCAGTTCTTACCTCCAATCACTGAAAAACGGAGCTCTAGGGAAGGGAGCAGAGATGAGGTCATGCAAACAAGGATAGGGGACAGTTCCATGGCACAGATCCATGATTTGGGCCCTCCTTTCCCTGAGTACATCCCTTAAGCACCCCCACCCCAATGTCTGTGTGGCCCTTGGAGTTTGTGCAAGCTTTCAAAGTGGCCCCCAGGAAGGAAAAGGTTCCCCATCCCTGTTGTAAGCAGCCAAATTCTGCTCCACCTTGGAAGTGTGCAAGGAGAGGGAAAGTTGCTGATAGGATCACAACAAAGCTGCATTTTATTATCTCTTGAAGATAATTCCCATATTCATTTCCATGAACCAACACCTGAATTAGTCTTAGTTACCATAGCAAAATTCATTATTCATTTCCTATTTCTTTCAGTATTTCAGTTTTTCGTTACTTCAGTATTTTGGTATGTTGGGTGCTTGGCACTTTGTTCAGTAGATTACTTTGGTTACTTTATTCTTCATGATTTGGTACTTTGTGACTTTCTGCTGAATTACATCAAACAGGTGGACCAATCACATTCCCAATTACATTAAAAAACTGTGGGGGGAAGGGAACAGATCAATAAATAGTATCACCTGAAGACATGACGTACTGAGTAACAAAATTTGAAAATACGAAAATATCAAAGTGTTTGAAGTACCAACTTCGGAAGTAACTGAGAAACCAAAGTACCATTCACTAAAGGTGGGTGGAAATTGCAGATTTGGATCTGTTACAAATTCAGATCTGCAATTTCAGGATTTATTTACAAATTCAGATTACAGATCAGTATTGAAAACTATTTTTTAAATGAAAAATCATTGCATATGCAAAAAATGGCCGTCGGACCATTCTGTGCGTTTGTGGGTATTTTCAGACATTACGAGATCACGCTCAACCACGGTCAATTCCCATATGGGGAGCATGATCTTGGCACATCTGGTCAGTGTTACACCAGATGTTCAGCCCCGTGAATCACGGGGTGGAATCAGATTTACCACACTTTCGGCCCTCCTTGCCGGAGGAGGGCTGGAAGCGTGGTAAATCTGATTCCACCCCGTGATTCATGGGGGTGACCACCCGGCGTAACACTGACCACCCGGCGTAACACAGGGAAATCCCTGTGGCTGAGCGTGTCAACGTCACGTCTGGCCGCTGACCACGGCCCGGAATCGCCGGCCGTGCTCACTGCTGATTCCCGGGCCCTGGTCAATTTCCCGGGGCGGGCGCAGCAGCCGGATTGGCCACAGCACCCGCCTGTCTCCGGGAAGGCAGGCTGCTGGGGGAGCATTGGGGGGTGGAGTTGTGCAGCCGTGCGTTGCACCACGCAGCCCCGCCCCATCCCCAGATTCCCCGCTGGGATCGGCCACCGCGTCTGTGGCCGATCTGCACATCTGTGATGCGGTGGCCCCGGCGGGGAATCACAGGGGTGTTTCCGTGCCGGGGCCAATTGGCCCCATCACGTCTGAAAATACCCTGTGCCCTTTTTTGAAATGGTGGTGGCAGTATCACTGCCATTTTGGAAATGGGCAGCCGATCTGTGCATGTGCAAAATGGCTGCTGTGTATGTGCAGACTGGCTGCCCTTTTTCAAAATGTCTTGGTGCTGCCACCTTTTGGAAAAGGGCGCATATTCACAGAATGTTCCGCTGGCCATTTTGCCGATGTGCAATGATTTATTTATTTTAATAGATTTAAAACTGAATCCACAATGGGTGTGTTGCCACTGTTGCAGTTCGGAACGGATTAATCCATAATAGCCCATTACAAGCAGTTATGGAATAATCCAGATCTATCATTCTCACCACTACCAAATAGTATACTAAGGCAACCAAAGTAAAGAGTAACAAAGGGTCATTTCAGATGTTACAAAATCACCGTTCACCACAGTGGATCCCATGTGGTGGTGGCGAATCCGTGAATGTCTGTTTGACCCCTGCCAGATGTTTACCACAGTGAATCTCTGGTGGGGGTCAAAGCTAACCACGGTCCAGAACCGTGGTTAGATTGGCCACAATCGGGGATGGGCCAAAAGTAACGACTGTTACCTTTGGCCCATCCCGGATCGTGACCCCAACCACGGTATAGGATCGGGCGGGCAGCCGAGGGAGCGTGAGGGCGGGCTGTGCGGCCGCACGTCGCGCAGCCCCGGCCTCTCCAACATACCCCGGCGTGATGGAGCCGGCACATCTAAAGGACAGTTGGCTTCATCACAGATCAGGATCTGAGAGAGATCCCAGTCCAGGATTCAGCGTGGCAGGCCAAATGGCCCATCACGTCTGAAATTACCCAAAGTAACCAAAGTATTTAATCCTGAAGTACAGAAGTAATGAAGTAACAAAAGTAATGAATACTGAAATAAAAAAGTAATGAAGTAGCCAAAATACCAAAGCAGAGAACTGAAATGAAGATTTAAACATCAAACAAAGATGGAAGTGAATATTGCTTCTGTATTCACTTTGATAAAACAAATAGGAATACACCAAATTTGTCAAGTTCGGTATTCATTTCAAATATTCATTTCAGGCCTGGTTGACTATACCCATCTTAAATGCCTTCTCAGACGCCCAAATGTTGTGCAACCAAATTTTGCCTTCAAACCTAGTGTTGCCAATGCCATCCTTATGAAGTTGGTAGTGTCATATAAATGAAGCTGAATATAACATCTGTGCCCTTCACATTGGTCTTAGGTAAACAGTAACGGTTAAAATGCCCACACAGAAGAACTTTTTAAAATGCCAGTTAAAATACTGGAGACTGTTTAAGCAAAGGTTGAACAAAATGACATTTGAAACCCTGGGAATACTCTAAAGTAGTCTCCCAAGAGACGAGATTACCTATTGCAGGTGGTCTTCTATACAGAGAACTACAATACATGTTTTGTTCCAGGCTGCTTGACTAATTGGTAGCTTAGAATAAAATTCATACCATACAGACATAAACATCTCTATTTTTATTTACCCTTTATCAAAGCAAACCCCATTGTAGATCTGAAAGGAACCCAGACAATGTCAGCAGCCTTTAACATTGTCCTTCTCAGATCCGTGAGACAAAAAGAAATCACCTAGAACTCCATTCAAAAAGTATAAATGTGCCTGTCTGTGGAAGAGGTATTTGGCATTACGCAAGAAGAGTGATAGCTTTAGCAACTACAAGAAGGAAATCATTGATTCAGCTGTGCTTTTTATAAAGATTTCCAGCTGCCCAAGTCAATCATCCCTCCGAGGGACTGAGTAAAATAATTAGAAAAAGTCAAGAAAGTAGCCTAATAAATTGGAAAATATTGAACACCATCAGCTGCTCTGCATTTCTGAGCCCCTTTGTCTGATTTTCCATCAGATTTAACCTTCAGATTCAAATGTCAACTAAGGTGCCATCATTTCAGTGAATTTCAGAGAGCACAATAATAGGTAATGCTATCTACTTACTGCACAATCTCATATCTATTATTGAAGATGACACTGTTCTCCTGCCCCGGTTTCCTTTCAATACTTCAATCACAGATGGAATTAGGACAACTTCTTCCTGGCAAAAAGATTCAAATACAATGATAGGTTAGACTCAGACGTGTGATCTATTAGTTCGACTTCTTCAGTGGTCTTGCTATGCTTCTTCAAACCACTTTCTGTGATTGTAAGTGAGCACAAAGAGATTAATTTGAAGAGCTCCATCTTCAAAAAATTTCTTATAGAAATCTCTCGCGTTTTTTTTTAAAAAGGAAGCTGTATGCAAAAAAAGAAAATCTCACATGCAATCTTTATCCAGTTCCTAATACGTTATGGACACCTGGCAAACTCATCTCTGTCCATATGACCATACTGTTGAAAATGAGGTGATTGCCTTAAAATTGTAGATATTTTTGAGCCTAACTACTTTCTTCAGCATTTGAGAAAAAGTGTACAAAGACAGAAAAGGTTGAGTGGTATTGCTTCCAAAATGGAACACACATGGGGAAACAAAAAAACCAGACTGAATAATAAACTGTGTACATTAGGATTATATCTAATTTCTTAGAGACACCCGCCATATGTGTCCAAAAACGAACACCATATTGGATCAAAATCTTTTTATCCTGCACTGATTTTATAGGTCAACTGGAGTCTTACAAGCAGCATAACTAACTAAGAAAGTGTCCTTTACTTTAGAACATAATTTGACTGTCAATTCAAATCCAAGATAAAATGAACAAGACAGAACAGTGAATGTATGAGGACAGAAAATTCACTGAAGATTTCTGTCAATGGAATGTGACAAATATTCCTTTTCTCAACTTCAAGGCAGCCCCACAGAATGCCTGCACAGCAAACTCCCGTGCACAGCATAATTCAACAAATACTTGTCTTGTTAAGCATGTAGGCTAAAACTGAAAATATTGAAATACACTGTGGTGATACTATAGGGTGATGGGAGGTTTTTTATTATTTATTATTTAAAAATATGAATGTTTAATTTGTTTCATGTGTGTATAATTCTATCAGTTCTGACCCTGGAAGTCTCAGGGAGGCTGTAGAGGGTAGGGATGTGGGAATGTGGTTCGGAAGTTCGGAGTTCGGCCCGAACTCGGCCTGTTCAGACAACTGAACCAAACTTCCGAACCGAACGCTCGAACTTCTGAACAGTTCGGGAAAGTTTGGATGAGTTCAGGGGCGGGAAAACGTGACTTTGGGTGGGAAAAACGTGACTGGAAGCGGGAAGCAGCTGAGGAGCAGACTTCCTGGCACCAGGGGTGGACACCAGGGGTGGTTTCAGGGCCAAAAATACCGATACCAAAAAAAATTGGTTTTGGTATCGATAGCGCTATTTTCAGATGTTCGGCCGAGTTCGGCCAAACCGAACTCCACCAAACCGAACAGCTGAACCCGAACTCGGGTTTCGAACTGAACAACTGAATGTCCAAACATCCGAACGGCGTTCTGTTCGCCCATCCCTAGTAGAGGGAGTGAGCACCAGAGGTTTCTCTGTCTCCAGCCCACCCAAGACTTCCAGAGTCAGAACTGACAGGATCACACCCACCCACACATGTGCACATACACAGATGTCTGCCCTGCTTTGACTCTCTGCTTGTGAAGGGTGAAAAATGAACTGGAGATGGAGAAATCTGGTGCTCACTTAATCTGATCATCAGTTTTCTCCATCTCCAGGATCATTTCCTTAAGGTCTGTTTAAGTAGAATTTCTGATAAGTTGGACTTTTTTTTACCTGGCCAGAGAAATTTGACTTAAGCACTGTGACTAAATGGAGATGCAAAGGAGGCTATTAGAGCCAAAAAGGCATCCTTTAAGACATGGAAAGCTAGCCCCAATGAGGAAAATACAAAGGAGCATAAACACTGGCAACGTAACTGTAAGGTGCTAAAGTAATAAGGCAGGCCAAGAAAGAATTTGAAAGGAGACTTGCTAAAGAGGCAAAAACAAATTTGTATCAGAGGCAAGAAGCCTGCTAGGGAGTCGGTTGGGCCATTAGATGACCAGGGAGTAAAAGGGGCACTCAGGGAAGACAAGGACATTGCAGAGAAGCTAAACAAGTTCTTTGCTTCGATCTTCACTGCGGAGAATGTTGGGGAGATACCCGCGCTGGAACCTTACTTTGTAGGTGATGAATTGTCACAAATCAGCATGACCCTGGAGGAGGTTCTAGCGCAAATTGACAAGCTTAATACGAACAAATCACCAGGGCCAGATGGTATTCACCCCAGAGTTCTGAAGGAACTCGAATATGAAATTGCAAACCTACTAGTAGTAATTTGTAACCTAACGTTGGCATCCGGCACTGTACCTGAGGACTGGAGGGTGGCAAATGTAACCCCAGTATTTTAAAAGGGATCCAGAGGTGATCCTGGAAACTACAGACCGGTAAGCTTGACGTCTGTGCTGGGCAAAATAGTGGAAATTATCATTAAGAACAGAACCACTGGGCATATAGATAAACATGGCTTAATGGCAAAGAGTCAGCAGGGAAGTCATGCCTCACTAATCTCTTGGAATTCTTTGAGGGTGTAAACAAGCATGTGGACAGGGGAGACCTAGCAGATATAGTGTACCTGGATTTCCAGAAAGCTTTTGATAAGGTCACACATAAACAACTCTTGAGAAAATTAAAAAGCCATGGGATAGGAGGTAGAGTTTTGCTATGGACTGGTAACTGGTTAAAGGATAGGAAGCAACGAGTGGGACTAAATGGCCAGTTTTCACAATGGAGGGATGTAAAAAGTGGTGTGCCCCAAGGATCTATACTGGGCCCAGTTCTTTTCAATGTATTCATTAATGATCTGGAAACGGGTGTTAAGAGTGAGGTGATCAAATTTGCAGATGACACCAAGTTATTCAGAGTAGTCAGAACACGAGCAGACTGTGAGGAGCTGCAGCAAGATCTTACAAGACTGGGTGCCTGGGCATCTAAATGGCAGATGAGATTTAATGTGGACAAGTGCAAAGTGATGCACATTGGGAAAAATATTCCAAATTATGAGTACACGATGCTGGGTACTAAGCTAGGAGTTACCACTCAGGAAAAGGATCTGGGAGTGATTGTGGATAATACACTGAAATCCTCAGCCCAGTGTGCTGCAGCAGTCAAAAAATCAAATAGAATGTTAGGAATTATTCGCAAGGGGAATAGAGAATAAAACTGAGGATGTCATAATGTCTCTATACAAATCAATGGTGCGACCGCACCTTGAATATTGTGTGCAGTTCTGGTTGCCCCATCTCAAAAAAGACATAGCAGAACTAGAAAAAGTACAGAGAAGGGCAACAAAAATGACCCAGGGTATGGAATAGCACCCGTATGAGGAGAGGCTTGATAGGTTGGGGTTCTTCAGCTTGGAAAAGAGACGTCTGAGAGGAGATATGATAGAGGTCTATAAAATCATGAGTGGTGTGGAACTTGTAAACAGGAAATGGTTATTTACCCTTTCAACTAGTACTAAAACTAGGGGACACTCCATGAAACTCACAGGTTGCAGACTAAAAACAGACAAAAGAAAGTATTTTTTCCCTCAGCGTACAATTAGGTTGTGGAATTTACTGCCAGGGGAGGTGGTCAAGGCCAGCAGTATAGGTGAGTTTAAAAGAGGTTTGGACAAGTTTCTAGAAGATAATTCCATTAGCAGCTATTAGCCAGATAGGATTGGGGAACAAAACCCTTTTCTGTCGGAAGCCGGGGATGACCCACAGGGAATGGATAGCATGGTGACCTGTTGGGTGCTTCTCCCAGGCCCCCACAACTGGCCACTGTCGGATGCAGGATGCTGGGCTCGATGGACCATTGGTCCAACCTAATTCCACAACCTAATTGTACGCTGAGGGAAAAAATACTTTCTTTTGTATGGCACTTCTTATGTTCTTATGTTCTTATGTTAATAAAACAATAAAACATTTTAAACAGTTAAAAGTTTCACATTATGTAGGGAAAAACACTCCCTCCCCCCTATCTCCACCCACCCAACCCCTACTATTCCCCAAAGGCCTGGCAGAACAGCCAGGTCTTACATAAACGTCGAAATAACAGGAGAGTGGGGGCCAACTGAGCCTCCTCCGGGAGCAAATTCCACAGCACAGGGGTGGCCACTGAAAAAGATCTAAAATCGGTGACCGGCCACCCACCTCACCTGGGGAACCTCCCAAAAGGCTTCCACGGACCATCTCAAAGGTCGCACAGGCACATGAGGAGTGAGGCAGTCCCGTAGATAAGTAGGGCCCAGGCCTATGAAATATTGTGTTCATTAATCATTTCTGCATTAGTACCCAACTGAAGACATCTTGCTCAAATTACAGAAGAGGCTGCGGGAGGCATTCCTTAACTCTTGTAATGCCTTTCATTTACTTAAAGACGCCAGGTAAGGGGGGCTTATTCCCTGCCCCAACTCTATTCAGGGTACCCTCTACTACTCTCCCTGTACTGACCACCTCTGCCCCCACACTGCTTCATGCAAAGTGGACTCATACAAAGTTTGGATGGGTTATGTAGCATTTCTTTCTGAGGGTAAAAACAGATGTACGGCCAGCACAACAGCTCATCGCATGGCACGGGGCAGGAGGCGGACGTACCAAACAATCATGCCTGTAGCCAGACAGTTGTCCCACTGCCTACATGGTCCTGCAAGGCAGGAAGCTCAACAAATATGCAGTTGGCTGGCCCCACCCCCACCCTTCTCCCAGCACCTCGCACCCTGCCATGACAGACAGCCATTGCAGCCCCCAACCCACAGCAGGTCTATAAGGTGGGCCAGAACAGATGTGCTGGCCTGCTGTGGCCCGCATTGGCCTGTGTGGGTGGCCCTTAGCCCAGGCGATGACTGCGGAGTTTTCCAAAGACACAGCCCAGGCTGGGCGGCAACCCACCCCTGGGCAGTCTTGGGCCAACATCTGGTGACACATGAGTACAAGTGCCGGTGGGGCCCAGGCCACATAGGGCCAAGGCAGGCCACAGTGGGCCTGCTTCTCATCTGTTTTTACCCTGAGATACATGGGGTGTTTTCTAACATGATGGCGCTTTGTGCTGCCATGCTTTGATCCTGCCTGGAGTGAGAGCTCTCACCTTGGGAAGCATCCGGCCTGGCCACTGAACAGACATGCTGGCAGCCCAGGCTGGGGAGGGGGCAAGGAGAGGGTGGGGGCAATGTGCAGATGTGGCCCTCATGGCCCCACCCCCATGCTGCTGAGCATGGCCTGGCCTCCTCCCTGCCTGGCAGGTACAACAGCCTATGAGGCTGCCGCACTCACCCAGAAAAGTTCCAGCCATGGAACAGAGTTAGGTAGAGCAGGACATCATATGTGATGGCCTGCTCTACCCCGGTCCGGGACTGTGGCAGGGAATCCAGCTCACAGCGCAGGCTCAATCCTGCCACAATCCAGGGAAAGCTCTGATGCTGCCCACTGTAACATCTGGTGGGTAGGATTACATGTGATGCCACTGCCGGTGGCCACGCGGAGTAAAGTATGGCCACCCATGGTGGCATCATGTCTAAAAATACCCATGGTCTTCTCCCATCCATCTCAATCGGTTGCTCGCTTTGAGGTCAATTTAAATGACAATTTCTTAGAATACTCTAAAGAGGTATTACAGCAGAATTAATTTCACCTACTACAGGCTTATGCTTTTGCTTAGGGCCATGTTCTTTCAATATATTCTTTGGCAACAGGTGAGAAGACCAGTTGGAAAATACCAAGAACTCTTCCAACCCATTTCAAATATTTTAAAACCCAGGGTCCCACATTGTGATTTTTAGACCACAGCTATGGTTGAAATTGGGATTCAGAAAGGTTGTTCCATGGCTGAAGATCAGACAGAATTTATCAAGGAGTTTACAAGGACAGAATGCTACAGTTCTTCTGACTGATTAATGCTTTCAGCCTCAAGCTCTGCATTGTTGTTGCTTTTCATATAATCTAATGTTTTGACTTTTGCTTATATAATAAAAACTGGAATATTTTACATAACGTCCCTGAAAAATAAATGCCAAAACAATATGCATATGGACATTCCAAAGTTAAATATTAAATTACATAACCTAGTATTACCCATTGAGTTTATCTACCTTTTAGTTTACAATCAGAAATTGATACCTGAACCTACTGCCTTAGGTAATCACTGATCAGAAATTCAAAATGTAACTAAAACTTAACTATCTGCACTCCACTGCAATCTGCCATGGACCAATGAAACAGCTTGAATAATGGAGGGGGCGTAGGGATACCTTAAATTAGACTAATAGATTGTCCCCAAGCTAGGAAAAACTAGTTTTTGGCAGGGAGGTAAGAAACAAACAAGACTTTACCTAATAAAAGCTTTCCATGGTAAATATCATGCCAACTCTGGAATCAGGGTCTCACTGCCAATAGTGCCTATTGGGTAGTATCTTAATACCAAAATAGTTCCACTAAAGTCAGTGGGGAGAATGAAGTAATTACTGCATAGGAACAAAAGTGCCAAAATAGGGTTCATAAATACGGCAGATTAACCACAAAGGATCTTTTCCAGAAGCACTTAAGAAGCACAGTTTTCATGACAAAAATCCTCATAAACTATAACCATAGATGGTGTTCAGATCTGAACTAAATGCGATGTTGACAGACTCTTTTCATGGGGTGTGCAGTATTTATAACTTAAAAACAAATTTTAGATACAGAGAAAATAGTTGCCTCTGAAGCTCTATTTCAAATCTTATCCTTTTTAAAGCTGAAATTTTAGATATTGCAGGAAATATTCTCCATGTGTTTTTCTCTGCTGAAAGATAAATTTTCCTTTCATGTAGTGTCAAGAGAAGTTTTTTTTTTACTTTAGCTTTAATATTTCAAAGTATGAATGTGTTTCTTAACTATTAATGTATTCCAGTAATGCTAAATCATGCACACTCCTGTCGCTTAATGCTTACATACTGTTTTCTCTACATGCCTTCCAAAAATTTAAAAGGATATTAAATCCATCCGTACGTACATACACACATTTACTTGAAGCATAAACAGCCTCTCTGGGGAATTACAGATTCAGTAATGTAGGGGTTTTTTTTAGTTCAAATGCCTGTTTTGAACTAGAAGGTAAAATACTATGATGTAAATTATTGGTTCATGCTAACAGAAATCACAAGAAAGTTTCTGGCTAGAAGAGGAACAAACACAAGCCATGTGTACTCAAGCTGAGAACGTATCTGAAAGCAACATAAAAGTAATTATGGAAAAAGGCCAATGGATCAAAGTTGCTAGCATTGGAAGGCATTTGAGGAAGTCTTTGCAAAATGAGTGGGTGGTTTCAATCTATTTTTTTTTCTAGTGGATCAATGTCACAATTATACTCATCATAATTAATGTAGAGCAGTGGTTCCCAAAATGGAGTCTGTGGACCCCTTGGGGTCAATGAAGCGTTCCTTGGAGGTCCACAGCACGACCCAGCTGCTGCAAGTCACATGTTTGTGTAAATGTATGCAAATTAGTTGGGGTACTGGGCTCTTTGCTAAAGTTGAAAAGTGGCATACAGACACAAAAAGCTGGTGAACCACTGATGTAGAGAGTTTCAACAAAGAGCATATACATTCTGCTCCCTTCCTTCCTTTAGATGCCTACCAAAATTTTTCCTCCCTCAAAGTAACAAACAGCCAATTAGCCAAAACACCAAATAGCTGAAAGACCAAATAATGGATAAGGAGATATTCAAATATCCATTTTGCGTTTGGATATCTTGCAGATAGCTACCCAAAAATGTTAATAAATACAAAATTCACTATTTGTTAAAAAAAAATCACTATTCATTATATCTCTATGCTGTTGCACAGCATAGCTATTCACTTGCACAGATGAAAGGATTTCCCAAGCCTATGGGCAGGAACCTGTGTTCACTTCATTTTTCCTGTTTCCGCCAATGAGGAAAACTCAGTGAACATGGGTCCTAGAATATGGGACTTCAGGCAATGATATTTATTTATTTATTTATTTTATTTGGACATCATCAATAATATATATGTTTTATTTTTATAGTGCTCCTCTGCCTTTAAATGGCACTCAGAGTGTTTTACAGCCATAAAATACAATATAAAAACAAAAACTTAGCATGGGCTAAAAACATAACCAAAACGCAGTATATACTTAACTGCTCCCCCTCAAAACATCCCCCCCCAAGCCATTTCTACCCACCAAATAGGCCAAATAGGAAGTTCTTACAGTCTCTCCAGATGATGCTCAGGTTTGGGTTTTGGTGGATTTCCGAGAAAAGGGAGATCCAGAGTTGCGAGGCAGCCACCGATAAAGCCTCAGTGGAAAAGGCTTTGCTTTTTTCACTGCCTTCACTTTTCACTGCCTTTTTCACCTTCACACAAAAAAGTGAAAAGGGCTTGGCTGTGCACTGTGTAGGCCTTGACTATGCACACTTGGCAGAATGATGGAATTAGCAGGAGGCTGTTCACATCCAACTTTCGGGATCGTGAACATCAGGGGGAGGGCGGTCTTTCAGAAATGTTGGGCCCAAACCTTTTAGAGCTCTGTAGGTCAAAACCAGTACCTTGAGTTGTACCCAGAAAGTTATTAGAAGCCAGTGAAGAGTCCAACGCACGGGTGTAATTTGCTCCCAATTACTCAACATTGTAAGAAGGCAGGCCACTGCATTCTGCTCCAGCTGCAGCTTCTGAACTTAGCAGGATCACGCCCACAAGAGATGCCTGGAAACTTTTTGATTTTATTTTGATTTGATTTTATTCCTGACTCCTTTCTGAAAACGAACAAAGACTTTGAAGCTCTCTCATCAGTTTCTGGAAAATTAACTTTTATGATAGATTCAGCAAGTCTCATAGGAGGGTTTCATAAATATGTGCTCTTTTCTAAGTGTATAGGTTGTTTTTCTTTACACTGTGGGGGTTATTAATTATCCATCTAATGAATAATATTAAATGAGGTTTAAAGAGAACCTCCTGATTAGGATTATCCGCTCAGATTTCTGCATGAATAGCTATGCATTTACAGGCCCCTTTATTGCTCCAAGCTCAAATTCATAAAGTACAAATCTGGACTAATGCCATTATTATTAGCGAAAAATCCTTTCTGAACTCATTCTCACCCCACTCGTTTCAGAAATGACCCCCAGATACCTATGCATACTCCAAAGTTCTTGTTATTCAACCTCTTTTTTACAAATGTAATGGGCTCCCAATAAAATGCTCAGATCCAACTTTGCAAACCCATGTTCTTTATTCAGTTGGCTTACATGGCATTACTCAGGTGACTACATAGTCTGTAAGTGAGTAAAAATTTGCATGACTGAATACCTTGTACATCTGTATATGTAGGTCTTACTTATAGAATCACACGGCTGGAAAAAAAAAACAGGGTTGTCTAATCCAGGGCCTGACACTAAGCAGGTTCAAAAGGATCTGCACCATCTCTGAGAGAGCATCTCATGTTGAAATGGGTACTTAAATTAGTACCTGGGGGTAGTACCCACATTTTGGGGTACCACATTGGGTACCCGCTTGGTTACCTGGGTACCGATCGGGTTCCTGGATACCTGAAAAATCTGTAACTCCTGGTACTGATTTTTTTATTTCCCAATTACCGATTGTTATATTGGGTCAGAAAACTAAAAAATCAGGAAGGAAATCAAAAAAAATTGGGACTGAAGTCAATTTTCAGGGACTGGAAGTCAACTTTCCATGACTGGAAGTCGATTTTCTGCAATAAAAATCAATAAGAGTTGTCAGATGTCAGTAAATTGATCTTTTTTACAGTGAAAAATTGTTCCCAGCGCTCAATGTTCCAGGACATCAGGTACCCGAATTTGGGTCACAATTGGTACCCAAAGTTGTCGGGTCAATTCAGGAACTTTAATGGGTAATACCCATTTTTGCAGGACTTGTTTCAGCTCTACTGTTTACCCTATTTTTAAAGGCCCCCAGTGATGGGGCCTCCACAACCTCCATTGACAAATATTTCCATTGTCTAACTGCCCTGGTAGTTTGGAAACTCTTCCTAATCTTTAGCCTACGTCATTTCTCCTTTAATTTATGCCTGTTACATTTAGTCCTGTCCTTAGTGGACAATGAGAACAATTGGGCACCAGTTTGCCCTTTACATATTTGAAAACTGTAATCATGTCCAATTGTCCACCCTTACTCTTCTTTTTTCTAAGCTAAACATGCCCCATTCCTTCAACTCCTCCACCCCTTTATCATTTTTGTTGATTTCCTCTGAACTCCTCTCCAGTTTTCTAACACAAGTATTACACAGTTATTCTGAGGGCAATATCCTCCACCATTAAAGTGAATGGGAGCATTGCAATATGCCTCAATGAATAGAGGATTTGTACCCTGAGTGTTGTAGAGTTGTTATAATGTAACAGTATGATGAACGGAGAGTGAAAAGTTCTGGGGTTGTCTGTGTTGCAGCACCTTTCTATTTTTTACTCTCTCCATTTCTTCTTTCCTTTCCTCTCTTTCTCCTGTTTATGGCTTTCAGTGCTACCATCTGGAAATGGGCAACTAGGGAGGGAAAGGCTGATTGCTAGGGATGGGAGTTACAGTTTTGGATTAATCCGAAACTGTCTGTAACAGGCCATTACGGGTTAATCCAAAAGATCCCATAATTATGCCCTTCTAGTCACAGATTTTCCCCCACCTCCATCCTCTGGGGGCCTGGAGTGGTACTTACCAGTTTCAGAGGGCTTGATTGAAAAAAACCCGTTGTTGTAGAGGCTCCCTCGCCGAGGCATTCTCCCTGCTCTGTATCACACATGTGCAAAATGGCCACTGCCCTTAACCAAAATGGCAGCAACAACATTTTGGCCACCACCGTTTTTGTTAAGAGTGGTGGCCATTTTGCGCATGTGCAAAATGGCCCCAGAAGCCATTTGCACATGCATGATAAGGAGCAGGGAGAACGACATGACAAAGGAGCCTGCTGGAGCCCCCGTAGTAGCAGCAGTGCTTCACTCAAGTACTCCAAGGCCAGTAAGTACCACTCCAGGGCCGTAGGAATGGGGGTGAAGGAGGTCGGACCCACTGCCCTGGGATGGATGGGAGTATGGATCGGTTGCCCATTGATTTCAATTGGAAAATTTCCAATTGACTTCAATGGGAAAAATCCAAACCATAATTAAATACAGAAATCCCAGGGAAACAAAATGGGATGGGGGGGAACTAAATGAAATTTCCTCTGTTGGTCCACCCCTACTGATTGTCCTAGCCTCCCATAAATAGGCCTGTGGACCTATAGAGGGAAGTCAATTAGAGGAAAGAGGTTAGATTAAAAAGTGGTAGAAGGAAAAAGAGGGGAGGGGAAATCAAAAGGAATGGACCTATGAGAACTAGATACTGGGCTGGTTTTCCTGTATTGTGCTTTTTTGCAATTGCTTTGTTGTTTATTAGTTTCCTGTATTGTTCCTTTTTTGTAATTGCTTTGTTGTTCGTTAGGTTTTTTTACTCTTGTATATGCTCTGATGAACTCTTCCCCAGTCTGAGCGAAGCAATAAAATTTGTGGGTTTCTTCCAACTCTTCCTTGCTAAAGCGCCTGCAATTTTCTCTTTTAAAAACCTGACCTGTCACCATTCACGCTGTGACAATGCAGCAAAAATGTATTTTTTTAAGGGAAACAACATGAAAGTGAAGTGGACATTTCAGCATATTGTCTCTCTGAGCATGCTCACTGGGCATCTTTAGTGGCTTAAAAAATGAAGACCTTTGTCTAAGAAGATACTTTCGAATCATACTCTGCTGGGGATGAGTGGGAGACAAATAAAACCAAAAAAATCCTCTTTCTGCCACATTTTCTGTCTTTCCATAGTGCAAGGCTGTATCCCCAATTTCCAGTTTAGATCCCAGAACCCACTTCTACAAGCTAAAAGCTTAAAGTCATGAATATCAGTCTGTCAAATGCAGTAATCCCATTAAACTGGGGGAACCAACGCAATGGCAAAGTGGACTTGGTTCCCCTTGAAGATGGAGACATGGGCTGCTTGCCGACCTTCAGGGAGGGGCAGGGACTACCGTGAGTTTAACTCACATTAGCATGGTCACATGAAATCCCCACTCGTGTACTCAGGGTTTTGAACGTTATTCTTCTGTTCTCCTGTTGAATTCAATAACGTGATTTTTGAGCCCTGTATCGCGTTATTTAATTTAACAGGAGAACAGAAGAATAATGCTAAAACCCCCATGCACCCAAGTGGGGATTTCACATGACCATGTTAATGTGGGTTAAACTCATGGCAGTCTCCACCCCTCCATGAATGTCAGCGTGATCCAGAGTGATCCAGTCACCATGATGTGGCTTCAGGTAGGAGGCCTGGAGCAAGTGCCCCCCACCCCATCTCTGCCGCAGCTTGGGATTGGGATCTGAACACCCAGTCAGAAAGCACTAGAACTGTAGAACTGGCTATTGTAAATATTCCTGCTGGTTTGGAGTAAGTTTCCCCAAAAGTTTCCACCGACATGGATGAGGAAATGCCACATGGCTCTAAAGGGAGTTGGATCAAAAGACATGTGCTTAAAAGCATTTCACACCACTGTCACACAGACTCTTCTAAGATGAAATGAAGTAGCTGATTAATAGGGCCATGAAGCATCTAGCACTCCAGCAAAACCTAGGGCAGTAAGAGAAGAAAAGACATTGACTAGAACGACAGCGGGAATGTGAGTAGACAAAGTATAATCTCCCACACTGAGTATAGCAAGGACTCCCCTGCTCTTGTGAAAGCAGGGCGAAAGCAGTTTGGTAGTTCGGAGTTCAGCCCAAACTTGTCCTGTTCGAACGACCGAATTCGAACATGAACACGAACGTGAACAAACCGAACACCAAACGGCGAAATGGCCGAACAGTTTGGTCAGTTTGGATCGCGTTCAGGTGAGTTCGGGTGGCAGAAATAGTTTCCCTGGAAGGTCAAAAATGGCAGGGAGGTGTCAGTCACTGAGGAGCAGACTTCCAGGCACCAGGGGTGGAGAGGCTTGCAAGAAATGAAACTAATTATCTGCCTCCCCCCTTCCCAACACCTTCTGAGCTAGTCACTGTTCCTGAACAGCAGGCGTTGAGTAGGATTTTTAGATTGCTTTAAGTTTCATTTCA
>QEPC01012468.1:217869-229067 GCA_003113815.1 Sphenodon punctatus | reverse complement strand
TAGAGAGTTGTAGAAGTTAGCTTAGTGATAGAGATAGCGTTAGTGATTTAGTTTTAGTGTTTGTAGGAGTAGGTCTGTGTACTTATTAGATAATCCATTTAGTTCATAGAATTTAGAATAGTTAATAGCAGTTAGATTTAGTGTAGCTAGATATATATAATATTAGATAAAATAAATAAATAAAAAAAACCCAAACAAAAAACCAAATAAATGACAAAAGAAAACCATATAAAACCCAATAAAAAACCAAAAAACCATATAAAAAACAAAAAAATACCCATAACAACATTTCCCGAACGGCCAAACCGAACAGCCGAACGGCCTAACCAAACAGCCTGTTCAGACGACCGAACCGAATGGACGAACCCGAACCCAGCGAACTAGCCGAACTGACTAACCGAACATAGTCGAACCGAACTGCCGAACAGAATGAACGAACAGAACTCAGCCGAACCGAACAGCCGAACCCGAACTGCGATCTGTTCACCCATCCCTAATGAGCAGTTATTGGGGATCTTTATGACAAGGGCCAAGTTCTGTGTTTTTCATTGCAGTACTCACATCCAAGTGTCACATGTTTGACTAACACCTTGTATAATTCCCTTCCCAAAGAATTGGGTTTTCCTTGGCAAGCTCCCACTCATGTATTAAAGTTTCAACTATCTTAGCTCTGAAGATGTGACGAGCGCACAAGCAGAGGAGAAATTTGGCTGTAAATTTGGTGTGAGGCTACTGATACATTGGTGACTGTTTAACTTCAAGAACAATATCTGGAGATCCCATTTTCATCCCCTGTCGACAAAGATTTCTTGGAAGCTAGTCAGAGAACCATGAAAAACAACACTAGTGGGTCTAGTTTGTTGTCAACGTCTACCTGTTACTACCATCAGCATTAAGTAGAGAGAACTGTGAATGCCACAGGGAGAATAAAATTTCAAACTAACCATGTAAAGGACGAATGGTAAGTAATTTATAGTATTTACCTTTAGCAAAACATTCCCCTCCTCCACCACTTGCCTTCCATTCACTGAGAGTAGAGGAGACAATTAAAATGTGTAGCTCTTTTAGCCCCCACTAGTGGCTGTTAGAGGTGCACTGAGTTCCTTTTCATGTGAAAATGAAAAGCACATCAGACAGCCTGGGCTGGGAAACATTGAGCTATCTTTAAATGAAAAACAAACATATATGTTGGGATACGCAGCATACTTGACATAGTTTTATTGTGTTTGTCCCATTATTCACCAAAAAACACAGTAATCCACAATTAGCCAAGTTTTGTTAACCATCAGCAAAAGGCTCACGCACTTTCACTTCTGGAGTGAAGTTCTAATCTTCCACCATTAAAGTTAATGGGTTCAGGATCAAACTCATAGAAATGCCAATGTAGGATTTTAAATTGTTTTTTAATTCACAGTTGCACATATTGGAAACAACCTGAAAGCCTGTCAATGAGGTCCCAGGGTCTTATTCTACACAACCCATGATGAGTGTTTCATCATGGGTAAAACTACGGATGTAAAATTTGGTGTAAGATGAAGATATGTTGAATTGGGTCTGACGCACAATTGCCTGATTGAAACTCTGTTCCACCTTCCAACATTTTCTGCTGCTGAGGTCAAATACAATATAACACATAACTAGCCTTTCGAATATACCCTATTTGAATTAAAAAATGGTGTTCAGATAATAACTGATATCTGCTTATGTTCCATTGGGTTATTGAGGTTGTTGTGGTGATGGGGCTGGGGTCAGGCTTGGCCATCGCAGTATTTCAGTTATGTCATTTTGGCAGTATATTTTGCATGAGTAATTGCCAAAAGGACATAACCAAAATACAGAAATGACCCAAACAAATTAAAAAAACAAGAAAGAAAGAAAGAAAGAAAGAAAGAAAGAAAGAAAGAAAGAAAGAAAGAATCAATTTCAGTCACAGATATTATTTGGGTACTCAAAGGGCTAACAAAAAACAGAAATAATACCCACAAATAATAAATCTACTATCCATTTCAGTTCTACGCCTAGCTGTATTAAAAAAGCTTCTATAAAAATCATAGATTGGCATTGTCACTCATCCACTAGAAAATAAATACAACTGGAAAGTAAAGATTCATTCTGAACCTTAAAGGTTAAGAATGCACCATGCTATGTTCATGAACCTCTTCCAATCTTCTGATCAACCTCAGTGTCTGCTGACTTCTTAAATCAGAACCTTGAAGAATTAGCTCCTAAGTTTGGCCTTAACTGAGCGCATAGGTCAGTGATGCCCAAAGCTTTTCCTCTGTGATGCCATTTTTAGACTCATGTATAATTCCATAACTGCAGACAGTAATGAAGATGCACAAGGCATATCAAGTATCAGTCCAGTCCAGTTTGTGATCCCGTCCACAGACGGCCTGGCCCCAATTAGGATCCTGGACCACAGTTTAGGAACCCTCTAACACAGGGGTTGGTAAAAAATGAGCCAGTCACTGTGTCTAAAGGCACTTTTAGACATGCAAGGTTTAGACGCGACATCTCGCGTGTAATAGCCCGTCGCACATTCTTTTAAAACCACGAATTAAATACCTCTAATATACCTTAAATTAAATACCTTAAATATCAAGGTATTTAATTCACAATTTTAAAAGAATGCGTAACTGGCTATAGCACATGAGTTGTTGCATCTAAACCCCACCTATGGGTTTTTTACATGCAGTGTAATTTCATGTCTAAAAGCAGCCTTAGGTTTCTTCTTTTTTCTTACTTCTGTCATCCCCCCCCCCCCTTTCTTTCTCCTGTCTTTACATTAATGGTTCTACAGCCAACTAAAGAAATTAATTCCCCTCCTTTGTTTCCTCTCTATAATGACCCCTTTCTCTTCTCTTGCCTTTTTCTAATACCCCAAATCATTTATTTTTCTTTTACAATATTTCTACTTTTCTCTTAGGATCATCTCCTAAGTACATTGTTCGCGTATCTTTTATTCATATTGTCTTCTGTACTTAGTTAAAACAACTCTGACATCAAATCTGCAAGAAGCTGGTTGTGCGTTTATTCCTTTTTGATCTTGACATTTACAAGTGATAATAGAATCAGAATCAAAATACAAGAGATTTTGGAACAGCAAGGATTAAAAAAAAAGTTAAAAGAAAAATATTCCTGGTGTATTTAAACAAAAAAAATAGTTTGAGAAAAATGATTTGTAATGTTGTCTTGCAAGTAACTGCACGTGTCTATGGGTGTTAATCAATGGGCAGCTGGTGCGCTGGCTACACCTCCTGAGTTGGGGGTTGGGCCACCCCCAGGCAGGTCAGATCAGGGAACAGAATATGTGTTTCCATCAAACTACTGGTCCAGGGAGAGGGGGCCTGAAAGAGATGTGACTGGCTGGCCTCAACCCCCACCAGGATGGGCAGCCATGGCGGCCCCCGCACCAGGCCCAGGATGGCAGTCTGTTAGCACTCACGTGGTGTGGCCCAATATGGGCTATGGCCCACCGGGCCCTTGATTCCTGGGCAGCCACTTACCCTGGCCAAGGGGCTGTTGTGGGCCCACTAATAGACACACAGGTGTCACCCAGGTGGGCCATAGCAGGACATACCACGCAGCATCACGTATATTAACATCCACTGCCAAATGTTTTCCACTTTTTTTGTAATAACCTGTGACCCAGGGAGTTATGTAGGAAATCCTAAACTTTATTCATCCCAACTGATAAACTGGGCCTACTACCAATCTATCCTTTGAGTAAGTTATGTTTGAGACTTAAATACAGAATTCTTTTGTCAATGATCTTTGCTGTTCTACGCGTTAACTTTTCTAGGCGCTAACAAATAGCTCTCTTCATGAGTTGGCTGTGTGATCCTATGAACTTTCTCTATACTACTGTATTCTCATTTTCATTTTATCTTTTTTTGAGGTCTGTGTTGATTAATTCCTTTTTTTTTTTTTCATCCTCCTGTTTTTTATTTATGACACTGGAGTCAAGAGTACCACTGCATGTGTACAGAGGTGATTGTTTTGCTTTAATTTCACTTTAGATTAAGCAATTTTCAGATTGCATTTCATACTAACAGGACATGCTATCTTGACACTATGGTTGTTCCTACATTCCATCTGGGTGTGTCTAATGTGACAACTCATAGTAGCACAGTTAGCCTGGATTATTTTAATTCTTCTTACTGTATTAAAATTCTCTGTCTTTACAATTTGTGTTAAGCAGAGGCATCACTAGCCACTGGTTGAGTGGGCTGGGTTCTCAGCTGTTTGAGGCAGAGACCTGAACCTCTCCAATCAGAATCTACCTTCCTTGCTGCTTCTGATGCTGCTGCTCCAGCCCTGGTCCCACCAGAATAACAGTGGAAGTGAGGATGGGGCAAGTGGTGCTTGAACCCAGGGCTTGTAGGCTGCAGAAGAGAGGGAAACTGGGAGAGCACAGCCATACTAGCAAGTGGTGGGCCTCTCCACCCCTTTCTTATGGGGCCTCAAAGCATTGTGATGTTACAAGGCTCCACAGAGGGTATGGCCTATCACAAAGAGAGCTGGACAGCCCATCTCTTGGTCCAAGCCCCACTCTAGATAGGAACCTGGTGATGCCCTTAGCATCAAGAGATGGCTTCCTAACAGCAGTTAATTCAGTTCTCTTTTACCCCATTGTAAAAGGATGTGCTGGAGGGCTCCAGACACATCTAGTCCAGGAACCTACTTGCCCTAATGGTCTCAAATACCTAGAGCCCAAGTGGG
Organism: Sphenodon punctatus; assembly: GCA_003113815.1. Taxonomy (NCBI): domain Eukaryota; kingdom Metazoa; phylum Chordata; class Lepidosauria; order Sphenodontia; family Sphenodontidae; genus Sphenodon; species Sphenodon punctatus. Next base: position 224,345 of record QEPC01012468.1, on the reverse strand, counting down.
GACACAGATTGGACCTGGGCTCTGTGAATCAGGTGGACAAGACACCCTAAACAAGCAAAAGCAAAACTGGTCTGGGAGCCTAGAGGAAGAAACTATCAGGGATGTGAATGTGTTCTGCTGTGTGTTGGAAGGGAAGCTGGGGGAAGTGCAGCCTTTGAGACAAGTATTGGATCTGGGAGTCGGGCCGGGAGCAAGAAGCTAGTGTGATACAGGAATGTGAATGCTATTAAAGAGACTGTAGTCTGTTTAATAAACCACCATGATTAAAGGCTACTGTCTATTCAGCTGGGAAAACTGAAGCACAGATTCCAGCAGTGGTGTATGGGCGGAACAAACTTTTTAATACCCAGCTGAGAAAAACAAACAGCAAATATAACCAAAACAGGGATCGATGCGGAGTAGCTCATATGATATCCGTTATTAGACCAACTTCTGTAGTTGAGAGGATGGAAGCTTTGGGTCCACACATAGCCCTTTCTCAGGCTAGTAAGAGGACTGTAATCCTTACCCATTACATCAATGGACGTTTTGTCATTGAATACAATAGAGTGATCATTGAACTGCAGGTTTGGATGTTTATCTGAGCTACATGAATCGGAGGCTTCTTCACAAAGTTTTGGCATCTAGTAGTCATGACTGAACAAACTATTATTTACCACTTCTAGTGCTTTGCAATCCTTATTTAGTCAACTCTATCTGTGAGGTAGGTCATTACTATTCCCATTTTACAGATGGGAAACTATGATGAGGGATAGTGAGCTGCCTAAAATAGGAGTTGAACCTTCATTTTACAGGTCCAAGTGCAACATCTTATCGTCTGCACTGGCACACAAGAGCCTGTGTCTCTATGACAGTTGTCCCTTCCCACAGTATTTCAACATTTATGTTTCTGTAGTAGAAACTCAGGTACATTTGTCAAGATGCTTCTGAACCTACAAAAAAAGTTTAGCTCAAGTCTGTTTCTTTAAATGGTTCAGGACTGAAGATTTTTTTAAATTTTGTTTTTAATAAGATACTACCACGCATGGCCACCAAGGAGTCACGCATCCGACCGCCCTTCTAAAGGTGGTGCAGGGGGATGCGCACTCCCGTGAACCACTCAGCACCCACTCATGGCCACTCACAGCACACTACCAAGAAATCCGGAGTGCGCTGTGTGGTGAAAGCCAAAAAGTGTGTGGCAGGGGTGGCCACCCACACCAGCAGACAGGTCCCCCACTCATAGGCACTGGGGGCGAGGGACACGACCTTTGCAAGTCACAGGAACTGGCTACGAGCGCTAGGGAGCCTGATTCTCCAGCGCCCACACCCGGGACATGTCCATTTCAAAGGCCAGCTCTGTGTGCTTTCCCATGGTCCGTGGCAGGGGGAATGCTAGGCAGCTGCCGCAGTAGCCACGCTGAGAGCTGCCCATTCTAATTCTTCCCCATGCACTCCACCTGAGTGGCTGCTCCGCAGCTTTGCCACTCGGTGGCCATGAACACTACCACCCCATAGCCTTGCTCATTTAAAAACACCTTAAAAATGCATGGTCGTTAATAGCAGGCTTTTAATTTAAAGTGCTTCACATTTACTAAGAAGAAAAGGAAGTTGAAAAGAAACCTGCTGTCTGTGTTTTCCTTGTCAGTAACAGAGCTGTACAAACTGCTGACATTTATATCACGCCAAAATGATCTCATAATTTCACCCATGATATCTAGCTGAGCCCATGTCAGACAACAGAGCAGATGCCACGGAAAAAAAAATAACTTACTAGTGTTACTCAAAGATCTTGCTTACTATGGATGATTTCAGATGTGATGGGGTGCCTTTGGCCCCGTCAAGGAATCACCCTTTTGATTCCCCACCGGAATTGAACCGTCACAGCCAGCAGATGTGCCGGCTGATTCCGGTGGGGAATCTGGGGGGGGGGCGGGGCTGCGCAGCGCGGCGCAACGTGTGGCCGCACAGCCCCGCCCCCCATGCTCCCGAGGCCACCCACCCTCGAGAGACGGGTGGGTGCTGCGGCCAATGCGGACATGGCGCCCACCCACCCCCATGGTTGACCACAGCCCAGAATTGGCAGCGAGCATGGCCGCCGATTCCAGGTCGTGGTCAGAGGCCAGACGAGATGTTACCACGCTCAACCACGGTGAATCCCGCCATGGTTGAGCATGAAAATGGGTATTTTTAGATGTTACAAAATCATGCTCAACCACGGTGAATCCCCATATGATTATCGTGATCCCATAGCGTCTTTTGGGGGGAACGGAAGTTCCCCCCAGATGTTCACCCCCATGAATCATGGGGGGGAATCACATTCAACACGCAAATGGAGGTCCTGGCTGGACCATCTCCGTTTGCGTGTTGAATGTGATTCCCCCCGCCCCCGTGATCAAGGGGACCATAACGTCTGGCCCCCTACCACGGCCCGGAATCAGCGGTGGGATTTTGGGCCGTGGGCAATGCGGGCGGGCACTGCGGCCACATTGGCCGTGGCGCCCGCCCGTCTCCCAAGAAGGCGAGCAGCCTAGGGAGCATGGGGGGGGGCGTGCGGCCGCACGGTGTGCCGCATGGCCCCGCCCCCCCCGGATTCCCCGCCGGGAGTGGCCAACATGTCTGTTGGTCATTATGTGTTGGCCCCGGTGGGGAATCATTAGGGTGTTTCCGTGGTGGGGCGAATTGAGCCCTGTCATGTCTGAAAATACCCAATGTCACATCTGTTGGGGGCAAAAAGTGATTCCCGCCGGGTGTTCACTCCCGCCGGGAATCACTTTGACCACGCTTTCGGAGATGATCCCCGGACCATCCTTGAAAGCGTGGTTATTTTGATTCCCGCCAGAGGTTCACTGTGGTGAACCTCTGGTGGGCATCAAACAGACGTTACGGGACCATTCCCCACCACAGGGGATTGTCTGTGGTTGAGCATGATCTCGTAACGTCTGAAAATACCCTATGAGGAAGGAAAAGAAAACCGGCCTTAGGCCAGTTTTAGATGGGACGCACCCACCCAAGTCCACCCATCCCCCAAAGATCTGGGCACCATCTGAAGGCAGCGTGGGAGGAGGTACACTCCCGCAACCCAAAGACCACCCACCAATGCTCCTGCATGGAGCAACCCTGGTTTTTCCCTGCTGCTCTGTGCGGGGGCATGAGTGGGTGGTGTGTGGGTGTGGGAACACACCAACCGTACACCCATCCTCCATCATCTAAACCACCTCCCCCCATTTACTGGAAGTGTGAGGCGCCGCACATGGACACACACGTCCAGGCTGGTCCATCTAAAAACAGCTTAAATGTTAGCCCAAGAGGATGGACACTTGAGAAAGGAATCTCATATTAACAGCCCTTTTTTTTCTTTCTTTTTGGCTTTCTTTCTGATTAAACTCAGGATTTTACAAGGGCAGCAAAACATTAGAGCCGTGGTTCTCAAACTCCATTTTGATATAATAAATAATAATGCTAATCAATAATAGGTGTTGTTATTTGTTTGTTTTATTATTTTATTTAGTGTCAGCAGAATGGATAAGCGGAAAAGCACATGTAGGGATACATTCATGAATCTGAGAAGTTGCAGGTGGCCTGAAGGATGAGAAAGCATCAGAAGAAACATAAAAGAGCAAGCTATGGGGGTGAGGAGTTAGGAAAGTCTGACGGAAGAGAGAGGTTTTTAGGAGGGATTTGGGGGCTACAAGGGAGGAAGCAACACACAGGTGTTCAGGAAGGGAGTTCCAGACATAGGGAGGAGCATGAAAGAAGGGGCAAAGATTTTCAGGAAGCAGGAGACTCTGGAGCAGGTAAGGGTGGTGGCAGACCCCAATGAAGATATGCTTAGGATTCTGGCCCCATCCACAGATAGGGTAAAAACACGTGTGACTGTGGCACGGTGACAACCCAACCAGAGAGGAAAACTGTGGCAGACACAGTCCAGGTTGGGCCACTGAACAAACATGACCGGGGCCAGGGAGCTGGGGAGGGCGGGGAGAAGCATGAATGTGCAGCCGACCACCCCTAACTCGTGTACTGCACCCAGCACTCTGCCACGCACCATGGCAGCCAATAGTGGCCAGCCACGGCGGCCCCAACCCGGGCCAGGCTGACAGCTTGGGAACAAATGTGATAGTCACTATGGCCTGCTTTGGTCCAGTCAAGCAGCCCTTAGCCTGGACTGTGACCTTGTGGTTTTCCGAGGTCACAGTCCAGACTAGGTACCGGCACAGCCTGGGACAATCCCAGACCAACATCTGGTGGTGCCTTGACAGATGTGCAGGTGAGATCCAGTCCAGAGTGGACCACTGTCATGTCTGCTTTTACCCACAGAATCATACAATTAGGGGCCTGACCCTAGAGTTGGTTCAATGCAGCCATTCCATTTTCATGGAACAGTTCAAAATTATTGACTGGGATTCCAGTCAGGTCTTTTGCACATGCACAAAATAGTGCCAGTTATGATGATGCCACCATTTTGCGTACAGCCGGTGCCACTGGCACATCTGCCATTTTGCAAATATGTGAAAGGGACAACGTTATTTTATTTTATTTATTTATTTATTTGTTCATCCTACTTCTGCTGGAATGAAATGAACCAACTGGATCCACCGGAGATGGAATCCGGTCAGAATTTCATTTTCACACCTACTGAGGTTGAGAACCTCAATATTAGAGCTGTCTGGGAAATCCACAAGTGATTTTTTTTTCTTTTCCAAACCTACTACAATAAGACTAAAGGGCAGGCAACAAGGACAAGTATCTCCCTTAGTTCACACTGCTGTGGCCATTAGCACTATAGCATATGAGCACCTATTGGTGTGGCTGACTGGTGGATTGGTTGGAGGTAAGTTGGACAACAGTGAGGAGGAATTTGTTCTGCATATTTTTAAGAGTGGATGGCAAGCAGCAGGCATGGGATGGCTTTGAGCACAGCTGGGCTCATCTCCACCACAGCACTTAGCACACATTTAACTTCAAGCATGTGAATAGAGCCATTAAGTTCAATGGGATGAAAGTGTATAAAGAAGCAACATCTGCTTAAGTGCTTTGCTAGGCTGGCATCCATAGCATGAAGTGCACCTTAGAAAAAGAGAAATGACATTGCTATTGATTGAAATGTTTATATGACAGGTTTTATCCCCCTCTGGAAGTGAGCCGCTTCCCATGTTCCGGGACCCTGGGGCATTGAAAATGCCAGTATAATCCCATTCAAGACATTTGACTTTCTACCTCAGAAGGCTCCTTTTTTGTGTGTTTTGCTACAAAAGAAAACTGCCTGGATCAAGGACACTGACTCTCAGAACTGTGCAGTCACTCAAAGAAGTAAACAGTGAGGTCATCATTTTACAGTCTGCAGGATTATAGCATTTAGCAAGAAAAGACAGGATTGTGGAAAGTCTGCTCTATTTTGTAGAGTGGATAAAGTTTTATTTCTTCACTTCCCTCCAGTGCTCTGTGCTAGAAGTTATTGTTTGTACAGTGCACCCTTCTCCCACTCAGAGAACACAGATTGCAGATCGGATTAATGGATACTTTCAAATGAAGGCAGATCAATGTATTTGTGTCTATTTACCAAGCACAGGCTTCTTTTGGAAATTGTCCTGTTTGTGATGCGGGGAGGACGGGGGGGAGGGATTAATTGGAGTTCTGAAGAGGAAAAAACCTGCCTTCCTCCAAACTGGATATATCTCACACTTCTGTGGAATTTTAACAGGTAATTGCTGAACTTTTCTGCTCAATATCTGAGTCATATGGAAAGAACTGATCAAAAATCTCTTCAGTCCCCTCTTCGACCATAGAACATGTTCAGCTGCCATCTTTTAAAACTTCCTGCTCCTGCGTTTTTAAAGTCATTTTTCTTTTTGTGGCAGAGAGGCAACCTGATCAGAATTCCTTTGTTAAAGGCTCACATTCCTCATGTTGACATAATACATTGCAGTAATCAAATGCAAGCTGAAGGAAAATGGTGTCCAGGGACGCCAGGGCAAGCCAGACGGTTCATCAGCATCTCATCATGTGACAGACCTAGTGTCTGAGATCTGTGCCAAGAAAACGGTGTGATATATAGCTTCTGGAAAATATCTTCTGCAGCTTGCCACCTGAGTCCAGTGGCTGCCATCTGAAGAAAGGGGGAGGGGGAATGAGGCCACACGCAAAGAACTTCATCCCCAAATCTCCCATCGATGCATGCAATAACTGTGTACACTATTATGCTATAACACAGCACTTTTTAAAATGGCTACTTAAATGAATAGGCTTATAATATTTACCACTGGTCTCCAGACTTAACTCTTTCACTGCTCCTGGCTGCTCTCTCTCACCACAGTCATAGCACTGATCATGATCTTCATGACTTTATCCAGCGAGCACAGAGCTGGGTAGTCAGAAGACATGAGGCCAGTTTCTCTCATCTCGATGGGTCTTTTCAAACAAGATGCATCCATGCATGCCCACACAGTGGACATGAGTAGTTGTGTCTTGTTTGAAAGTGTAAGCCGCCGGGGGTG
>QEPC01012468.1:204823-217769 GCA_003113815.1 Sphenodon punctatus | reverse complement strand
CCGCTGGTGCTGGGGGGTGGGCTCGCCTCGCCTCGCCTCTGGGTCTTACACTTTTCTTTTTTTAAACAAAAATCCAGGCTGGGCAGGGTGGGTGGGGGGTGTCCCCCCTTCCACCCGCGCAGCCTGGACTCGGGGAGGGTTTTTTTTAAAAAAACTTTTTTGCTGGGGCTTTAAGTTTTTTTACATTGCAGCCATTTTTAAATGGCTGCAATGTAAAAAAAATCCGGTACCCCGGAATCCGGTACCCGGTCCGGATTACCGGGTTGAATCCGATAATGCCGGTACGCCCGGTACCGGCATTATCGGATACCGGATTTTACCTGTTTCCCGCCCCTAATAGGCAGTAGGGTTGGGAATTCCAGTTCTCCCGAGATCCGATATTGCCGGTATTTGGGTGTATCAGCTTAATCCGATAAATCCGATATTTACCTGTACCGGCATACTGGATTTTTAACATTGGCCACGGTACCGGATTTTTTACATTGTGACCATTGAAGTCAATAGCCGCAATGTAAAAAATATGGTACCGTGGCCAATGTTAAATATCCAGTATGCTGGTACAGGTAAATCCAGTACCAGGGAGATCTGATAACGGTACATCCGGTATCCGGTATTCTCCCCAGTGTTCCACCCCTAATAGGCAGACCTGAACAAACTGACCTACAAAGAACTTAAAGCAAAGCTCATAAAGCCAGTAGATCACTTCCCAGATGCAACTAAAGAAAGACTCTTTCCCTGTCAATAACAGAGCATATCAGATCTCCGACAGGTGCAGTTTATCCATGTCTCTATGTTGGGAACAGAGGCAAAGGAGGGAAGCGTAAGGGGAAACAGCATAGTTCTTTTGGGTATGTATAGCCATTAGCCAAAGGTAAGAGCAAGGGGTAGGGGAGACCATCTGTCTCTTATCTGTCTCAGTCACACTATGGCAAGAACTAGATCAACAAAGAAGGCTGTTAGCATAATGAAGCATGAGCCAGAGCCTGAAATTACTTCCTAATGGTGTCCAGACAGGCAAAACCCCAAGCTCATTTAGAAGCATTCCTATGAAAATACATCTCTGAGTCTCTCCCTATTGTGCCAAGGTTCATTCGGCCAGTTTAACCTCATCAGAGTGTGCCATCTACTACAGATGCAGCGTGACTTCTGACTCTGCATTCATCAATCGGAAAGTATTGCCAAAGCACTTATGCTTCACATGTCTGAAAGGTGTGAGCCCTGAAGAAAGTATGTGGCAAGGACAGTTGATGATTGATCTTTGTTCTCCTGAAGCCCTTTATCCAGTTCACAGCTAGAATACCACATCCATTTCCTACTGAATTATTCTACCTCGGTTGTAAATCTATAGTATCACTATCCTGGATTTCTTTATATGCTGACATGAGCTGAGAGATGCTGTGAACTGGTTGCCTGATAGACTTGCTCTTTATCCCATGCCCGAGCGCCCTCATTAGACTTGCAATGAAGAGGGAGCCCACAAAAGCATTCCAACTGTGCTACATAGGGAGCCGGCAAGTCATTCAAATTGCTACAAGCAGAGAATGAAATTCCTAACATAGCAATGGTGTCTGATTCTCAATGGAAATTTTAAGGAGGGATGCAAGATGTGTCCAAAGTGGGGCAAGGGGGATGGAGCAAGATGTTGCACTTTGCAATCCAGTAAGCGGAGAGCTACAGCCGTAGCCAAGCACAAAACTACAACAGACTTAACTCTGCCTGTAGCCCACAAACCAGGAAGTTGCAGGCATAGATGGGTGCAATTGATTATGCCTCCTGTTTTCATCCCACATCGAATTAGGATCAGAGTATTGGATACAAGGTTGAAGCCTAGCTAACAGAGTCCTGATGCAAAACCCAGCAGATTGTATGGGATTTTGCATGCTGGGGTGGGGAGAGGTTGTTTGTTTGTTTGTTCATTGCCTCTTCTTACAAGTAAACTTTACCTTTACTGGAAAAGTAAATGTGGGTATTTCTACACAATTTTCAGGATCTGATGCTTGCAGACCTAGAATCCAGGCCTTTCATCTTCTTACAAATTGCCTCCGCCCACCCACCCCCACAGCACGGGGGGCGGGGTGGGCGAGAGGCCCTTTGCCGCGCCCTCCTAGCAAGGGGGCTGGATGGCTGGGGAAGATTTTTCACTGCTGGGCTGCATTTGCCCAAAGGTGGGAAACAACACCGCTACAACAACCCAGCCAGAGTTGCTAGGCAACCCTGGCCATTAGTGATAGGTAGAGACCGGTCACGTGGGCCCCGCTCGAGAGGCGGGGCTCATGAGCTGGCAATTCAGCTCCAGCCCCACTTGCGACTGGAGCTCCAACAGACAGGCAGCCGGGGAACGCGGTGGCCTGAAGACTTTCCTTGGTGGCGAGTTCCTGGCCTGTTGGGAGCGGCAGGCCCCTGCTGTGAACATGAGCAAGTCAAAGAGGAATGCCGCAACGGTGGGCCGAAAGCAGCAGCGGGAGGTGGCAGACGTGAATGCTCCTGGGGGGAGCATGTGAGAGTGGCAAAGCGCCGCGGGAGGAGCTGGCGAGCCTGGCCCCCACACTCCCTGCAACTGTTTGTCTCCCTGAGGGAATAGGGGAAACCCCCCTAGCAGACAGGATGGCGAGCTGTGAAACTCTCCTCCAGCAGTTGGTGGGGGGTTCAGGAGCACCCTCATCCATGGGCCCTCCTCCCCCAAGCGACCCCATTGCCCCCCACAGTCAGGTGTTCCCTTGGGGTCTGAGCAAAGCCCCCCCTGCGAAGGGGGGGCAACCAATAAACCCCCCTGCCCGATACATAGATGAGCCTTGGGGGAAACCAGTGGCGCAGGCGCGTCGGGGCACCAGGCCCACATGGGACCCAACTGAGCCACCCACCCCTGCAGGGAGTCCCTCCCTCCCTGCCCCAGTATGGGCCACCCCTGTGGTGGGCATTTATGGCACAGGGGAAGGCTTTGTGGTGGGTGGCACCAGGCCACCACTGGGGTATCCCCTTGGGGGGTAGGCCTACCCAGTCTCATACGGGCCAGGCCAGGCCACGGTGGGCCAAATGCAGGCTGGTTGGCCCAGGCCCACTCTGGGCTGGGCCGGGGAGCCCCTCCCACCTTTTGTTCAACCCAGGCACCAAACTTAAAATCAGTGGTCGGGTTGGAGAGAGTGGTCAGAGAAAAAATTTGAAAGAAAAAAGTTGAAGGGAGGGTAGCAGGTCCATTTTTGTTTCCCCCCCCCCCACTTTTCCCAACATGGTGACCTCCCCCTTATGCATAGTACCCAAGAAGGCCCCTGAGGAGTTCCGACTGATCCACCACTTGTCTTACTCCCGGGGGACTCAGTCAACGATGCTATCCCCAAAAAGCTCTCTACGGTTAGGCATGCGTCATTTGACTCAGCCGTGTCCCTAGTTAGGTCCTTCCAGCCGGGTGCTATCTTGGGCAAGTGTGACATTAAGTCTGCTTTTCATTTGCTCCCAGTACACCCTGAGAGTTTTCCTCTGCTTGGCTTCCATTTTGACGGCATGTATTATTTTGACAAGGCCATGCCCATGGGGTGTTCAATTTCTTGTTCGGCCTTCGAATGGTTCAGCACCCTTGTTGAATGGATCATTAGGCAGAGATCAGGCAAGGGAGGAATCACGAAATATCTGGATGATTTCTTATTTATCAGCCAAGCCAGCACGGATGACTGCTCAAGTCTGATGCAGACATTCCAAGCCATGGCCGAAGAACTCGGGATTCCCCTTGCCCCCGAGAAGACGGAGGGACCAACCACCCGATTGACTTACCTTGGCATCGAGCTTGATACAAAGGCAGCTGTTTCCTGCCTGCCTCACGACAAATTGCTCTCGCTCCATGCCAAACTTGGCAAATGCTTGGGTGCAGCAAAAATCACGGTGCTCCAGTTGCAGTCAGTCCTAGGTAGCCTTAATTTTGCATGCCGTGTGGTGGCACCCAGCTGAGCCTTCTTGTTGCAACTCTATGCTAAACTGGCTGGCAACCTGCCTCCTCACCACCATGTCCGTGTCACTAAGGAGATCAAAGAAGACCTCCATTTATGGGCCACGTTCCTAAACAAATGTAATGGCACCAGTTTGTGGTGAGACCAGCTTTTGCTCGAAGCCGAGCTTCAGGTCCATTCTGCTGCGGCTGGTGGTGCGGGATTCGGTTTAATATTTAGAGACTGCTGGTATGAACAAGGAATAACTAGGGACCTTACCTTCCTTGAATTCTTTCCTATAGTGCTAGCTGTCCATCTGTGGCCCAACGAACTGGTGAACCACTTGCTGATGTTTTGGTGTGACAATCAGGCCATTGTTCACATCATCAGCACCCAGTCTTTCAAGTCCCCGAGGGTCATGAGGCTGGTGAGGGCATTCGTGCTTATCTGCTTAGAATTCAACATCCTCTTCCAGGTCAGACACGTACCTGGACTGGACAACAATGTAGCTGACGTCCTCTCTCGCTTCCAGATGGAGCATTTTCATTTGCTGTCACCCCGGGTCCGGGCGGAACCGGAGCCGCTGCCGCCATTGGTTTGGAACCTTGGTTGTTAGAGTTGCAGGTGGCCATCCTGGGATCCCTGGCACCTCGCACCAAGACTGCCTATGACAGGGTCTTCCAGGAATTCCAGCAGTACCGGTTGGCGCAGGGCTGGCTCCTGGTTTTCCGATCCCTGAGCCCCACATGCTCCAATTTGCCATGTGCCTGAGGCGTAAGGGTGCAGCCCTGGGTACCATAGCTGGTAAGCTGTCTGCCTTGACCTTGATGAGAAACCTTGCAGGCCACCCCCCACCCCCCCAGACAGGGACTTCTTCGCAAGGCATTTGTTGGAAAGCTGGGCCAGGGAGACAACCAGGACCCCCAATCAGCGGGCCCCCATTACCCCTCGCTTGTTGCTAGATGATGTGGTAGCCTCCCACATATTTGTTTTAACTGTTATGAAGTTCTGTTATTTGATTCGTTATTCAAGTTAGCTTTCTTCGATGCATTCCGAGTGAGTGAGCTGGTGGCCGAAGCAGCCAGGGACACCTCAGTTAGGGCGCTCCAGCTCAACGACACCGGTATTGGCCCAACAGCAGTCGTACTTACCATTCGGGGATCCAAGACAGATCAGCGGGGGAGGGGGCAAGTCGTGAGGCTAAATAGGTCAGACTCAGCAGAGTTGTGCCCTGTTAGAGCACTCGAGACTTATCTCGGTGCCCGCCAACTAGTCCCAGGCCCCCTCTTCAGACGTGAGTTAGGGTTGCCGGTTACCAGGTATCAGTTCACAGCTGTGCTGAGAGCAGCCTTGTCCCACCTCGGGATTCCCTCAACGGCGTACGGTACTCACTCCTTCCAAATTGGGGCTGCAACCTTTGCAGCCAAGAGCGGCATGTCTGAACAGGGTATCCGGGAATTGGGCCGCTGGAGGTCAAGGTCATTCCGGACTTATGTCCGGGGTGCACTTCGCCCCTACCAGTCTTAATTCTATTCTCCACCCCCCACCACTCCCCCCAGGTAGCTACCTGCGCTATCAAAGACAGATCTGGATCGTTGGCCACAGCCTAGTACGTTGGTCAGGCAAGACAGCTGGGCAGACCAGATGGGGAACCCAGCTAGGCCTATCCACCTAGGCCCAGATACATTGGAAGGGTCGTGGAGGCATAAGATGGCACCAACTCCTGCCAACCCTGCGTGCTCCTGTGCACGGCCGACTGCCTGATGTCATCGTCATTCACCTGGGCAAGAATGACTTCCCTCAAATCAAGGGCATTCAGCTGATTAAGAACATAAAAACTGATCTCTGGGAGATTAAAAAACTTTTCCCAGCCGCTATGATTGTATGGACTGATCTGGTCAAGTGGATGTCATAGGGCAGCGGGGTTCATCCCTGGAAGGTTGACAGAACCCGAAAGATGATCAATCAGGATGTGGGTAAATGGCTTACAGGTTTAGGAGGGAACCGCATAGATACCCGCGCACTGACGCACAGGTATCCCGCCTTATATAGAAGGGACGGCGTCCATTTGTCACCGGAAGGTAACGGGCTTTACTTGGAGGTCCTGAAGAGTACAATAGAGCGGATCTTAGTTAGGTTATAGGGGTAGGGTGGTGGTCGGGCTTGTCCGGGTAGTCCCGGTGACACCTTAGTGGCAGGGGTCCAGTAGAGAAGTTAGTAGTAGGTTAGATTAATCATAAGTAAGAGTAATCTCCTTAAGAGATGGGGAGGCCCACCCGCTGGAAAAGCAGGGTATGGCAAGTGGTGGGGCAGACTCCCTGGGAGGGGTGTTGAGCGAGGACAGCAGGGACAAGTACAGTCCTCTGTCTGTAGGCACCTTTATCCTTACTTGCATTAAAAGGATTGGGTCCCTCTCGCCTGTGGCTTGGGCCACTGAGATGTTCACGGTTGGGGTGGTAATTGAGGGTACATCAAAACCACCTCTGGTTTGTTGGGTTACTGTTACATAAGTTATTGTTCAAGTATTGGACCCGCATCGCACTAGGTGATTTGCCCTCACCCATTGGTTGATTGTAATTCGATCTGAATTTCCCCACATACTGTATTTTTAAATTGTTTTAAATTTTTTAATATTGTTTTTATTGAATGTTGTTCACTGCCCCGGGCTGCCCTGAGGGCAGGAGGGGTGGGATATAAATTTTAAATAAATAGTAAAATAAAAATAATAATAAAGAGTGAGGCCGTTAAAACCCAGCAATTGAGTCCTGTCTCCTTCGGTGCGTCGGCAAAAAGGCAGTTGCCTCTCTGCATCCTCAAAGTATAAAGGTAGAGTACCCATGCAACTACTTGTATCAGTACTCCTTCAAGGATCTGCTTTGCCCAGGGCTTTGATTGGCTGTAGGATCCTGTGCCCTGATTGGCTAGGGAGCCCTATATATACTTCCTGGGTCAGTGACCATCTTCAGTCTCAAACTTCAAGCTAATGATTCAGCCCTCCATGCCTTCCTCCATGGACTGAGCTCCTGGTATTGACTCTCATTCTGAACTCGTATTCTAATCCAGTCTTCAGATAGCCCCCTGAATCTGGCACTAGTTGGAATGGACCACCTGGATGCAGAACCATGCCTTAAATTCTAACCCAGACTCTTGTCTCCCCTTAGACATAGGGTGTAATCAGACAGATCACAGCTCTGGACGTAGCAGAGCCAACCTACTTCACCTCTGGGCTGGCCAGTCCATCTGAAGGAGGTCCACCAGATGTGGAAACCACATTTGCATTGCTCCAGAACATCCCGGAGTGCCACCAGCGGAGCAGACCTGCCAAACCTGGGGCACTGGCCCAGAGTGGAGCTGCTGTCCCTGACCCATCTGCCCAGAGTGGAGCTGCTGTCCATCTGCTCAGAAGACCCATGCTGCAGCTCCACTCCCAGCCAGCCGTTGCCCTAGCACCACCACAAAGTTGCGGTCCCCAGCCTAGACCATCGGACAATCCACCCACAACTCTGTAGTGGGGAGAGGGCACTGAACAGGCAGTCCATGACCAGAGTAACCCACTGGGTCCATCTAAATTGGACCCAGGCAGGGACAGGGTGGATATAGGGGTGAACCCCCAGAACAGCTCTGGGGGCAGGCTGTCCCTATGTCCATCTAAAAATACGCAAAGCAACTGGAGGAATGGATGTCATGGATTCTGACCCTAGGCTGGACTTTGACCCCCGCCTATAGATCCTGACAACTTCTCCACACAAGTAGCAAAGATGTCAAGAGAAACACATGTGAACCCCCATAGCAGGAGTTACAGTTGCAGGTCAGTGTGTGGAAACAGCCAACGATCTCCATGCTGCAGCCCCATGTTCTTCCCTGCTGGGGCTGTTGTCTGCAGAACAGTTCCCATCCCCACAGCTGGGAAAAGACCAGAAATGCTGTTTTCAGACTAGGAAATGCCCTCCACTTGCTGTGCTGGGCAGGCAGGCCGGGAATGCTCCGTGTTGGATGAATAGAAGGGAACAGTAACTATTCCTGTTTGTGCACAGACATGGGTGGGAATATAAGTGGGTAGCATAATGTGTGGAAACTAGAGCCCTGCTTGGACCAACGATTTATGCCTGGGCGCAGGCAAAGTCTAGGAAGATAGGCTCTTCTGATATCTCCAAGTGGCCCCACCCCCTATTCATTTTATTTATCATTTTAATTTTATTACAATATGTTTACCCCACCTATCCAACATACAGTAGTTCGAGGCTGCTTACAAGTATAAAATATTTTTAAAACATACAAAACTATAAAAACCAATAAATAATCACTAGATCATCAAAATATCAAAAGGGGTGCCACAGAATCAAAACAAAAAAATCCTCCCCCCCCTCCCATCCCATCACCCTCGCCGAAGGCCCGGCGGAACAGCCAAGTCTTACACTAACGATGAAAAGAGGCGAGGTCTGGGGCCACCCAGGCCTCTGCTGGAAGGGAGTTCCACAGGCTAGGTGCGACCAATGAGAGCGCCCTCTCCATAGTCGGCCCCTTATGGGGTGCTACGACATCATAATGTCCTATAAGATTTGGGGCTACATCAGAAAGGGGGCACAATTAAGGGGTTTCTCTGCCACTTTCCAGCATGGATCCACACCCTATGGATTACCATGATGACACAGTTCTTCATAGGGGGCAAGGTCTATCACAACTGGAGAGCTTAATCCAAACCTGAGACTCTTGCATAGAGATTGTTACCAAGACCAGTCTGATCCCACTGGCTTCACAGGTCCTATTAGAAACAACTTCGGCCTATCAAGGCCATCCACAACCATCCACAATCCCAATGAACAATTACATTGAACACCTCCACAATGGAAATAAAGGTTTTCATGGAGAAACTGTTGCAGTAACCTAGAATTAGCTTTCCATCCTACCAGTTAATTATTTTAAACCATTCTCTGTAGATCGCTCCAATAATTATGGTTGTTTTATCTTTCTCCAGGGAAATGCCATGTCCAGAATCAGACAAAGAAACAAAAAGAGAAAGACTGCACAGTTCTATCTAATTAGACAACTGTTATCTAATTAAATGCATTCCCACAGTAACAGTTTCTCAGGGTAGCTGTTTGATTGGAAGATGAGTTTTCAAACCTTTAGTCACACAGTCAGATTTCATCACTGCCATGGAGAACAGATTTCCCTCCCTGGTACTTTTGTAGTTAGAGGCAGAGTTTAACAGTCTCTGAAATAGGAATTAAAAGAAGAAAACATGACAGGGATTTTTTTTTATCATGCACAAAAAACCACAGATCTAGAATTATCTCTCAGCTACAGATTCATATTTAGTAAGAGCTGAAATATAGATTTATATTTATTAAGCATTACTATAAAGTAACTCTTCCAAAATACCTTTCCTTTTTATAATGATCCTGCAACCTGGGATTCTGACACTCATTTTACAAGTTTCTCCATACTCCATTGGCAGATTCTCCACTGGTGTAAACATGTAAAGTTCTGCTGAAGTCAATAGGGCAAAGCCAGTTTACACCAGACTGTGATCTGGTGCCCTTTTTGATAAATTTCAGTTAGTTTTGCCCTCCCTTCACCTTCTTTGCCAACCTCAGAAGACAAAAACATCTATGGGTGGGATCCTCCAAGATATCACTTCAATGGGACTTGTGCCAACAGTGAGACTGGACGTGATTGCTATCCCACTGAAGGATCGTGCTGTACAAATGTAAAATGTCTACTTCCTGGAAGCATCTTATCCAGATCTACAGCATTTAAAATAATTTGTCTTTTGTGTGTCAAATTCAGATGAAGATTCAAAAACATTTGAATGCAGATAGTCAACCATCAGTCCTACTGCTAAGCAGTATATACTCACTGCCTTCTATTTGCCATTGATGGTGAAGGATCAGTACATACTGAAATCAGTCTCATGTGTCATATATATAATACAGTAATTTGACTTTTCACTGTGATACTTTATTTTCTATTCCATACCAAACTGCTGTTGGCCGACTCTGTTGCTTCTGCAGTCTCTTTCCAAACAGAACTCTGCCATTTCCAATTATTGATCCCCCATCATGTGTCAGTTTAGCTTTTGGAGCTGCTTAGGGTGTCTCTTTCTATTTTCCTCTTCACTTGGCTGGCAGGCACTCTCAGAAGTAACTAGGTGTCTGACTACATTAAGATCTCCAAATACAGCTGCTCATTATCAACGGTTGTGATGGCAAAGCTTATCAGCGGCACCTGAATCTCTCCAAACCCAGTTTTACAAGCCAAGTCTGCATCTTGGCTTATTCCATCTTCGACTTCTCTTTCTGGGCTTCCAAAAAGAGGCACAGTCACAGTTGGCTATTGAGGGGACAGGCCTTGATTTGTGGAAACCCCATTACCTGGCACTCCTCAACCTGCCCTCCTGTTCCCAAGCACAGGCATCGACACTGACTGTTCCCCTATCCTTGCTTTTCCTCTCCTTCCACACGCTTTACCTGCTGTTATCAAGCTCCAACTCTGCAGGGGAAAATACAAGTTCATAGTGCTGGGAACCAGGATGTGGCTATATGGCAGTAGTGATATGGCTCAGACTCCTTTGGGTCCATACCTGCTTCTGGAGCTCCAGTAATTTCTAAGTGCCTCCACTGGGTAGGGAAACTCAAGCCCATGGGCCAAATCCAGCCCATGTCTTTGTTTTATATTAGTTGATCCTTTTCCAATTCCTATATCCAGCCCATAGATCCTGTCCCTACCCTCAGCATTGAAAGAGGGAGCTCAGGAGAAGGGAGCTGATTTGTGGAAATCTAGAAGTTCTTGAACTCACACATACCAATGCTATCTTTCCTTGTTTTGCTTTCCTGATATAAAGGAACCATCTCTATGCAGAATTATAATTATTAAGGATTTATTTATATAGCACCAGCAATGTACCTGGCACTGAACAATAATTAATTATAGACATGTTCCTGCCCTTAGGGGTTTACAATACAGAATGCAATTAAGAAGTAGATCATGTAGCCTGGCAGATACTAGGACTGATCCCAAGCCCTCTGGATTTGTACGTGCAGCACATGCAGCACATGTACACACACACACCCCTAGCACGAGGTCCACAGCATACGCACAGCTGCACACGTGGGGCTTGGGATCTCATCCAGTGTGTTGGACTAACCTGGAAGACCATGGTTTGAATTCTCTCTTATTCATGAACTGACTGGATGGCCTTAGACAAGTCACTATGGGTGATAACAAATAAGACAATAGCCCCCTGGAGTCTGGGTTTACTCACTGAAGCCCCCACTCAAATGTTTAGCATGATAAGCCTAATACACAGGGAGGCATTTTCCCCACCATACTTTGAAAGTGAAAGTGAAAATCAAAAACAATCAGTCTTTGCATGTTGTCAACTCAGTTTCTCACCTTCACAGCGATGCATGGGCAGGTAGCAGCACACAGTTTTATTGGGGTCTTGCCTACTGTGGTGTTGGAAATTCCTCTCAGTTCTCATAAAACCACCCCCAGTCAAACATGTGCCTCTTGTAACCCCTCTGTATCATCTTCTGCATTACCATACAGTGGGGGCAGAAAACATCCCCGCTTGCAAGGGCGCTCTGCACTTCTACAAGTGTCCATACCTCATATAGGGCAACAAGCTCTCCTTCAGTGGGTATTCACTGTATCCAGCGTTGCTTGTTTCCCCAAAGAGATTAATCTCTGCCACCTAATCAAGACACTCGCAATGGCCCCATGGGTACCCTCTCATTGTTATCAGGGCAGAGATGAGGAAAAACAGCAAGGAAGGTCCAGTCTCCATTAGTGACTGCCTTACTTCTGGCAGGTCACAAAGATCAAGAAAAGTCAAAATCTTGTTCGCATCCCACTTTCTCAACTCTTCTGGGACTCCCACTCTTCCATTCTCATGAACTTGGAACTACATCAGGGTTGTGCAGTGTCTGTCTGCACTCTATCATGTAAACATAGAATCCCAATGTGTGCATGTACCAGCCTATGAGCACATAGGTTGCCTCAGAGGATGGGTCTGACAGTTCTCTCTGTACATCAGGCTTCACCCAAATGTTAGCAAAGACCAGTATATCCATCACCCTCCAGCCCCCCCCCCAACTTTTCTGACCTGGAAAACTTAGCCTACCACAGCATCCACAGAAGAAATGCATTCACCTGTCCCAGGAAAACTGCATACCAGATGTAACAGAGAGGCTAGGTAGCTCCCCTGTCCCCTGTAGGCGAGACCCCTTTAAGAGCTAGAGAGTGAAGTCTTTAAAGAAAAAGCCAGAAAGAGATCCAGGGAGAGTGGGTTATTTGAGGACACAGGTGCTAGAGGACGGACAGGGATGTTGGAGGTTAGCAGAAAAGGGGAGCTCCAGGTGAGAGTGTGCAGTCTGGTAAAGAAGCAGTCAGCTAAGCAGGCATTGATATGCCCGAGAAAGACTGACATAGGCCAGCTAGAGTTGATCTGGGGAGCTGAGGGTAGTGGACCTGGGGAGACTGGACCAGGAAGCACTGAGGTGTGTGCACCAGGGGCCCATGTTGTTTTTGTTTTTTGTTTTTGTTA
Organism: Sphenodon punctatus; assembly: GCA_003113815.1. NCBI lineage: Eukaryota > Metazoa > Chordata > Lepidosauria > Sphenodontia > Sphenodontidae > Sphenodon > Sphenodon punctatus. The sequence continues at coordinate 205,304 of QEPC01012468.1, read as the reverse complement.
TTTAAATCTGTCATTTTCATTTTCATAAATATCAAGTTTTCGTTTTTGCTTTCATTTTCTTTTTCCATTGGTTTCAACTGAAAACACATTTTTGACTGTAACGTTTTTGTTTTTCATTATATTTGGATGAAACATGGAGAGCATGTACTTCCAATGGATGGCATTAAGTACCAAATTCCAAAAGGATTGGATAAAGGAATCCAATTTTATAAGCAGTTGAATTAAATTATTTTGCAATAATCTTCATATACATTCTTAGCTGTAAATTCTTTGCCCCAAATTTAATGTAGATGAAACTTGGCACATTTGCACCCCTTCCCATATTTACAACTCTGCCAACTTTCAGACGTATTGGATAAATGGTCCTGGTGGTATTAGCAATTAACTTTGAAATGTATGTCTGACAGTAACATCTTTGTAGTCCAACAGATTTACATGAAATTTTGCAGGACTGTAACTCACACTTTCACAATCATCTCTG
>QEPC01012468.1:144260-155616 GCA_003113815.1 Sphenodon punctatus | reverse complement strand
TCAGAAAGCTTGCACACCTCCACCAACTGTAGTTGGTCCAATAAAAGATATCGCTGTACTACTTTGTCTCTACTGCCTATATTTGGGACCAACACAGCAACCTTACTTTCTCTACAAATTCAGTATCTCAGTCATTTCAGTATTTTAGTTAAATCGTTTTGACAATATTTGCACTATTGCACATGTACAACTGCCAAAAATGTGGCAATTGACCAAACTACCGAAATGACAAAAATACTGAGATAACCAAAACAAAACAAACAGGACCCCCTGTAAAAAACCAAATGGAATACCTGAAAGAGTGGATATACCAGTAACCATTTCAGCCATGGATGGTGTCTGGGTAGCCTTTTGGCTACCTGAAAATGCAAATATTACCTTTGAATAATAAACCCACCAACCGATTCAGCACTACTTTTTCCCCTAGTTTCTATCTACTATTTTCATATGTCTTATTATTATCTAACTCTATAGAGTTCATTGATTAATTGACACAAAACACTATTGTGCCAGTGATTAATATTTTAAATTAAATCTGTTTGCAATTCACCTTGAAGGAGAGAACCATTGATTTTAAAGCCAGGAGAGAGCATAAATCTCATCTAGCCTCACTAGTGACCTCCACTGTGACACAGGTCATTGAATTTCACCCCATAATTGCTGTATCTAGTGCAATAACTTGCATTTGAAATCTATTCAACATGTAAACATCACAGCTGTCCATTGTCTGAGTCCCCCTGTTTTTGCTACTAAAGGCAGTTTGAATGTTTTTGTTTTCTGTCCACACAACCTCTCTAGTTCTTAGGGAGGAACTCATTCTGGTGCAATGGATTTGAACAAAGCCATCGCACTACCATAAGCCCCACTTAAGCTCTCAAAACTTAACTTGTATAGCCAGCATGCAATATTATTTAGTAGATCACCATAGGCTTCTGTAACCTTAGCAACAGTATAGGGGTCATATTGAATGAAATGTTTCTCCATTACATATGAGTCACAGAAAGAACTTACTTTTTCTGCAGTGCCTATGTTTCTTGCACTACCTATATGTTTAATCAAAGAACCAATTATTTTGCCTATTAGAAGGAAAATCCAATTTCCATTCATGTTTGATTTGCCCATTCTTGAGAGATTTTGCAGACAAGCATGAAAACTTTTCCCTGTGTGCTTAGCCTGCATATAGTCAGTTTATAAATATCTTCATGCACTCTCTGTGCATCACACATCATTGCCTGCTACATGACCAACAATTTGAGATGCCATGTGGGACGTGTACAGTTGAAAATAGCCAACCCTTTAGTGCATCAAGTAAACATGTTAGTCATTAAGGAAGTGCATCTTCACTCTCAGTCCCGTAATTCTTACAACGTGGCTGGCTTCAAGGGTATTGATCAATGTTTCATCTGAGTGCTTCCCTGCTTTTTTATTGAAAGAGGATAGGTGAGTGGGGGGTTAAGGTTATGGTGTAGTGGTAACGTGGAAGATATTGTACTAAGGAATACTAGATTAAAAGCAAGAAGGTCTTATCCAAAGACACATGAAAATCATTTTATAGAAGCAACCAACAAATGCAGAAAATAACAAAAACTGTAGATTTGGACGGTGAGGTAAGCTTTTAAGCTCTCTGTGTGCCTCTGTGTTCTTGGGAGGGGGTGCTTATAATGTAGATTAATTTGCAGCTCTGGCAGGCCAGATGAAGTAAACTGGCCACACAGTAAGTCTGAAAAAGATCCTTGGGAGTCAGTGAGTAGCAGAGATTGATGTTTAACATCGGTACCTCAAATAGTTAGCAGCAAGCATGAGGAAAACAAATGTGTGATCTCCTGAGTGGCTTTTCTGGATGGTTGACAAGCCAGTATAAGCTGGAGCTGAAATGAATATCTGAAGTGAATACCCAGGCTGACTAGTTCAGTCACTTTGAATCCATTTTAACAAAGTGAATACAAAGCACTAGCTGCTTCTAACTTTGTTTCTGAGTACCAATATTCATTTAGGATATTTTCTCTTGGGTATTTCAGTTCTTCGCTTACATCATTTCAGTATTTTGCTTACTTTTACCTATAGCAATGACATTCTAGTATGACTAACTAGTGAGAGAAATAAATGAAGCACCAAAAGCCAAAATAACTGAAATACCAAAACAAAGGAAATGAAAAATGGAATAAAATACTTTACAAAAGAAAACACATATCTAAGTGAGCAAAGATGCATATATTACATTGCTAATGAAGATTTATTTGGGTATTCGTTTATCAGAATATGATAGTCAGTATATTAATTTCACCTCACTTCTAATATAGAGTGTTAACAGACGCAATGGCGGCCCACTGTGGCCCATGACTCAGCTTCAAGTGTATTCACATGTCATCAGATGTGGACCCACTTCTGTCCCGGGGCAGGTATGCAGCTATCCTGGGCTGTATCCTCAGGAAAATCTCTGAGGTACAGCCCGGGCCAAGGGCCACCCTTGTCAACCAACATAGGCCAGCACTTTTGTTTGGTCCTGCCAACCCCACCTTGAGGCAGGGGCCGCTATGGCTGTCCATCATGGTGGGGGGCAGAACGCTGGGAGTGGGGCTGGCCATACGTTTGTTGAACTCTCTGCCCTACCTGGGGAGTGTGGGTGGTGGGATGGCTCTCCAGTCACGGGAACATTTGTTCAGTGCCTCTCCCCAACCTGGGGAGAGGTGGCCACTGTTTAGCACCCAGGGCCAAGAACCCACCACACTGCCCACATGTCTATTTTTATTTTTTACCCATAGACTCTATACCAGGGGTGGGGAATCTCCAGCCCAGGGGCCAAATATGGCCCCCAGCAAGTTTTAATGTGGCCCCTTTCTAGTTCCTGGATCTGACGCCTAGGTCCAGTTCAAACACCAAAATACTGAAAAACTGAGCTCAGCATAAGGGAGCAGAGAGGAGGGAATTCATACAAGGATAGGGGATAGATCCATGACACAGATTCATGATCTGGAGCCTCCTTTTCTTGTGCTTCTCCTCTCCCTTACACATCTCCTCTCCCAACTTTTATGTGGCCCTTGAAGCTTTTACTAATTCTCAAAGTGGCCCCCAGGAAGGAAAAGATTCCCCACCTCTGCTCTATTATACTGATGGAGATTTTGTATTTGTGGATATTATTCACATTTTCAAATAAATATCCAAATAATAGACACAACCAAGATGAATATTCACATATCTGCTTGTTCATTTGTTTTGTAGTTAAGTCACTCAGTTATTCTGTTACTTCATTTCACCTTCTGCACATGAACATAGTGCTAATTGTAACCAAATAACTAAACAAAAATATCCAAAATAGATATCCAATGAAGCAGAAACTGAATAGCAGTTATTATTCACTTCAGGGGAAATGGTTCCAAGTGGGTGAACTCAACAAATAAGATATTCACCACCGGTATTCATCTCAGACTCTCAGCTCTGTACAGCATGGACTGACAATAGTATTACTGTGTTGGTGAGTTAAATGCTTTTAGAGCTGTTTTAGATTTGTACGAAATGCTTTGCTTTGAAGATTTCATAGATCTTCAATTAACAGAATTTTAGGGTTGGAAGGATTATAGAATTCAAATCATGGAAATTCAAATAATAGAATTTTAGGGTTGGAAGGGTCATCCAGAAGGTAAACAAGAAGGGAGTCAAATCAGGAAAACATACACCTAAGGCAAATCCAATCCTTACTGAAATCAGTGGAAGAATTTTGATACATCAGTGGAGCAGACCCTGGATAAGTTCCACAATAGGAGACAGAAGACCTAGACTGGAACACTACCAAGCTGTTCCAATAAAGAACAGCTGAGAACATTCCTATTTCTGCATAAGCCCATTAGGACTATTTGTGATAAGCAAGTTACTTGACATTGTTGAGGTGACACTGAAGAAACTGCTGCCATTGATGATATCACTGAAGGAAAACAGAAGAATCAATGGATCACAGTCACAAAAGGAAGGCAAGTACTGTCAAAGCCTCATGTATGTAATGTTACTCAGCGAGCAGGGAGGTAAATTGATTTACTTCAACTTAGCCTAGCTGTGAATAACAGAAGGGAATTATAGTACAGTACCCTGTAATGTTATGTTAATGGAGCTGTAAACTCATGGTAGAAAGGCAGGGCTTTCCATTGTAATTAATGGAGGGCAGAGGTGTTATGTACTTGGAGATGTAGCCGCTCTTCAGATGAGTAATTTCATTTGGGCAGGTTGAAACGTACTGCGTGTAATTCCTCACCTGTTACAATCTGGAGGCAGGATGTTACACTTGTTTACAAGACAACGCCATCTAAATAGCACAAGATAGATTATTAGCCATATATTTATTAGGGTCTGGAATCATTTAAATAGCTCTATAGCGTAACATTAAAAGTGAAACTCCTCGTAAGATGCTGCCAGATGCAGCTCTTTCCCAGGCAACGGGGTGGCTTTGCAGCAGCATTGGGAAGACATGATTTGACAGATGGTCTTGTTTAAAAACAGGTTGGTTAAATTTTGCATATGTTTTATTAGGTGCTTACATGATGTTGGACTCAGATTTTCTGGAACATATGCAAGCTGCCACTTGATCTCAGGGAAAGACTAGTATTAGCCTCGAGGAAGATATTTGTAATACTGTTGCTGCCTTTTTATTACTTTTTAATGTAATTATAAATGGTAACCTATTTTGACATTCAAGGAGACTAAATTAGAATTTATGGGGCTTAATCTCCTCCCTTTTGAAGACAGGAGGAGCTTTGCCATTGATTTATACAGGGACAGGAATAAAACTAAGGGTGCTTTCAGATGATGCTTTACCGGGACTTGAATCTAAGGAAAACACCTCACGGTCACTCTGTGCGGAGGTTTCCATGAAGGAGTTGTGATTTCAGAACAGCTGCATCGCATGGTAACCCTGTGTCACAGCAGCTGGGAAGTGCTTTCCAATTGTGGTAATGCAAGATCTGAAAGCACCTCTAGAAACGGTAAAATATTTTGACCTCATGTTGTAGAACAAGGGTGGGGAACCTCCAGGACATGAGAAAAATTGACCTGTGACTGGTGTTTAGTAGTGAATTCAGTCTCTACTACCTTCAAGAACTGAAGGAATGCATCCAGAAAAAGGGAGAAGAGGGGATGTTCTTGAAGACAGGATGATCTGCCCTTCCTTTCTCTTAATATGTCCTAAGCACACACCCTTTCCTCCCCCCCTCACAAAAACACATTTCTGGGCTTCAGAGCTTACACTAATTTTCAAAGTGGCCTGCAGGAGCTAGGAGAGAGGAGGAGAAACAGAGGGAGGTTCCCCCAGACCATCTGTAGAATTATCAAATTTTAATAGGTGCTAACTACATGAAATTCCCATTGACTTCTGCAGGAGGAGCCACGAAGTGTTTTGAATTATAACAAATACTAAGTTCCGATATTAACTACTGCAGCTTCAGTATGAAAGAAGAGGAACATATACAAATGGTGAAAGTTTCAAACGGAGGGGATAACTGGCTTTGTTTTCCAATTGCCTACATGTGAGAGAACGTCTTGTGTATATTCTGTTCTCTTGTAAACCTGTGAGCTACTATGTTGTGTCAGTTGTTGTGCTGAAGCAAGGGTATTTGAGGAATGTAAAGGGTTCATTTTCAAAAGGGGCAAAGGAGGCAGCTAGGGAACTGAAAAATGGTTTCCTTCACCCTGGAGATGAAGCTTGGAAGGCTGATTACTGGCCATGCCTGGGAGGTGGTAAAAAGGGAATTCACTGGAGCAAAATGGGAATCCTATCTCCCTTGTTGCCTACAAAATGAACAGAAGAGTTTGCTCCTCATCCAGGGTAAAACAGAGGAAACTCAACTGTATGGACTGAGGAAGGTCCACAGACATCTCTATCTCTGAAGAACCAGTCTGTGTATGGAGAGACCCATGACTGTCAGCCTCACACTCAAGATTGAGTCTCTACCTCACTTAAATTGGTGGCGTGAAATGGGGTGCATGTTTTCATGGGGTTTCGCCCTGTAGCCATTAGGCTGACTCCAGTCTGGTCACAATGATATTCAATCCTTTTTAGTTTTCTAATTTGTGGACTAAAATGAAGTCCCATTGTATTAACCTAACACTGACATAGATTGGCCTGGAAGAAGCATTTTGTTCATTGACAAACTGGGTACCTGACTGGTTATGCGTTAAAAAAGCTTGCAGTCATTTGCAATACGCAGAGCAGGAATTTACCAAGCAGTAATAAAACTTGATACCAACTGAACTTTGAAGGAAAAGCTCAGCCTTTCCACCTGTAGACAACAGGGTGAGAGTGACACAATTTGTGATCATATAATAGAAGTGAAAGAGAGAACCTATTGCCAAAGTAAATACAAATATCCTGATCATGTTCTCATTGACGCAAATGAAAGCTTGGATCTTGCTCTTTTGGCAAGACTAATTTTAACGTTTGCAATCTCCCAAATAAGTAAGCAGCGCTGAATTCTTTGCACCCACCACTGAATTGTAAGGACAAATTGGACATATAAAAGAGTGCACACATAAAGGCATATAAAAGACATTATAAAAGGTGCAAACATAAAACCTTAGAAACTTGGGCCTTGTCCTGAACATATATAAGATTATGTGTGAGTTTGTAGCAAAACTCCACTGTGGAGTAGTTTTTTCAAGCCACTGTGGAGTTTTTAACACCTAGTTATCATAAGATTTACAGCTTCTCCCCATATTAACTGCAGAGTTGTTCATGTATACACTTGTCAGGAGTGATGTCCGCATTTGATCATTCTCTCCAACAAAAGCCATGTCTCTTGATGCTCCAAGGACAGAAGCTCAGTCCATACCACCACAAGGAAAATGAAAATTGGGGACACCTGGAAAGCTAGGAGAAATGGAGGCTTCAGTGGGCGCAGCACATCAGAAGGAGGCAGGGTGAAGAGACTCTCTCACACCCTTTCTAATGTGACACTGCTCCTGAGGAGCATCATGGGGTACGACCACATGAGACGAGCTAGGGAGGCTACCACACCTTAGGTAGCCTTACGCCTCCCTGGGGAAACAAGGCATGTGATGCAGTAGCTCATGTGCCCAGGGCCCACCAGATGTTGCCCCCATCCCAGGGCTGGGCAGCCAGTTGGCTGCTCTGTGATGTGTCCTCAGAAAACTTCTGAGAACGCGTCATGGAGCAGCCTTACCCGAACTGAGGTAAGGCTGCCCAAGGCGAGGCAACTCATGTGGCTGGGCAATGCAGTCCTGCCCCAGGTGGGGTCCATGGATTGGGCCCCTCCCTGCCTAACAGCTGATCATGGGGAGCAGAGCCTGGGAAGTGTGTGCCCCTCTTTCCAGGCTCCCCTCCTCCCGATCAGCTGTTTGTTGAGTGGACCCAGGGAGTGGAGCCTGGGAAGAGGGTGTGCCCTCTTCCTAGGCTTCCCTCCCCCAAATCCACATGGCAAACAGCTGATCGGGGGGAGGGGGCCTAGGAAGAGGGTGCACACTCTTCCCAAGCTCCTCTCCCCCTGATCCACCCCAAAATCAGCTGTTCAGGGGGAGGGGGGAACCCTGTGTGATCTGCTCTTTGGCCAGCCCAGGGTGTACAACCACTGCTGGTGGCCACGAGGAAGTGGACCGTGTGGCCAGCTCTCCCCGCAAGCCCAAGGTGTGGCGACAGTGATTGCCTGCCATGGGGCCGCATGAGGATCAGGCCCTTGCAGCTCGTGTGACTGCTGCATCCATGATGTCACAAAACTCCAAAGGTGATGTGGCCTTATTGGATAGCAGTGAGTAAAGTCTCTTTCCCCACCCCCTTTGTTATGTAGCCGTGCAACCTGTAGATCAGAGCCTCGGGGAAGGTGGCAACCCTAGCCATCACTAAATAACTACTACTGTGCAGGAAAATGTTTGTGCATATAACTAACTCTACTGCACATTCATGGTATGTGAACTGTGGTAAAAGTCAACTCTTTTTTCCATTGACTGCAAAACATCCACTGGCTTCAGTGGACCAGCCTTCTTTATCTCTAAACAGAATGATAGAATCTCTATAGCACAATGTCTGGGAATAGCCACTTGTCTGGACAAAAACTGAATGCCTCGGCAGTTAAACACAGATGTTAGGTGTTAAATTTATTGTAGCCAATACTCGTGTCCAAACTTCACAAGCAAGTACCTGCAAAGTACCATTTAACTGGCACAATGAAGCATGAAGAGTAGATGAAAACAGACCATGCTTTTGACAGTAACTGCCAAATTATGTTCAAATAGCAATATAGCAATTGCTGATGATTACAGCAATATGTTGAGTGTAACTTCACTCAAGGGTGGGGTGACATATATGAAAGCATTTCCGGAACAGGATGTCCAGTTCCATTTCTGGAGTGAACATTACTGGCAACAGGCCTCACTCATAAAGAGATACATGGTAGCTGGCCTAAGGATGTAACAGAGACATAGAGCCTAGTGGTGATTTCTCTAGGTGAGCTGAACTCAGATTAGATTCCACCATTTGGAGTGTTTATCCACATCAAGCTACCAACTTTCTTCAGTTTTCCTTTAGGTTTGATAGGCAGAGTTGCAGTACTGTGTCCTACAGGCATGTTTGCAATTATGAGGTCAGCTTATTGCCTGCCTCTCTGTTGCATTTAGATGTTAAAACTGGAGCTTTGGGGCTTTATTACTTCCTCTGGGAAGTCAAATAAATATTATCAACGAGGAAAAGGAAATTATTATTTCAGTCTGTGTGTCGCAACTAAGCAGAGGAAACTCGGGAAATGTAATACATTCTATATTCTTGCAGGATTTGAAACCATTACATACTATAACTGAAAACAAGAACCCTATGCGAATGTACCTGTGTAGCATCCCCTACCCGCCAGGGCTATTTAGATTAATTCCCTATTCCCTTTTCTAGACATTTTATGAATAAAGAGCAGAGCAAAGAACTCATTTTTTTTTTGTCAATCCATGTCCCATTGTCTTCTTTGACTTAGTCAACAATCAACCCCTGGGGTTTACTTTTAGAGCTATAGAAATAAAAACAATCATTTTCAGAACCATGTGAACGTTCTGTTTCAACCAGTTTCACTGGAACCCAAGGTTGCTAAAAAAAAATCTCAGTGGGATATGATGTAGCTGCTTATTTTATTTGAGTCCCACTATTAATGCGAACCTACAACATGTGGTGGGAATAAGGGCCAGAGTGGGAGAGGAAGATGAGCTCAAAGAAGAAATGCCTTGAAATAAAATTATGCATTTAGGGCTAGACATGAAGGAGGGGAAATAGCCAGACTAGCTTCATCAGGTAAAAACAAATGTGAATTGGCACACTGTGGCCTGTTTTGACACGCTGTAATCCAGAACCCACCTGCACATGTGTGCAGGCACCGCCAGATGTTGGCCCAGGACTGCCCCAGGCCATGTTGGAGGGTAGTTTGGCCTGTATCTTTGACAATTCTCTGAGGTCACAGCCCAGGCTACAACTCGTCCGGTTGGGCCAGAGCGGGCCACGGTACATCTGTTACCATGCAGCATACTCGCCCTGGACCAAGGGCCACCATGGCCAGCCACCATGACAGTGCCTCATTGGCTGCCATGGCTGTCCGACTTGGTAGGGGAGGGGCTCTGGGAGCAAGGGGCGGGCAGGACCAGCCTGACCCTACCTGGGGTGCTCCTGCCCCTACTGGGGGGGAGGGGACTACTCCCTGACTGTGGGCACATCAGTTTAGTGCCTTGACCCTGCCCATGTCACCCATGATTTTCCACCCGGGACGTCCCAACGAGTGGTCGTGCTGGCCACATGTCAGTTTTTACCCATCCATGCACACTGCTTCTGTCAATTACAGTGGGGGAAGAACAGTTTGGGACATTTTTTCTCTCAGGTTTTAAGAACAGGAGCAATAGAACCACTGTTTATGTATTTAAAATCACTATTCAAACAAAACTAGAGCTGAAATAAATAGTGTTCTCTGAACCCGTGTATCCACTTCAAGTATCCCTTTCCTTCAATTAACACTTGAATTCAGATTCACACCCTGTGAGAACTTTCACTTAGGTTCAAATGGGACTTCGGCTCATAGTTATTGCTCCAGTTTTGGTTAGATCAATTTCACTAGACTTCAATTAAAGATTGATTGATCGATTGATTGACATATATCAAAACAAAACAAAAAATACAAGTTATTCACAGCAATGTATCAAATAACAAAACCTCATACAAGTTTCATTTGTGAATTTTCCAAATGTGTACAGAAGTTCTAATCTGCACTTCCAAATTTGTGGAATTCGAGGTTTGACATGAATTTACTCACGTCAGCCCTGCATAAATCCCCAGTAAAACTATTTTATTAATGGAGCTACACCACCCTTCATGTGCTAGGGATCTGACCCATACAATTGCAGTCGAAGCCCATGTGCATGAAATCAACTGTCCCAGGAAAGTGAAAAAAATGTGAAAAAAACATTGGTAAGAACATAAGAAGTGCCATACTGAGTCAGACCAACGGTCCATCAAGCCCAGCATCCTGTCCTCTGACAGTGGCCAATCTCGATCGCATGGGAGAAGAACCAACAGTCACAACGGGCAATCCATTCCCCGTTGTTCGCTTCCATCTCCCAACAGTAAGAAGTTCATCCTGTAAACTACTTGGTTAATAGCCATTAATGGACCTACTCTCCAAGAATATATCCATGCCTTTTTTAAACCCAGCTATACTACTGGCCTTGACAACGTCCTCTGGCAACAAATTCCATAAGTTAATTATGCGTTGAGTGAAAAAGTATTTCCTTTTATTTGTTGTAAATCTACCGGCAGCTAGTTTCATGGAGTGTCCCCTAGTTCTAGCACTATTTGAGAGCATAAATAACTGTTCCCTATCTACTCGTTCCACACCACTCAAGATTTTATAAACCTCTATCATGTCCCCTCTCAGTCTTCTCTAAGCTGAAGAGACCCAGCTTGTCAAGCCTCTTTTTGTACAGAAGCCGTTCCATACCCTTTATCATTCTCATTGCCCTTCTCTGTACCTTTTCTAGTTCAGCTATGTCTTTTTTGAGATGGGGTGACCAGAACTGCACACAGTACTCTAGGTGTGATGTATAGAGGCATTATGACATCCTCAGTTTTATTTTCTGTCCCTTTGCAAATAACTCCTAACATTCTGTTTGCTTTTTTGACTGCTCCTGCACACTGGGCTAAGTATTTCAGTGTATTTTCCACAATCACTCCCAGATCCTTTTCCTGAGTGGTAACTCTTAGCTTAGTACCCAGCATTGTGTACTCATAGTTTGGGTTATTTTTCCCTATGTGCATCACTTTCCACTTGTCCATATTAAATCTCATCTGCCATTTAGATGCCCAGGCACCCAGTCTGGTAAGATCCTGTTGCAGTTCTTC
>QEPC01012468.1:115526-136365 GCA_003113815.1 Sphenodon punctatus | reverse complement strand
GTAACCCGGTATTTTGCATACCGGTAACCGGTAAAACCGGTAACCGGCATTTTGCCTGATGTCCCACCCCTAATCCCTACCATGCAGTTTCAATTCCTGACCTGCCTGACAAAGGACCCTATGAGGTCCTGAAAGCTTGTGCACCTCCACCAACTTGAGTTGGTCCAATAAAAGATATCTCCACACTATTTTGTCTGTTACCCTGTGATGGTATTTTTTGAGACATCTGAAAAGGTCTCTACAGCATGCATGTCATCGCTGATGTAATCAGTGGTACAGGCACAGAGCAGGAGAAAATAGTCAGATGTCCCTCATTTCAGCAAAGGTAAATGATCTGTGAACAGAGACTGAAATTTTCAAAACCATCTATATTATTTTCATGCTGTTGCCACTGCCTTAAAATCACAGAATTTTAGAATTGGAAGGGACTTTCAGGGACTTTTTCCTCTGATCAATTGTCTCAGGGTTTCCTTGGGTTCCCATATCCGGCAGTAATATATAACTTCTATCTTTTCCTATACTTTTAATTGCAAGATGTTTGGGGGCAGGAAACATCTGTTTGCTATGTGCTTATAAAGAGCTGTGGTGTGTGCATCATTGGCCTCTGACCATGGGTGATGGAAGGGGAGATAAAGGGCTGTAGTTGCAGCCCCCAGTCTCATCTGGCCCCACTCTTTCTCAGAGCTTCAATCAGGAGGCAAAGTTGCATTTGAAATATACAAGGGCAAAGGGGCTTGCCCAGGAGTGTAGCTATCACATGGAGCAAAGGGGCTCCGTTGAGTCTGGGCCCTGGACGGCAGGGGAGCCCTTTGCAAGCAGCAATATGAGCAGTGCTAGGGTGCAGAAGAGAGCAGGGCCAACATTCAACCCATTATCAGCACTCAAGCCGCTTGCAAAGGGTCCCACCAAGAAGAAAGTTTCCAGAGTTATCAGGGGCAGAGTGCTGGCCCCACCAGATCTTCAAATTTCCTTCCTTCCGAGTTACTGCCACTTGGAGGGGGGGTGTCCTCACTGGGAACTGGGGTGCAGGGGGAGGCCAAGACTGGCCAGGAGTCTTGGGAGGGAAGCTACCTAGGAAGACCTCACCTCCTTGACTTGAGAGGGGGCCTATTATTGGGACATGAGCCTGGGCCTTCCACACACTTGCTATGCCACTGTGCATGATGCTTGGAAAGAGATGTGGTCACCTCAGAAAGGGGTGAGGTGAGGATGTCCCCCTTAAATTTAGTTCTGCCAGCCCCTCTTTCCATGAATGAGGCTTTTTGGAACTACTACTGCTATCACCACCAATTCCACTGCTGCTAATAATAGCAAGAAAGACAGTGTTAAAAAAAAAAAAAAGTAATGGCTGGACTGTGTAAGTATGGATAATCACGTCTCCCTCCCTCAATCTGTCTTGGATCAATGTTAAGAGGCTGCTTCTTATTTGCATCTAAAGGAGTTCTTTAGCGGAAGTAGTAAGCGTTTATGCTTTCGGTGTTTGAAGTCCACATTCTTGTGTGTATGTGTTCATGGGTTTATTATACATATGCAAGTGGACTAGTCATTAAGTCGGGCAGATACTGTACAGAATTTTTAATTGTCATATGAAGAGACCAGGTGGGGTTTTTAAAAAACATTTATTTCATGCTGATATACACCGAGAAACTAAAACAATGGAACCGCCCCAAATCACTCCTTTGACAAGCTGCCTATTATTTAGTCCCATGGGAAATATATAATAGTAATCAAACTCCTTTAAGAAGTTGTGATCGTGTACCGTATCAAAATGTCATTGAGGACCACAAGACAAATATATCTTTGTGTAATTTAAATAGCAATCAGGAAGCTATTTTTTTCTGATTAATATACAGAATGTTGGCGGTCACAGCAGGGGACTGATGAGGCTAATCTGTCAATGTCCTGATAACTCTCTGGCTGATTGCTTCAAGCCAGTGGAGCAGAGACGGTATGATGAGTACTAGAATACACAATCAGTTGTGCTCAAAAAATCTGGATGTTTGTACCTCATCTGCTATTACATATTATATCTGGATGATGCCTCAAGAGGGCATCGCTAATGAAATAAGGAACAGGAAGAGATGTCTACATTCATAGGAGGACTTCAGGTTAGATGCAATCATGGAGACATAAGGGATGAAATTTAGAATACTGACACGTATCAAATATGTCACCCTAAATTAATCAGGGCTCAATCAAAAGGAAATGGAAGGGTTTGAGTGCCTCTTTGGATACAGTCAGCACTTTATCATTGGTGTATCACATACTTATCATGGACAAGTAATGTGAAGCACTTTCTTAAACAAACATGACGGGTTAAACTAGAAGACTGTAATGGTTCCTTCTGGTGTTTAAATCAATGGATGAAATCCTGACTTGGCTGAAGTCAAGGAGAGTTTTGCCATGACTCCCAGGCAAACAACATTTCATCCTTTGAGGCCCTTTCCAAATGGACACACACACCCCTCACCTATGTGTGCGGGGGGCGGGGGCATCCATCCATGCATGGAGCAATGGACGCCAATGGAGGATGCTCTGTGCATGGAGGTAGGTGTGTGTCTATGGGAACACACACACACGCACACCCACTGCGGCACCCACCCATCCTCCCCACACACATACTGCTGTCCCATGTGAAAAGAACCTGAATGGAAACTCAATCAAGTCTCAGAACAAATCCTCATGATATCAAATAATGTACACATTTCAGTTTGAGCTAGAAGAATGAGTGTCCAGGTCTTGCTGAGGTAGGAAAGGCTCTCAAATCCTTGGTGTTTCAACAAAGGTTTTATTAACAGATACATGAAATCTTCAATCTGGATGAACTGTCTTAAATTAATGTAATATTACTTTCCTTACATGCTATCAAATTATTTCTTTGTGGCCTTCTGAAATGTAATTTATTGAATATATAAAATATAAACTTACAATCTCTTTTTGTAGTATTAAGAACACACCCTAGAGATATTTGAGTTGTGACTGCACATTGCTTGTATACATTAAAAGTCATATTAATCAGTTCAGATTTTTGGACACGGCCTCAGTTCAAGAAAGCATCAAAAAGCATTTCCCTTCAGAACAACACTGACATTTGCTTAACTCGCTAAATACGTGTATTCAGGTTCCATTGACTTCATTGGGAGTACATGTATTGGTACTATTTGGTAAATCAGAACAGAAAACTAGTGAAAACTGAAAAATTATGATAGAAATGCAAAAAAACAGGACTGGAAATCAATATTTTGGGTCCTGGAACCAGAAGTCAACATTTTGGAACACTGGATACCCAAAATGGACACTGTTTGAGATTCAGTTGTAGAAAGACAGGTTAGTCCAGTGGTTGGGTTACTAGCTGGAGAACAGGGTTCATTTCTCTGCTCTGATATGCTCTGGGCTGGAAGGCATGGCTTCCAGGGCAGGCTTGGGTCCTGGCAATTCATTATTTTTTAAATATAAATTAAGCAAGGGCCATGCCTTTAATCCATGCTTTATCCTGCTATTGTGAATGGCCCTCCAATCTCCATTAGGATGGATTCTGTCACTTGAGTCTGGGGATTGGACTGGCAGAGTGCTTTAAGGACTGTGCTGCCTGTACTACTGGAGTCATTGACACTAAATAAGACCCCATCACTGGAACTTAGAAATGCTGCAAGGAATCACCTTGCAGAGTTAAATGATGTGCACAGTAAGCACTACAGACAGGTGAGATTTGTCACCCCACTACAACAGAACTCCTGTGGTTTCACCAACAGCCTTTCTGCATGGCTAGGCATACCGAAGTGCTAAAGCCCAACATTGTGTTTGACACCAGGTAAGCACTGTGATCTTAGTTTCTTTTATGCCACAAAAATGGTTTAGTGATTAAGGTACCTGGAAACCCAAAACGTTAGTAACTTCTGGTGCCAATTTTTCAATTTTATGATTACCGATCAGTATATCGAGTCAGAAAATAGAAAAAATTGAAATGTAAATAAAAAAAATCAGGGTCAGAAATCTATTTTCCAGGATCGGAAGTTTACTATATCCAGAACAGCAAATCAATAAATGGGTGTCAGAAGTGGAAATATCAGTACAGAAGTAAGGAAAACTGGTACCGTAAGTCAGTTTTCCAGAACTAGAAGTCAGCATTCTGGGACATTGGGTACCTGAATTGGCTATGCCCATTTTTGCATGTACTCATTTCAGCTCTAGTCTGGTGATACACTCAGAGGATATAAACAGAGAAAGCAAATCCTCTAAGGTTTGTAAAACCATTTTGAAATATGCAAACCATTTAGCTATATGTTAAAAGTAACTTTCCAGTGTTCATTAATTCACAAACCCTTTCATACAATCCTAATTTGTTTTTAGCTAATTAAAGGACTTTTTGGAAAAAGTCAGGATAATAGTAGCAGATGGAGACACAATAGTTCAGATCATATCTTTTCTTTGACCAACTTCTGTTGTTGAGAATATGCAAGCTTTTGGGCCACAGAGAACACTTCCTCAGGCATGTAAGAAGTAGAGCTGAAATGAGTTCCCACAAAAATGGATATACCCAGAGAAATTATGGTACCCAATTTGACTCAGTAACTTCAGGTACTAATTGGTACCTGATTAATGCTCAACGGACTGCCCAATTTACCAAATTACCTGTTTCTGTTACTAAATTCCTTGTTTCCATTTCCAAATTTCTGTTTCTGTCATGTACCCAAGGTAAGAAAATGGTCAGGAACATTCAGAAATGCACAAAAAAAATGAAATGATGTCAGAATTGGTCAGTAAAATGGAAAATCAGTCAGTAAAATGGAAAATTGGCAACTCAGTAACAGTAGTATCTGGTATTCAAGGTAACTGGTTATGTGACTTGGCAATCATGTACCAATTGGTCACCCAATAGACTACCTGGAATTTCAGGTATTACCCCTGGATAGCATATTCACCACCTATTTCAGCTCTAGAAATAAGTCAGAACTACAGCATCCTGTCTTTGTCAGTGGCCAGCATCCAGCATCCTGTCTCTGTCAGTGGCCAATCTCAGTTGCTTGGGAGAAGTACCCAACACCAACAGGTCATAAAGAGGGGATCCATTCCTCTTTATTCACTTCCAGGTCCAAACAGTCAGAGTTTACATACCACAACCTACTTGGCAAATAGCTGTTAATTTAGTTACTAAAATGAATGGAGCCCCATTTTTCGATTTAAAAAAGAAAAAAACCACACATGCACATGCACAAAATGGCCACTGGGGTCATTCTGCACATGCACAACACTTTTCCAAAACAGCGCCGGAAGCATTACTGCCATTTTGGAAAAGGGCAGACGTTCTTCGCATGCGCGGCGGCTATTTTGTGCATGTGCAGAACGGCTGCTCCTTTGGGGAAAGTCTTTGCATGCGCAGAGCAGGCCAGCAGTCATTTTGCAAAGTTTTTTGCAAGATTTTCACGAGAATCTCTAACTGTTAGCCAGTTCTCAGCGAGATCTCCTTAATGGTTCTCGATTTTCACAAGATTCTCACAAGAACCAAATTGATTCTCATTTCAGGCCTAGCAGCGATGCTGCTGCCGCCATTTTGGAAAAGGTTGCACATGTGCAGAATGGTCCGGTGGCCATTTTGCTCATGCACAGTGATTTTTTTTTAAAAAATATTTTTAAATTAAAAAAAAAAAAAAAGGAACAGGTTTTCTATAAAACCTCCTGAAGACGAATAATTCATTTTTGTGAAACAAGAACAAAAATAAATGGTGTGCCTTCTGCATGCGCCTAGTTAGTGGACCTACCCACCAAGCACTTATCCAATCCTTTTTAAAACCCAGATATACTACCAGCCTTGGATAGTTTTTAGGACAAGCACTGGGAGATAAGGATGGAGTGATCATTCTGAGAGAACTGAACATTAGTGTTGAAACAGATACCAAAATTAGCTGTTATTACTATCCAGTATTCTGGCTAGTTTGGTGGTTATATCCAGTAGCTAACTGGTTACCACAGAGGTTAACTGCTAAACCAGAATACCGGATATTACTGTGAACATTAACAATTTACCATATTACTGTCTACCATATTACTTAATGTTAACATTACTTCTCTAAAACCAGGTCTGGAGGGAGGGGCCAACCTCCCCCCACCCCCCCAAAAAAGCTACAGACAAACAGTAATTTGTTAAGCAATAAATAATTAATCCAGTTACAAGGATATCCACCAGACGCTATCTGGATATCGTTTGGTATCCAGCCAGACATCAGATATCGATGGATACTGCGGTATCTGGCTGGATACCGAATGGCAGTGGATACTTGTTTCAGTTCTAGTAAACACCCATAGTTGATTCAATGGGGCCGATGCCATGCCCCACGTACACCCTGCACATCCCACACACATGCGTACATGTATACATCCCCATAGGGATTTAAAGCTGTATGGAAACCATGCGGATTCTATGTAAATCCCGCTTGGGATTGTGGCCAATGTCTTTGTCCATATTTTTTTTCTTTTGTGAGTTAATTTGTTCACATAAGGATCGATTGGTTTGCCAACACAGTGGAAATAATATACCTGATTCTTTACTGCACTGCACCCAAATGAATTTAAAATACTGTGTTTTTTCATCCACCTTACCTCAGTTAAAACATTAGGTTAGGTGAAAGNATCTCTTTCCAGCCCCAGACATGGTAATCACATGGGTAAACATGTGCAAAACAAATCAATTGCAGTACTACTCCCTGTTTCTAGATAGAAGGAAGGACTGAACAAAAGAGGTGGACTCTGCACAGCTTTTGAGAATTCTGCTGGGTACTCAGACTCCTGCTAGCCAATAGAATGCTCAAGATCTGCCCCCTCCATCCTGCTTTCCCTGCTCCAATCAGGAAAGGACCTCCAGATGGGAAAGGGGGAGAACTGAAGGGAAGAGTTGGACTCAGCACAGCATTTCAGCATTCTAGCAGCTGCTGACTCCTGCTAGCCAATAGAATGTTAAGTTATCAGCTAAGTCTGCCCCTTTCCTCCTGCTTTCCCCCCTCCCATTCCAGAAAATTTTCCATCGGGAAGCTTTCCACAATGAGGCCGCTTTTACACGAGCGACCAAATGCAGCGTGTTGAAGTACGCGCTTCCTGAAAAGCCCCACAGGGTGCGTTTATGCACTGAAAGTAGCCGGCCACCATAAGAACCGAGCCTCGTGCGGTCTTTCTGAAGGCTCATTTGGGAAGCCTTGTTATCAGGGTTTCCCAAATGCACCTTCGAAAAGACGGTGCGAGCCACAATTCCTAAGCTCGCAGATGGGTGTCTCTGCCAGACATTTAATCTATTGGCTAACCATGAAAATTAGAAAGTTAGAAAATAGCTAGGTTCTCTGGACCCAAGTGAAGTCGGATTCCTAATACCTGAATATTTCAATGCCAGCATATTTCTAATTAGTTTGTGCTAATTTGCTTTCATAACATTTTTCCCCTTGTATACTTCTCATAAGGCATCTTTAAAAGGCAAATTACCTTTATTATTAAATACATTTGCTCCCTTTGGATTGCAAAAGAATCGACCTGCAGTCTGAATTTCCAACAGATTACAACCCTGCCACCTTAAGATTGCTTCTGAAAACTGCAGATTCATGCTGACAACAGAAGCTCTGTGGAAATCGCTACTCCCAATGGCAGTCTGTGTTCTTCATCTTTTTCCAAGTGTGGGAGAGACGGGAAGATTATTACGCTTTAGGGTGCTTCATTAAAATGTGTGATGCCACATACCCATAATTTGTTTCCTGCTTGTGATCTGTGTTACATGTGGTTTGGAAGCTCAACATTTAATTACTGGAGCTAAGATGCCATTCTAAAGGCCCCCAAGCTAGACATTTTAAAGGCTCGCACTATAGTAATGCAGAAATAGGAATGTGATCATTATTGTGCACTGGTGTGTTTGAACACAATTAAAACTGAATGGGTTTGAATTTTCCATGTGAAAACACATTTGTACAGATGCCTTTATTTGTACAGATCATGGACACTGAGAAAAACCTGCCACATCCATATTGGTTTTTAATCAGACCATTGACCAGATCATAAAATCATAGAGATGTAAGGTTGGAAGGTAGCTCCAAGGTCATCTAGCCAGTGTGGTGTAGTGGATAAGGTGATAGACTTGGACCTAGGACGGCAAGGCTCAAATTCTGCCCTAGCCATTAACTCCCTGGGTGGCCTTGGGCAAGTCTCAGCCTCAGTTTCCCATCTGTAATAAATGGGAATGTGTGTGTGTCTGTCTCTCCCTGTGTTCCCCTTACCTTTGTCCATCTTAGAATAATTTCAGACGTCCGGACTGATTCCTGTCAGGGATCTGAAACAGATCTCGGACCGTGGTTCAGCGTGGCGGGCTGAAATTACCCTTAGATTATAAGTCCACTGGGAACAGACCTGTCTCTAATAATAACAATTGTAAAGTGCAAGGTACGCTGCTGGTCCTATATACATGCATAATAATAATCATCCAGTGCAGTCCCTTACTTGAAAACAGGATTCCTTATTTTTACAGCAGCACAGAAAGATGGTTTTTGAAAAGTGATGACCTAGTGTAAATTAAAGCTCCACCAATTTATACTAGCCCAGGATCTGGCTCTGCATTTTCGGGCAGGATATTTTGAATGAGTGTCGTTTCCATGTGAACATTTCCAAGTTAAATAGAACCTTCTTACAGCAAGGTCAGCCTCAGTGGCTGCTCCACAGCTTTGGAACTCCCTTCCCCAGAATGGCAGTTCACCAAAGCTCAAGGCTGAGCATGGAAACAATGCAAGACTTTTCTATTTGGTCAGGTGTTTAGGAGGCAGGGAAGTTTTATTTGTATTGTATGTGTATGAGCTTTATTGTTTTTATTTTAAAATCTATTTTAGATATTGTTACCTGCTGTGGTGTTATAAATCTAATTAATGAAATACATAATTTTTACAGTGTTGAAGAGCTGTTTTGTTTATAAGGCCCATTTAAAACACACAATAGCATAAACGTTTGTTTGGCCCCCTACACACCCAGGATGACACCCTTAATTCCAACCTGGGATGAATTTGCATGTGTTTATCATTATGTCTGATAACACTCTTAGATTGATCTTGAACATATATCCTCTTATTTCAGTTTGTCTGAAAGATGACGGAGACTGATTTTGTAGAACTGTGCACACATCAACAGGATGTGCACGTTTTTACAACCAGCGACTGTTCTAAAATATCTCTGAGCATGTTGACTAGGCTGTGAATGACTAGCTACTCTGCTGTTGAATAAAGATTATAAGTAGTTTACCAGGGAGAGGTGTCATGATGCATGTTTTTATGCTGCCTCTGGGAACGAAAACACCTTCTCCAAGAGAGGCTTCAGTATGTCATGTGGGCAGCAAGACTGTTAGGTTTTTTTGAAGGTCTAAAGTGGAAACCTGCAATGGGTTTCTTTTCATTTTCTCAACTAGCTTTAACAGAGATACTGGTGGGAATTCAGTGAGGTCAGTGCTTATGGTTCAGCAAGAGGACTAAGGAAATCGCAAATAAGATTCCTTTTAGGCCTTTAGCAGTAGGCGTCGCGGTCCCAAATTCCCAGCATTCAAGCAAATGCAATCTAAATTGCAGTCCAGATCCCCAGCGTTGAAGTTTTGGATAGCTGCCAAGAGGTAGGTTAATGCTTGCAATGCATACGATCTGAAATCCTATGCCTGCCTATTGGAACTGCCTCAGAAATGAAACACGGTGGTTCAGTCCCATATGGACTGAGAAGGGGCTTCTTTGTGGCTTCTCCAAAATCATTAGCCACATCTTTCACCACATACATCATGACCAAAATCACTATAATTATTCAGAAGCTGTGAGGTATGATCAGTTACATGGGAGGCTAATTGGACACACCAGAGCTTTGAAAATGCAGATCAAGTTTTCAAAAGTGTTTGGTGTTGTCAAAAGTATTTTGTGGAAAAATAAGAACATAAGAGCTAGGGATGGGCGAACGCGGTTTGGAAGTTCGGAGTTCGGACCAAACTCGACCAGTTCAGTCGACCAAACTGAACTTCCAAACTGAATTCGATTTTTGAACCGAACCAAACCGAACCAAATTTCCGAACTCAGTTCTGTTTGCCCATTCCTAATAAGAGCATAAGAGATGGCATTCTGGGTCAGACCCATGGTCCATCAAGCCCACCATCCTGTCTCCAACAGTGGCCACTCTGTTGCTTTGGAAAAGTACTCGGCAGGTCATAATGGAGTGATGCATTACCAACAGTCAGAGGTTTTGGCTCCTGACCTACCTGAATAATAGCCATTTATGGACCTATTCGCCAAGAATTTATCCAATTCTTCTTTAAACCTAGCTATGCTTCTGGTCTTCACATCCTCTGGCAACAAGTTCCACACATTAATTATGCACTGTGTGAAAAAAATACTTCCTTCTGTTTGTTTTAAATCTACTGCCACAAAGACCCTTTTCACACAGGCGCCCCCCCCTCGCACAAATGAGGAGGAACCCATTTGAACGCTGCAGCAGGTGCGGGGGGATGGGTGGGTGCCTGTGGGAACACTGTGGGCAGTGGGTGGGGGTGAGTGCACACGTGCTCCACCCACCTCCACCCATCACCCACTCACAGAACAACAGGCGCCAATGTCTGATGCTCCATGCATGGAGATGGGTGGGGGTCCATGCGAATGCACCCCCACGCACTGCCCACCCACCATGGCACCCACCCATCCCCCCACCCACCGAGGCCCGTGTAAAAAGGGCCTTCGTTTCATGGAGCGTCCCCTCACTGTAGTATTATTTGAGATGGTAAAACAGCATCTCCCTATTTGCTCGTTCCATGCCACTCATGATTAAACATCTATGATATCCCCTCTCAGTCATCGCTTCTCCAAGCTGAAAAGTTTTAGCCTATTGCACCTCTCCTCATACAGGAGTCATTCCATACTCTTGATCATTTTTGTTGCCTTTCTCTGCATCTTTTCCAGTTTTCTATATCTTTTTTGAGATGGGGCAACCAGAACTGAATACAATATACAATGGTAGCAGCATATACTTATATAGCAGCATCATAATATTTTCTGTTTTATTTTCTGTCCTTTCCAAATAATCCTAACATTCTGTGTTTTTAAATGAGCAAGGCTTGGAGGGGGTGTGTGTCCATGGCCGTTGAGCGGCACAGCCATTCTCTACCCCCCCCAAGCCCTGCCCACCTTCTCCCATGACACACAACCGCAGACACCAGGGAAACATGAGGTCACAGCACCCAGTAACCTCTTCCTGCCCATGACTCCAGGAACCACTGTAGCGGCTGGCAGTTCCAGGCAACAACAGAGGTGCATACTGGGCAGGATGCAGTCCAGGCTGTCACTTGGCTCTTCTCTCATCAGTCATGGGGGGGCGGGGGCTTTTAGCCAACGCAGTGATGTATTTTGTGTGCCTGTCCTTTAAGAGCTCCTGTCAGGACTGTGGGTGGGACTAGTAAGTCAACCGGGCCACAGACCTGTCTGTTGGCATGGGTGGCCCAGTTCATATGGGCCAGGGATCCACGGTGGGCACCCATTGCCATGCACTTTTTTTACTTACTCTGCATGGGTCACTCTGGATTGTTCAGCAGTGCCCATGTGTGGCCATGTGTGTGTACTTGGTGGTTCACGGAAGCATGCATCCCCCCACACCACCTTTAAATGGGCGATCAGATGAACAGTTCCTGGGTGGCTGTGATGAGAAGATACTGGGCTACATGTAGATTGCAGGTCTAACAAATATGTAAAGGTAACAGTTAAACACGTATGTAATGTGAAAGCTGAGAACTGGAGACTCACTTCATGAAATGGAGAAATGCCAAGTCATGACCTTGAACGAATGTGTAATCAGAAAAAGCCTAACACGCATTAGCAATAGCCCATTGAGTAGCAAATGGATTTCTTCCTGTGGACGTGACTGAAAACACAGAGTCACCTAGTGGGGAAATTAAACAAAGGACCCTGGAAAGGTACTTAAGATCAGCTTGTTGAGCTTGAGCATCATCTGCATGAGAGCTTCAACTGCATCATCACATCTTACCAGCCAGAGAAGGGCTGCACCAAAAAAACTATGAAATAAGGACTCTTGGAAACTCTAAGACTTGTACCCAGTCAAGCTTTCCACTGCTGGCTGTGACATGAACTGAAATAGCCTTGCACCTTGATTAGGGTAAGCCTAAATCAGGAGAATCCAAGTACAGATAGGAATGCGTTATTGGTTGTTATTTTGGTTTCTGCACTCTCGAGTATAATCTTGTACTGCATGCTTATTCATGATGTTTTCATTAAACTTCTTTTAACTGAACTTAGTATGGTCCAGTGGAATTGCTAATTCTAACATTGGCGGGACGCAGTGTGGGGTTAATTCTGTGTTTACAAACACAGGCGAACCTAGAGAGAAAGAGTCTGTGCAGGGAAACTCTGTGGCTGAAAAGGTGGCAAGAAGGTTCATACGTTGCAGGCTCAATCAGTTCTAGAGAGAGAGCTGATCCAGTGAGAGTTGCAAGCCAAGGAACCTGAATCATGACAGCCTAGAGTAGGGGTAGTGAGACCCCAATTCCAAGACAGTGGCAATCCCATGACAGTGGCCATGAGTGGTAGTATCTCATTTAAAAACACCCTTTGTTTGCCTTTTCGATGACTGCTGCACACTAAGCTGAGGTTTCCAATGAACTGTCTATAATGATGCCAAGATCCTGTTCCTGAGTGGTAACCCGTTATTTAGAACCCAGCATTGTGAACGAATAGTGTTGGAGAACGTATCACGATTATTTTCTGTATATGCATCACTTCGAACTTGTCAACATTGAATTTTATCTGCCATTTGGTTGTCCAGTCACCCAGTCATCCAAGATCTTCCTGTAATTCTTCAGTCTACCCCAGTCTTAATGATCTTTAATAGTGTTGTGCCAGCAACAGATCTGATCACATCTCACTCTTTATTAATTATTGTTATTGTTATTGTTATTGTTATTATTAACATTTATATAGCGCCAGTAGTGTGACTTGGTGCTGTACAGAACATAGAAATAGAAGTGGTCCCTGCCTTTTCCAGGTCATTTATGATTATATTAAACAACAGACACCTGGGACACTGGAAACTGCCATTTAGTCCTAACCTTTGTTTTCTACCCTTTAACCAGTTACTGATCTATGACAGGTGTTACACATGAGGCAAAAAGACACACACACCCCTCACTCCGAAGGGGCGCATAGAAAGAAGTGGCAGGACCCCACGTGGGAAGGCAGAAGAAGAGCAAAAATAAGTCACGCTGGCCTCATAGAAATTCCCTTCAGAAGACTAGCCTCATGCAAAACACCCAGCCTAAGAAAGAAACAGGAGGAGTCGGGACTTAAAAGATATGGAGCAATTGAAATACCAGGTGACTCCCCCTTTTGTGTAACCTTCAGAGATAGGATCCTCCCTCCTAGCACCGTACCCTGGTTAATAGTCTGCCCTTGACACTTTCAGTGAAAAACCCCTCAAGATAAGGGGATACCAATGTATCTGACTCTCCTGCTCCTCCATCCACCCTGACATTTGCATACCCAAAAACATCCTTCTCCCTGTCTGGAAAGATCCCATTCAACACCCATTGCGAGCTTTGTCTAGTCCTAGGCTCCCAAGCACCCACCCAGAAAGCCTGTTTCTAGTAACTGTTACCCCAAAACATCCTTTTTCCTGACAGGAAAGATCCCATTCAATGCCCATTGTGAGCCATTGTCCAATTCTAGACTCCCGAGGACCCACCCAGGACATTTCTTTCTCATAATACTCATTATGAGTTTCTGTGTGGCTTTGTCCCCCGGTCCCTACAATTGACCCAAGCTTCCCAGTGTAGAGTTGAGTTGCTTTTGAACGTGGACACGCACGGGTCTCCTGTGTGAGTCTGCTCCAAGGGTCTCCCAGGCCTAGGTCTGTCCCCCTCCCACTCCCAACTCATCACAGGATCACTGGGGCTCACCTGTTCCCTTCACAGCGGGCAAGGAGAGGTAACCCATTTTTTACCTTCCTCTCTCGCTCTCTCTCCGCTTCGAACTCAGGCTTGGAATTTCACCCCCCTCCCTTGAAGACCTCTTTGACCGCCCACCTAACACTCTCTCCCCCTCTTGTCTCTGACCTTGGGCAGACTAGCCTACTTTCTGTTCTCCACAACCTGGAGTTCCCCTCCACACCGCTTAGTTTAACCCTGTAATCACCAGTCCAGACTAGGCAGCGCTATTTGTATGTGTCTTATTGTATCCTGTTAACCCTGATAAATAAACATCCCCTCTTTTTTTAGAATATTCCTTGTTTCTGTCACGTCTTTTGGGGGGAGAAGAGGGTACGCCAATGGGCTGTAGCATGCCATGACCTCATACTGAATCCCTAGCATGCGGGGGACCCTAGGTGACTGAAAAAGGCTGATTCCCTAAATTTTAAGTTCATGCCTTAGGACTGGGACCTTCCCCCTCCGGGACTCCCATGTTCACGCGTGGAGAAAGGGTCATGTGGTAACACAGGACACTACTTTTTATCCCATGACTACTTAGGTTGCAGCCACACAAACGTCTGGGACCCAATCCCTGCGTGGTCCCATGGCAGGCAAGCGTAGTTGCCACACTGTGGGGCCAGCATGGGGAGCTGGGCAGATGGACGGCCCTCCCACAGGGTGGCTGGGCTGCTGCCAGAGATCCTACCATGGTCAAAGTGGGTCGAGGCACCAGGCACATGAGCAGGTGCCTGGCCTGGCCCTGCCCCACCTCCTTCTCCCGGTCTGAGCAAGATCCCACCCCCGGTCACGATGTGGCCGTGCGCAGCAGACGACAGCACCCACTGGACAAAGTTCCAACGCAGAGCTTGCTGGGCAGACACAACCGACTGTCTAGCAGGCTATTTGCTTCTGATGTACTTGAAAAGGGTTTTATTGTTTTTCGCATCTTTAGCGAGTCACTCCGGAAATTCCCTCTTGACCTGTCTTATTAACATTTTACATCTAATTTGGCAATGTTATGATTTCCCTATATTCCTCTTTAGGACTAGCTTTCCCTTTTTTTAAAGGATGCCTTTTTGGCTCTTAACAGCCTCCTTCCCACGCCATTTAACCACGCTGGCAGACGTTTGGTCCTCTTGCTTACTTTTTTAATTTGTAGAATACATTTAATCTGTGCTTCCAAGATGTTTTTAAATAATCTCCACACCTCTTCCACTCCTTTAACCCTCACAACAGCTCCTTTTAGTTTCCCTCTTAACTAGTTTCCTCATTTTGCTTAGACTCCCATACTGTGGTAGTTTTATTTACCATTCTCCCTCCAGTAATTATGTCAAATTTGATTATATTATGTTCACTATTACCAAGCAGCTCTACCACCATTACTCCTTGCACCAGATCCTGTGCTCCTGGTTTAGAGGTACACAAATAATGAGAATTCAGAACAGCACCAAACTTCCAAGTCTTACTTCCACTCGCTAATGACATAAATCTCTAATTGTGAAACAGAGGAAGCCTCCTTTGAATCTCTCTCCATTACAAGAAGTTATATGAATGTAAAAAAAATGTCTTGCAGAGTTGGAATCTTATACATTATGTTACTACAAGGAAGATGCTATGGTAGATGAAGAAGCCTGAATAGAATGCAATCATTAGCCAACAATGGAAAATCTGTATCACCTCTCAAATCAACCAAAACATACTCCACTTAACATTTGCATTGTTACTGATTACATGACCCAAAGTTGTGCATAATTTACATGGTGTATTTGAATGACACCCATAGACAGAAGGGAACTAAAAACAAAATTGTCAGTGCATTGCCTAATGAAGAAAATCAATCAAACCTGCACAAGACAATGTGCCATTATATATTCCCGTGAGACTGTGTGCCTCTCAACCAATTTGCTAGTGCATCTAGCTCGCTATCTTTTTCAGAACTCCAGTCATATGTGGCTGCTCTCATGTCCCCTTGTGATCATTATGAAGCCTCACACTCCACACTTAACGAGCGAGTTGAAGGTTAATATTTCACACCATCTAGAAATACAAAAAATAAAAAATAAAATGTTACCAGGAGCTACCTTTGCATGTTTGCATTAGAGAATGTCTGGAAAATGACCCTATTACTGTCATTACTGTCTGTGTGCCACATATTAGGCGATATGTCTGTCAAATAGGACTTAGCGCAGAGCTACTTGACTGATTGATTCACTGCAGCGGTGGAAGTGTTGGAATTATTAACTTCTCCTAGGCTCCAGATGGCTTCTCTTCTTTTTCCTTTTGGAAATGGAATGTATCTGTGTTTAACCAGTTTTGGAGAACAGGAGACAGAGAATTCAGTCATCTCAATGAGAATTGGGGGGTTTACTCCTGTGTACAGCATATTGTGACTTTCATACAAATGGGCTTCACACTTTGCATCTGATCATTTAGACTATGTGGAAGTAAAGGGCAAGAAGCTCAGGATCAGCCCTCTCTTTCTCCCAGTTGAATCCCTTGCAAACATAAGCTGCGATCCATAAATCACTTACTCCAGAGTAACCTCACTGAAGCCCACAGGGCTTCAATAGGGCTTCTCCGGAGTAAGTGATTTCTGGATTGCCACCATACTGTACGGGTCCCACACATGTAACAGCAGCTGGAAAGTTCATCCCATTTTCCAGGCATTAGCTGGCATGTTCAAGCAGCAATCTGAAAGCTGGTACAATGGGGAGAGACATGCTGCCACAGTCCCCAGAAGTTGGCAAAGATAGTAGCAGGTTCCATCGACCTGCCATCACCTCAGTCACTCCTGGGGAGCATGCCATCCTACTGGAGTCCCAGAGACTTCTGGTGGGGTGAGCTATGAGGTGTAAACAAACGTGAGGGCAGGTTGCTTTGGCCTGCTCTGTCATGCTTTGGCCCGGACCTCACCTGCACATTTGTGCAGGTGCTGCCAGATGTTAGCCCAAGATTGTCCCAAGCTATGTTGGCAGTTAGCCCAGGATGTGATCCTGGAGACCTCCAGGGTCACAGCCCGGGCAACAGTCCATCCAATCAGGCCACAGCAGGCTATCACATCTGTTGTGACCACTGTAACCTGGTCCAGATCAGTCTGTCATGGTTGCCCGTCATGCCAGGGGTGGGGGGGGGACTCTGAGGGGGTGGAGGCAGGCGGCTTCATGTTCAGACCATTCAGCCCTTCTGAGCATGCCCAGCTTTTTTTAAAAAAAAACCTTACCTGACCCTGGAGGAAACCACGTGTTGCCAGGCCCCCTCCGTAGGGTGGGTACTCTACCCCAGAGTCCCCACTAGGCCCCCACCCCCTTAAGCACTCCCCTAGCCCAGACTCTGCTGGCCTATTATCTCCCTGGCCAGTGGGGGCCATGGAAGGGGGATCAGGGGTATAGTGCCTGCACTCAGCTGCACTCGGCCAAGGTTTTCCAAGGACTGAAGTTTTGGGGGGCCCATCCTCAGAACTTTGGACCTCAGAAAATCAAGGCAAATACATCAGTCCTCAGTGTTTTCCAAGGAAAACCGATGGCTGAGTTGCAGAACTAGTCAAAATATCTAGGTAGGCTCTATGGTAGCAAAAAACATTTTGTTTTTATTAATAGAGACGTTACTAGATGATCATTGAGGTCCCTTTCCAACTCGACAATTCTATGATTTATGTCAGATCAGACTATTGGTTCATCAAGCCTAGAAGCTGATGTCTGATGATTCAGAAACGGGCAAAAGAAAAAAAAAATGTCTAGCTAGAGAATAGTACACTGGTACCTGACTCCCATAGCAATCATCTGAGGCTTGATTTTCCTTATCTTAGTAAGTTGATTTGGTATTATTGGTGAAGCTCTCCATCAACAGTGTTTGCGTTGATGGCCTCTTAACGGTAGCAAAATCTGCAGGATAGCAAAGGTTGAAGATTGTGCAGAAAGAGATTCTTCTATTGGTTCTATAGTTGCTATTAAATTAATCAACTCACCTTTGTTCTCATAATGAGACACAGAAACTTCATAAAATACAGGCAAGAAATTTGAGTTCAAGTCGCATAAACAAATCTTTTAAGGTATCTATGAATTTCAGTATTCTTGATCTATGGGTTTTAAAAGTTGTTGCTTTTTCCCGGACTTCAAAAGTCCAGGTTTGGCAAACTCCTGCAGGAGCGGGAGGATTTAGATGCTCACCCCCGACCAGAAGTTCCCCGGGTGCCATTATAAACAGTTACACTACGCAACTCCCAAAAGTTTTGAGACCCAGACCTGTGAGGCTATCTGAGTTTTATAAGTCCGGTCCTCAAAACGTCCAGGTGTTGTGCAGTGCCACTGTTTACAAAGGTGCCCAAGTGAGTTCTGGTCAGGGTGGGAACATCTAAGTCCCCTGCCCCATGGGAGTTTGCCAAATCCAGATTGTTGAAGTCCGGGGGAAAGCAGCAACTTCTAATGCCCTATATCTCTGAAAACAACAGAACAAAATAAATCAGTAAGAGAATCTTGATTCCAGTTACAGAAATTTCCTTCTTTTCCTTTTGCCAGATTTTGAGCCTCACCATTGTCTTACAGTGGCATAAATTGGAGTAACTCTTTCCGTGGATTAAGAATAATGTTAAATTGGCCTGAAAAGAGAATCAAGATCAGCTATTTCGGCTGATATTTTCCAGGGTACCTCTATCAAAGGGGAATTGTGCACATTCCTGATTGAATTTAAAGAGAAACTCCTAAGTTTCCAAGGACTTACATGAGATTTAGACAGCAAAATGTTATATATTGTGTGACTAAATTTTGTGCTGGAACTTGGACCATTCAGAGGGGGAGAAAGGTCCCAATCAAGATAATATAATTGCTTTGGGACATAAAATGCTCTATTGGAAGCAGATAAAAATAATCTGAAATTGCATATGTTAGAGAAATTAGGCCATCTAATTCGTCCTTACTGTCAGTGCAGAAACTCTTCCTATATTGTTCTAGAGTTTCCTGAAGCCTAGCTTTAAATAATTCAAGCAATTGTGTGCAAAGATGTAGCAGAGCCTGTTTTTCCCCAAAAGCTACAACTCTAATGATATTTTCTTTTCTCACCATTTTTTCAGATGGTAGGTAAATTAACAAAAGTGACATGCATCACCTGAATCACTAGCACCGCTGCAACTATATAGA
Organism: Sphenodon punctatus; assembly: GCA_003113815.1. Taxonomy (NCBI): domain Eukaryota; kingdom Metazoa; phylum Chordata; class Lepidosauria; order Sphenodontia; family Sphenodontidae; genus Sphenodon; species Sphenodon punctatus. Next base: position 117,282 of record QEPC01012468.1, on the reverse strand, counting down.
TTTACCTAGGGCCCAATCCAAAGTCTAAAGACAACAAACAAAGCTACTGCAAACAGATATAATTAATAATTTACTTTAAAAAACTCAACAAGATACACTATAATTTCAATAAACACATTTATTTATTTATTCATTTATTTATTTATTTATTTATTTTGATTTATTTTGATTTTTATCCCACCCTTCCATCAAAAAGGCTCAGGGCAGCTTAGAAGATAAAACATAGAAAAACATATATAAAAACACAAATAAAAAATAAAAACATTAAAATACAAACATAACCTCAGAACCGTCCAATTCACCCCAATCCCTCACAACACCCACCCAATACCACTTCCCCATTCCCCACATCCAACTCCCCTCACACCCCTACCCGAGACCCAACCACCAACACACCAACCCCCCATCCCCTATCCCCACCTGCCAAATGCCTTTTTAAATAAACATCTTCCACTGCCTCCAGAAGATGCTTAGGCTTAGACTCAAAGGAACCTCTGAGGAAGGGCAGCAACCGAGAATGCCTCCCTGCGAGTCCTTGTTGTACAAACAAGACTAACAGATGATACCCACAGGGAAGCACTCCCAGCCAATCACAGGGGCCTGAATGGGGCATGGAAGGACAGACAGTCTTTCAGATATGTTGGGACCAGACCTTTTAGGGCTTCAAAGGTCAGAATCAGTATCTTGAATTGTGCCCAGAAAACTACAGGAAGCCAGTGCAGACTGATTAGGTATCCAGCTACCAAAAAAATCAGTAATTTCTGTTACTGATTTACCGTTTTATTTATTTGTGCTACTGATCAGTAAATTGCGACGAAAAACCAAAAAATCAGAACAGAAACTCAGAAATTCGGGACCAGACATTAATGTTCCAGAACCGAAGACAACATGCCAAGACCTCGGGTACCCAAATTGGGTACTAATCAGGTATCTATTAGTACCCAACCATTGCTGGTCGATTTGAGTACTGGAAATTTGATGGGGATACCTGTTTTTGCAGGTACTCGTTTCAGCTCTAGGCAGTCAAATGGGGAGATGACTGTTTGCCCTGTCTGGGAACAGAAGGAATGCTGATAGCCAGCTGAGCAGCGACGGCCCTAGTCTGAGGGCGCCTGGGGCAGTCCCCTGCCCCCACTCTCCCCCACCCCCTCTCCCCAGGTGCCGCACTGACAGAGCGCTCACTGACTGAGCACTCTGTCTCTACCAGGTGGCTGAAATTGACATCGGAGCGCCGCACTCCTCTGACTGCTGCAGCTTGGCTTGCAGTCAGAGCAGCGCGGCGCTCCAATGTCAATTTCAGTCGCCCGGCAGAGACAGCGTGCTCAGTCAGTGAGCGCTAGCCTCTGTCCGGACTCCTTCTGGGACTCCAGAGTCTGGAGTTCCAGAAGGGACAAACTTGAACTGAACGCGCGCCGGGCGGCTAAGCGTTCAGTCCAATCGCGCCGCTGGGAAATGAAATTTCCCTGAGTGGCAGCTTTGCATTGCAAAGCCTCACCTGGGCGTTCAGTGGAGGCACTCGGCAGTGAGATGTGCTGCAGCACGCATGCTTCAACTGACTCAGTCAGTTGAGCATGTGTGCCGCAGTACATCTCGCCGCCGAGTGCCTCCATCACCCACCCTCCCCCCCATTTGACAGTCTCTCACACCCTCCCCCCCTTCCATCCCAGGCCCCCAGCCTGGGGAGACACTGGGGAAGGGGGGGTGAGTGGTGGGGGGGACTCAAGGAGCAGAGGCTGGGGGCCTGGGATGGAAGGGG
>QEPC01012468.1:97754-109149 GCA_003113815.1 Sphenodon punctatus | reverse complement strand
CCCCCCCCCATCCTGTCCCCACCTTCACCCCCATGCAAGATGTACACACATACATTGTGGAGCCCCCAGGCTTGTAGACCCCAGTGTATCTGCAACTGCTGCACCTGTGATAGCTACGTCCCTGGGCTAAAGCCGTTTTAGGCACATATGCCCTCCACACTGAACTGGCCTTACACAGGGACAGGGACAGAAACCTAGACCCCCTGGCTCTTGTGCTTTCAGAGGCCCTGCACCTCAGAAGCTCCCAGCAGCTGCTGCCCCAGGAGCCTCTGGAACGGCCACGGCATGACGGCAACATCCCAAGAGCATCTCCATGGCAGTGGCAGAGCTGCCACCACTATGGAAGCTTCTGGGGCAGAAGGTTGTTGCAGGGTCTTCCACTTGCCCCCACCCACACTGCCCCCCTTGCCTTCTACTCCAGTCCCTGCCCCCTCTACATCCTCCCCATCTCGCACCAATACTAAGGCCAGCCCTGCCTGTACAGCAAGGCCATATTTGGAAACTTTATTTCTTGCATTATAATAACCCATTTGCGGATCTACCCTGCTGCTCTGTTGACAGATTTCAGATGATGCAGAATGATGACTAGCACAACATCCCTATTAACTTACATCACTGGTGACTGGTACAAAGAGATTCTGTCATGTTTGCCAGGCTCTGCAACCAGTTCTAGTTAAAGTTCAGGCTGACAGCTATTTGACTTTAAGTCTCTTGAACTCCCTTGATCTTTTTTTGCATTTTAGAATTACCTCTTTAGAATTGTCTGTCCTGCTAAGCTATCTTCTCAGTCTGTCTTTTTTTCTGACTTTTTTTTAAAAAATAATTAAAAAGTTTGCAATGCAGCTAGATTCCAGTGTGAATAAGAATAGTTAGTACTTTTTGTCCATAGATTTCAATGTGCTATAAGGAGGGACTGCATGATTATCCGTGGTTTACTGACAGGTAAACAAAGGCATGGGGTGCTGAAAGCAACCTGCAAAACATCATACAACAAGGCAGGGCCAGAACTAGGTTTAGAATTCAGATCTCCCGGCTCCAAGTCCAGTAACAAATATGCTGGACCAAGTTGTTTCCCCTACAGTAGAAGGGGGAAAAATCCACCATAGATTAACAAGATTCCAGAAAATGAATACCCATATTGACTGGAATGATATATTAGACGATACCTGCAATCAGATCAACTTCTGTTGGTGAACAGGGGCATCATTAGGATCCTGCCTAGAGCAGTGTTTGAGCCCAGAGTTGGAACTGTTCTGCCCCCTTTTGACATGGCCCAGTCCCCTAAAGGGCATCATGACACCATGGAATTCCTCAGGGGTCATGGCTGTGTCAGAAAGAGTCAGAAAGCCTCATAGCCCCACCCCCTCCTGATGTGGTTCTGTCCATTGCCAACGTGTTTCCTCCCAAAAGTAGGGGCCACAGCAAAGTCTTGGGGGGAGAAGAGAATGCCCTTCCATCTCCCCATAATCACGCATGGGTCCTGGCTGGGTCCCAATGCAACTGGTTCCAGCTCCACTGCCGCTCTGACCAGGCCATGGCTGGACTAGTGGTAGGATCAGAAGCAGATTCTGCTGGAGGAGAGGTCAAGAGCTCTGCCTCAAACAGGCAGGGCCCAGCCCCTTCAGCTAGTGACTAGCAGTGCCACATTTGGTGCGAGTGTACAAAGAAGGCCTTTGAGTTTGAATACTTCCATACTGTCACCAGAAAAGTTGGTCCACTAAAAGATATTTATTTATTTATTTATTTATTTAGAAAACTTGTATACCACCCCTCCTGCCACACACAGCCCGGGGCAGCTAACAGCAATAAATATAAAATACCATAAAATACAATAAAACAATTAAAATCTATTCCTCAATAAATGACAAGCATAATAATAAAAACAAGAAAAAACCCACCACACCCTTCTCCAATTCCCATACCCCATCCAACCCATCACCCCTTGCCAAACACCTGACAGAACAGCCAGGTTCTTACAGTCTTACAGTTCTTACAAAAAGTTGGGAGGTCTGGAGCCAGATGGGCCCCCACCGGGAGGGAATTCCAGAGGCGCGGCGCAGCCACCAAGAACGTCCTATCCTGCGTGGTCCCTCGGGAAACCCGAGGGACCTCCAACAAGGCGCCCTCAGATGACCACAGGGGCCAGTCCAGAACCCGGGGAGTGAGGCAGTCTCGCAAGTAGGCAGGACCCAGGCTGTGTAAGGCTTTATAGGTCAAAACAAACACTTTGAATAGAGCCCGGAAGACTATTGGCAGCCAGTGCAGAGATCAGAGCACTGGTGTAATGTGCACCTTAACTACTTTGTCTCCTGTCTAGGACCAACCAAGATCTCTCTAGAATCACTTTTTAAGTAACCTTTGGCATTTTATTTTAAGTGAATAGTCGAACTGAAAGAAATAGTAGATTTTTATATTTGCAGATATTATTGACATTTTTGGATATACCTCCAAATCTCTTAATAATATCTGTAATGGAAATGGATATTATTGGAATATCTGTTTTTTCAGCTGCTTTAGTATGCAGTTGTTTGATTATTTCATTTCACACTATTTTTACAATACTTAATTTTGATAATATTTCACAATAGCCAAAATGAAGTAACCAGATCACCAAATATCAAAAAAATCAAATAAGTAAACCAAAATACCAGAAATGGATATGCAGAAAAGATGGACTCAAATAGCAGTTATTATTGGGTCATTGGATATGGTTCAAATAGAGCAAAATTGTTGGATACAATTAGGGGACCAGGCCGGGGTGGGAGGAATTGTCCTTGAATGGTTCTGCTCATTCCTGGCCAGGAGAACTCAGCGGATGGTTCTTGGGGAGTGTTAATCATCTCCCCGGGACCTCATGTGTGGAGTCCCACAGGGTTCTATTCTGTCCCCCCGTCCTGTTCAACCTATATATGCAGCCTCTGGGCGAGGTCATGAGAGCGTTCAGCCTACGATGTCATCAGTACACCAGTGATACACAACTTTACCTCTCTTTTTCTGCAGACCCAGACCCAGCAGTCTCAGTGCTTACCTGGTGTTTGGCGGCTGTGGGGGATTGGATGAGGGTGAGCCGTCTGAGGTTGAATCCCGACAAGACGGAGGTGATGTTGGTGGGTAGGGCTGAGGGGGTAGTGGCTTCTGTCATTGATGGGGTTTACCCCCTGTTAGCTACTCAGGTCTGTAGTCTGGGGGTGCTCCTTGATTCACAGCTCCGCCTGGATTCCCAGATGGCAGCTGTGGCGAGAGCACTTTTTGCCAGTTACACCTTGTTCGACAGCTACGGTCATATGTGTCAGACTCTGACCTGGTCATCATCATCCATGCCTTCATTACCTCTAGATTGGACTACTGCAATGCACTCTACGTGGGGCTAGCCTTGGTGACAGTCCGTGGGGCTATCCTTGGTGATGGTCCATTAGCTGCAGCTGGTGCAGAATGCGATGGCCCATCTCTTGACGGAGACTGGTCGCCATGAGCACATTACACCAGTGCTCCATTATCTGCACTGGCTGCCTATTGTCTTCTGGGCTTGATTCAAAGTGTTGGTAATGACCTATAAAGCCCTAAATGGCCTGGGCTCTGCTTACCTGTGGGACCGCCTCACGCCCCAGACCGTGCAGTGGCCCTTACGGTCGGCTGGGGATGCCCAACTCGAGGTCCCCTGGGTTTTCCGGGTGACAATGGGAGGGCATTCTCGGTGGCCACACCTAGGCTGTGGAATTCCCTCCCGACAAAGGCTCACTTGGCCCCGGACCTCCCCTCTTTCTGAAGACAGTGTAAGACCTGGCTGTTCCTCCAGGCCTTTGGGGAGGGAGATGGGGGGTTGGGGTTGGGGATGGGTTTTAGTGCTGCTCTTTTAGTAAATTTAAGTGTTTACATTTTTAGCTATGATTTTAATTGTTGATTTTATTGTGAATTATTGAAATCCTGTGAGCCGCCCCGAACTGCTATTGAGCAGGAGGGTGCAGGATAAAATGTCCCAAAATAAATAAATAAATAAACTTTATTGTGAGACCAGTTGGTCATTGCAAAAACCAACAAACATCACAACGCATTAAAAAATCCACATAAGATACAAAATATAAGGTAAACAACAATATATAACTCTCCCAACAGCTCAGGATAAAATACTAAAATACAAAAATTAGCATAAATTATTATTACCTTCTTCCATTTGCAATTCCCAACTTTATATTATTTACAATTCCCAAATAAGAGGCCACACTCTTAGTTATTTCTCTGGAATCATCCCTCAGGAGCAAGCTCACATAAAATTCCTGAGATCTACCCAAATAAGAGGAAACCAGTGAGATAATAATTTTTTCCCAGGGCCCCAAATACAAGGGGCAATCCAGCAAGATATGTCCCAGTGATTCCACTACCCTCTGCTCGCATTGGCAAAGTCTATCAGCCAGTGGGGCCCCTCTATATCTCCCCTCGAGTAATGCTGAAGGGAAGGAGTTCACTCTGGCAAGGAAGAAAAGTCTTCTTAAATTATGTAGGACATTACCATCCAGATACAGCATGGGCGCACAAGAAACATTTGCGAACACTGAGTACATCCCCAAGACCCTGCTCTCTCCTATTGCAGCTCTCACCTCCTAAAGATTTATATCTGATAGCCTGGTCAGTAGCAATTTTTTGGCTCCCTTGAAACCCAATGGGGCCAAAACCTCCAGACTAAACCCCAGGTGGTTTATCTTTTTTACCACAACCTCAAGCCAGCTATTTGAGGTCTTATCTGCCAGCACTAATTGGGACCAGGGGGCGGCCAGGTTGAAAAAGCCAAACCCGTTCCTGGAGTGATACCAAGCCGCACTCCAAAACCAAAGCCCAATTATTAATCCCTGCTGGCGCAGATGAAAGTGCCCTAAGGAAGCCTGTTTAAAGTCTTTCCAAGTATTGGATTTTACCCAGAGCCCATAAATGGGCTCCGTATAACATCTGGGGTACAGATTTATGTGAATATACCTTTAAAGCTGGAGTAACCAAGTGACCTTCTCTGGACCTAAAAAAAAACTACTAAGGCCTTGTGTAGTTGTTGCACCTTATTTTGGGCTGCCAGTCGTTGCATAGTCCAGGCCCCATTTTCTTGAAATAAAAGGCCCAGATATTTATACACATGAACTTGGGAGATGGCATTGTTGTCTAACTGCCACTTATATCTCAGTTTCCTACGGGAGAAAATCATTACCTTTGTTTTATCGTAATTTATTTCCAACAAATTCCTTCTACAATATGACCCAAAGTGATCCAGAAGTCTCTGCAATCCCACCTGGGAGTATGATAACAAAACTGCATCATCTGCATAAAATAAACACAGGGTTCTTATATCCCTTATCTGGGGAGCATGAAACACAGGATCTGCGAACTCATCCAGCACATCATTTAGATAGATAGTTAATAGTATGGGTACCAGCACGCAGCCCTGTTTTACTCCCTTTTCTGTGTTAATCTTATCTGACAAAACTCCCCCCAACAAATAAATAAATAAATATGTAGCCCCCCCTTTGGGGACTACCAAGGGTTTGGCCTGTACTTACGGTGAGACGGCCACTGGGGGGGGCAGTAGAGAGCAACTGAGCTATGTGCAAAGGGTTTGCAAAGTGCAGGAGAACTAGTGCAGGACACCAGGGAGTGATTGACAGCCAGGTGGAGGGAAATCTAGAACTGTTACCAGGGCTCTGGCTATTCTGCCAGAGGGGGAGGGGGTAGGAAAATCTGGGAGTCAATAGGGAGAGAGAAAAAGGGAGGGAAGGAGAGAGGAGTGAGGGAAGAGATGGGAAGAACACTCAGTCAGCAAATCGGCTGACAGGGGCCAGAAGGGAGGACAGAGTGGCTGAGGATTCCAAACCCCAGGTACCAGAGGGACAGCGTGGGAGGTCGGCTGGCAGGGCGGCTGGCGGAGGGAGTATCCAGTCGGGCAGCCCAGTCCAGCTTAATCCAGACCAGGGAGGAGGAGCCCCTCAGCCTGAGGGGTTGCCCTACCTCAAGATCCAGCTAGATTGTACCTTGGCCAGATGCTCTTTGGTGGCCTCAACTTATACTCTGACTAGCCCAGCATAGTGTTGTAGGGGATGGTTGGAGCCCAGAGAGTCTGTTCGGGGAACAGTAATTGAGAGAAATAGTCACTGCCTTATTAGGCCTATCGTATGTTATAATAAACCTGTTTGCGTATCTTGGTAACCTGCTTCATGCGTGCATGTCTCAAATGGGAGGGATTTTCTCTGAGCTGGTATTATACATTCCCACCACTGGGCCCTGGGTTGTGCAGAGGGGGAACCAGCCCACCCCTTTGTCCTCTGCAGGGACACCATAGCCCTGTCTGCACCCCAGGTGGAGGCACTGCCATTCGGCACCAAAGAAACTCTAAAAAAATGAGCCCTTGAACCCAGGCGCCCTATTCCTTGGTCTCCTCCCCAGGAGGGTCAGAGATAGGAGGTAGCAGAGGGTAGGGATGGGCGAACGTGGTTCGGAAGTTCAGAGTTTGGACCAAACTCGAATATTTTGGTTGACCAAACCGAATATGCGAATCGAATTCGAATGTTCAGTTCGGATGTGTTCGGTGAGTTCGGAATCAAATTTCCATTGGTTTAAATGGAAAACACATTATTGGCTGTAACATTTTTCTTTTTTATGCTATGTGGCTGACAATTGGGTTGCCTATACCCCCAATAGAAAGCATTATATGTACCAAATTTCTAAATGATTGGATAAAGTAATCCAATTTTAGAAGCAGTTGAATTATTGTATTTTGCAATATTCTACATATACATTCTTAGCTGTAACTTCTTTGCCTCACATCTAATGTAGGTTAAACTTGTCCGGTTTATACCCCTTCCCATATTTAGTACCTTTGCCAAATTCCAGAAGGATTGGACAAATGGTCTTGGTGGTATAAGCAATTAACATATAAATGTATGTCTGACTATAACATCTTTGTAGTCCAACCAGTGTACATGAAATTTGGCAGGGCAATATATTATATTTTTATGATCATCTCTGCCAAATATCAGAAAGATTTTATAAAGGGTCCCAATTNAAATAAGGACAACTATATGTGCCACGACAGCTCCTTAGACACTCTTAGTTTATGGGGAAATGTTCCTAAATTTTCATTTGGTGAGTCTGCAAGTGAATCCTGCCACACGTCTCTCCTCTTAAAGAGCACAGCAGCAGGAAAGGGTGGGGGGGACAGCGCCATCACAAAACAGAATTAACAACTCTCCTTCATCGCCCTGTAAGGTGCCAATGAATTTTCTGACCCAGCATGTTCTTCTTTCTGAAGCAGATGTTGACATTTAAAAATAGATAAACCTAGATTATGAAAACAAAGTTACCAGTGGGAAGGGAATCTTGTCTTTTTTTATATATGGTTTAAATGTCTTTTCTGTTGTTTCCTAAGCATGGAGGTGTTGAAGTGTTTCAAGGCAACATGCGGATTTTAATACTTAAGCATTCTTTCTACTCTCTGGCCTCGAGCCTGGGAAACAAGTATTTTTCAGTTGGTGACTGGAGATAAGATAAACTTGTTCAAGTGATGGTTCTGACCCAGTATTACATCTCAGTGGTTCCTAATATGTATAGATTTACATGTGACATGCTGAGTTTCTTCCACAGGGACTCTGTCTAACAGTTCATTCATTCTAGCAATTCATAATGGAAGTTTGTACCTCTCTTCTAAGGATGAGAATAAATAAGGATATTTATTCACATCCTTAGAAGAGAGGTACAAACTTCCATTATGAATGCAGCTAGGAAAATACAGGGGGAGGGCGAGGGAATTGTAAATATTCATTGATGCCAACGTTTTCTAAAACAGGGAGATGGGTGCACTCAGTGATTCTCAGCTGGATTTTCTACAGGATTTTTAAAGCTTGGTAGAGGTACAGTTATATTTCTAGAAAATACAAACTGAGCTGCACAAACATTACCAGAGACAATGACTATGCTCTCTCCCTACCTGTGAGGACTTCATACATCATGTACAGAGTGTGCACTCTCTCTGCGAAGCCCCATCTGCTGCCTTTGACTAATGCACCAAGAGAGTTTGCTCCAATGTGCACAAACGCCTTTGGGTGGCATTTCTCAGGCTGGAGCACCTCAATTTCCCAAGGTTAGTGACTCTTTATTTCCNATGCAAGATAAAGAAGTTGTAGCCATGAATGTGTATGGAGATTTTCTTAAAATTACAACATTTAATTGCCTCTGAAATCAGTTTCCTTTATTTAATCATTCCGAGTTTTGGGACATATATTGCCCTCCATTGGGGGTACAATAGCCCCAAATTTCATCAAAAATGAATAAGAAACAAAAATGTTATAGTCAGAAATATGTTTTTCAGTTTTTTCCCTTTATTTCAAAAACCAAATGTTATTTTCAGTTCCCAATTGCACCAAACTAAAGACCTAATCGAGCCCGACCGAGTTGAATATGAATCCAAACTCTATGTTCGACCCAAACTACCAAACGGTCAAATATCCGAACCTGATTCTATTCACACATCCCTAGCCGCGGGGCCGTTACAAATAGATAAATATTTGCTATAGATATTCATTTCTGCTCTAGCAGAGAAAGGGGGAAATGCACCAGTTTCGAAGTGAACAGTCAAAATCTTCCATTTTCCAGTTGTTTTTAGCTGGCATCATTTTGTAATGCTACATCCCAAAGCACATTCCACTGATGAGTCAGTGTTGGCAGCATTGCCTATAAGGGTGTTAACAAATGAGATATTAGCCCACACCAGGTAGGTGTCCACCTGTCTGTTTATTGGGTGTTCACCCCCACTGGCCTTGTGGCCATCACCAGTCACAGTGGGGTCTTGGAGAATGTGGAGCCTGCTGTGTGGGCGAATGGGGGCTGATGTGCTCCCATGTGTCTGGTCCAATAAATTAAGTTGTGTGCAGTACCTCAGCGTGTACAGGCCCACCAGCACCAGAGAGTCATGGATGGAAATCCTAGAGCATCCAAGGAGCGACTGCTTCCTGCCCCTCTCTCTGCTCTCACTGGTGCTGTCACAGGCTGCTCACAAGCACATGAAATGCACACAGTGGGCTGCCCATTTATTAGGCTAGACAGGCTAAACCTGTGAGTGAGGGCTGCATGGACCAAACCCAGACTGCAGCGGGTTATCATCTTGTTCGTTAGAAAAGCCTTGGCTGTTCAGGTTAGCTGGCTCGCAGTTAAAAGCTCACCTTTTATGTGTTTAGGAGTAGTCAGTGGTCACCAAAATGGAAATGCCCAAGAACATCACTCTTGCATATGCCAAGAAGTGGGCACACTTCTTATACTAGAAGAGAGCAGAGTTCATTGCATAGATACAGTAAAGTATAACATACACCTGTATCGTTTTCTTTTACAGAGATGAAAGCAGAATAGGGTGAAATCTTCATGGAGTTACTCGGACAAATACAGTGAATTTAACTCTCTCCCCTGCATTTTAGTACGGCAAATTAAAAGTTTTGATAGCAAAGAACAGAAAGTACATGAAGCAAAGCTCTTTATAATGCTATCAAACAAGAGACAACACCCAGCAGGGGCAACTGCATGTGTTCAGGTTGCTTTCTCGTGAACATTGCAGGTAGGGGGCATAGAGGAACACAAGGGAGGACACTTCTGCATGTACATTTTGTGATGTCTTCTATACTCATACATTTGGGCCCTAAATATCTAAAAGACCACCTCCTCCCCTGTTGAAAGCTCCATCGGTGCACCAAGCCTGTATGGCAAGGGTATGCAAAGAAGTAGTCTCGGCAGAGTCTCCACAACGTTAGAACTCTCACTCCCTGGAAGTTAACCAATGCTCAAGCCTGAGATTTTCCAGAAACTAGGGAAGACCTATTTATTTGGCCAGACCAATAACAGGTACAGATAGGGCTTGGAGGGTGGTTTTAATCGATATTTATTTATTATTTGCACTTTTACCCCAACCCTCCCACCTAACGGCGACTCAGGGTGGCTTAAATAATATAAAAAACAATAAAACATTAAAACACATAAATAATAATAGAATAATATAAATATACATTATAAAAATAATCCAAAACCAATTCTGCACAAAAAATATAAATACCCACTCCCACCCCCTAATCCATCCCCTCCTCCCTCCCACCCCTCACCAAATGCCTGACACAAGAGTCAGGTTTTACACTGTCAGCGGAAGGCAAGAAGATTCAGTCTGAGGCAGATCTCCCCCGGGAGAACATGCATTCCACAATGACAGTGCAGCCGCCAAAAATGCCCGCCTGTCCGTATGGACCCACCTGTAGCACAGGACCTCCAGGAGGACCCCAGGGACCGAGGAAGTGAGGCGATACTTCAGATAAGTGGGATCCAAGCCGTATAGGGTTTTATAGGTAAAAACCATTAAACCAGAACCTTGAATTGGACCCGGAAGACAATAGGCAGCCAGCGCAATGCCTGGAGCACAGGTTTTATGTGCTCCCTGTGGCCCGTCCCTGTATGCAGGCGGGCCACCGCATTTTTCACTAGCTGCATCTTCCAGACCATCACCAAGGGCAGTCCCACATATTGCAGTAATCTAGCCCCAAGGTTACGAATGCATGGATGACAATGGCAAGATCGGAGTCCAAGAAATATGGGTGGAGCCTTTTCACCAGATGTCACTGGCAGACGACACCTCTGGTCACAGCTGACACCTGCAAATCCAGGCGCAGCTGCACATCAAGGAGCGCCCCCAGGCTAACGATTTTATCTGTAAAGTATGTTAAAATTATATAAGCTATATCTTATATAGTTTATATTTTTATGACTTTTATTTTTGTATATCTTATGCCTGTCTATTTATCTATATTTTATTATGTAAACCATTTTCAGGCTTTGGGGAAGGGTAGTTAAAAATCCACATAAATAAATAGATTTGTTGGCGGATTTGAAATTCATCCTTAATTTTTTTAAATTATGTCAGATATTTTTTCTCTATAAGGAAGCATGTACATTGTCTCTTCTGTAACACAAAATAAGCATATTGGTTCCCCTCTACAGTAGTTTTACATTAAATATGCCCTTCCAATACATCCTGATAAACTATTTATGATGAAATCAATTTATGATTCAGTTCTCCAATGGCCTAAAATTAGCAGTGGCCTGATGAGTACACAATAAGCTAGTCTCTTACATATACAAATCCATGCTTCCACCGTCTCTAACACTGGGTGAAAACAGATGTGGTGGCGGAGAGATACCTCCCCAGGTCATCTTGGGGTGAACCACTACAGCCGCCACTCCTTGGGCTGGCGGGAAGGGCTGTTCACACGAGCAGCCCTCCCCCTGTAACCTGGACATGCAGGCTACTGTCACAGGTCGCTCCATGCCCCGAGTCATTGCGTGGAGATGTCCACACAGACTTATCCCCAGCAATTAAATTTACGGAGACAGG
>QEPC01012468.1:60954-90667 GCA_003113815.1 Sphenodon punctatus | reverse complement strand
TCCACCCTTATTTATTATTATTCCAGCCTGTTTTACTGTAATGTTTTTATTTTTATATATATATAAATTGTTTTTATTATGAACTTGTTAGCCGCCCTGAGCTGTTTGCAGGAGGGGCGGGATACAAATTGAAAAATAAATAAATAAATAACGCAGATTAGCTTTTAAGCATCAGTGAAAAAAAACTAAATGGGTCCAAAGTGTTAATTTGAAAAGGGAAGATCATTTTGATGGCTGGCTTGGCAATACCCTGTTAGGAGAAAGCTGACTTTGAAGACAGAGAGCGATTCGCTTACAGTATAACAAAGTTATAGCTCTTTCCCAACTCCTGTAATTTTATTATTGTCATCCTCACATTAGGAAGAAAAACTGCAACATCCAAAGGGACCATTCCAAGCGCAGCCAGTTGACTAAACTGCTTTTTGTTCTTGCTAAAATGGCCTATTATTTGCAACTGGTTGCCTTCATTGTTCATCTTCTGAAGCATATATTTTATACTGCAATGGCGTCTCAGCCTGGACTTTCTCAGATGCACAAATGCATGACCTGCTGTCCCCTAATTCCTAACACTCAACATTCCTCATTTTATGTCCAGATGGATTTTCTATAAGGATGGTATACTTAATGGGTTCCCTGGGGGTAGACTGTACAATGCTTAAAAACATGGGCAGTGTGATGCTACAAGCAAACAGCGCCAGTAGTAGCTTTCAGTGCAGGCATATGCCCCATTCACTTCAATCGGACTTGCACCCAAGCTAAGTGCTGGAAGCAGTGCTATCTGCTCAAAGGATCGTGCCCTAAGTATTTCTAGAAAAATGAAGTTATTTAAATAGCATATGCGTTTGTTAAGACAGCACAATAACTATAATCTCTTTTAGTCTATAATATATGCAGCACCTATCAGTGTAGTATCTAAGCCCTAGAAACACCATTATACCTCTAAATTGAATCTATGAAGCCCGTTAACAACCTCCTCTAAATGAACAAGAAATATAATCTCGTTTGCTTTTATGAGAGAATGATGTTACATAAGAACATAAAAAGTGCCATACTGGGTCAGACCAACGGTCCATTGAGCCCAGCATCCTGTCTAGGACAGTGGCCAATCACGGAGGCCTGGGAGACGCACCCAACAGGTCACCATGCTATCCATTCCCTGTGGGTCATCCCCAGGCTCCCGACAGTAAAAGGTTTTGTTCCCCAGTTCTATCTGGCTAATAGCTGCTAATGGACCTATCTTCCAGAAACTTGTCCAAACCTCTTTTAAACTCAGCTATACCGCTAGCCTTGACCACCTCCTCTGGCAGTAAATTCCACAACCTAATTGTACGCTGAGTGAAAAAATACTTTCTTTTGTTTGTTTTTACTCTGCCACCTGTGAGTTTCATGGAGTGTCCCCTAGTTTTAGTACTAGTTGAGAGGGTAAATAACCGTTCCCTGTTTACAAGTTCCACACCACTCATGATTTTATAGACCTCTATCATATCTCCTCTCAGCCGTCTCTTTTCCAAGCTGAAGAGCCCCAACCTATCAAGCCTCTCCTCATACGGGTGCTGTTCCATACCCTGGATCATTTTTGTTGCCCTTCTCTGTACCTTTTCTAGTTCCGCTATGTCTTTTTTGAGATGGGGCGACCAGAACTGCACACAATATTCAAGGTGCGGTCGCACCATTGATTTGTATAGAGGCATTATGACATCCTCAGTTTTATTCTCTATTCCCTTGCGAATAATTCCTAACATTCTATTTGCTTTTTTGACCGCTGCGGCACACTGGGCTGAGGATTTCAGTGTATTATCCACAATCACTCCCAGATCCTTTTCCTGAGTGGTAACTCCTAGCTTAGTACCCAGCATTGTGTACTCATAATTTGGATTATTTTTCCCAATGTGCATCACTTTGCACTTGTCCACATTAAATCTCATCTGCCATTTAGATGCCCAGGCACCCAGTCTTGTAAGATCTTGCTGCAGCTCCTCACAGTCTGCTCGTGTTCTGACTACTCTGAATAACTTGGTGTCATCTGCAAATTTGATCACCTCACTCTTAACACCCTTTTCCAGATCATTAATGAATACATTGAAAAGAACTGGTCCCAGTACAGATCCTTGGGGCACACCACTTTTTACATCCCTCCATTGTGAAAACTGGCCATTTAGTCCCACTCTTTGCTTCCTATCCTTTAACCAGTTACCAATCCATAGCAAAACACTACCTCCTATCCCATGACTTTTTAATTTTCTCAAGAGTCGTTTATGTGGGACCTTATCAAAAGCTTTCTGGAAATCCAGGTACACTATATCTGCTGGGTCTCCCCTGTCCACATGCTTGTTTACGCCCTCAAAGAATTCCAAGAGATTAGTGAGGCATGACTTCCCTTTGCTAAATCCATGCTGACTCTTTGCCATTAAGCCATGTTTATCAATATGCCCAGTGATTCTGTTCTTAATGATAGTTTCCACCATTTTGCCCGGCACAGACGTCAAGCTTACCGGTCTGTAGTTTCCAGGATCACCTCTGGATCCCTTTTTAAATATTGGGGTTACATTTGCCACCCTCCAGTCCTCAGGTACAGTGCCAGATGCCAACGTTAGGTTACAAATTACTACTAGTAGGTTTGCAATTTCACATTTGAGTTCCTTCAGAACTCTGGGGTGAATACCATCTGGCCCTGGTGATTTGTTC
The DNA here is from genome assembly GCA_003113815.1 of Sphenodon punctatus. NCBI lineage: Eukaryota > Metazoa > Chordata > Lepidosauria > Sphenodontia > Sphenodontidae > Sphenodon > Sphenodon punctatus. The sequence continues at coordinate 87,982 of QEPC01012468.1, read as the reverse complement.
GTATTAAGCTTGTCAATTTGCTCTAGAACCTCCTCCAGGGTCACGCTGATTTGTGACAGTTCATCCAATTCATCACCTACAAAGTAGGGTTCCGGCGTGGGTATCTCCCCAACATCCTCCGCAGTGAAGACCGAAGCAAAGAACTCGTTTAGCTTCTCTGCAATGTCCTTGTCCTCCCTGAGTGCCCCTTTTACTCCCTGGTCATCTAATGGCCCAACCGACTCCCTAGCAGGCTTCTTGCCTCTGATATACTTGAAAAAGGTTTTATTATTTGTTTTTGCCTCTTTAGCAAGTCTCCTTTCAAATTCTTTCTTGGCCTGCCTTATTAGCACCTTACAGTTACGTTGCCAGTGTTTATGCTCCTTTGTATTTTCCTCATTGGGGCTAGCTTTCCATTTCTTAAAGGATGCCTTTTTGGCTCTAATAGCCTCCTTTGCGTCTCCATTTAGCCACAGTGGTAGACGTTTAGTCCTCCTGCTACCTTTTTTAACTTGTGGGATGCATGTAATCTGGGCTTCCAAGATGGTGCTTTTCAACAGCCTCCATGCCTCTTGCAAACATGTAGTCCTTTCAACTGTGCCTTTTAGTTTCTTTCTAACTAGCTTCCTCATTTTGGCATAATCTCCCTTTTTAAAGTTAAAAGCCAGTGCTGTACTTTTAATTAACTTTATCCCTCCAGCAACTATGTCAAATTTGATTATATTATGATTGCTATTGCCTAGTGGCTTGGCCACAGTTACTCCTTGCACTAGTTCCTGTGTGCCACTTAGGACTAGATCTAAAGTAGCTCCTCCCCTCGTTGGTTCCAGAACCAATTGCTCTAAAAAGCAGTCATTTGTGGCATCCAGAAATTTTACCTCCACATCCCGCCCCGTGGAAGCATTCGCCCAGTCAATATTGGGGTAGTTGAAGTCACCAATTATTATTACGTTCCCAGTTTTAGTAACCTGTTTAATCTCTGTTAGCATTACATAATCAGTCTCTCTATTCTGGTCAGGGGGGCAATAGTATAAGCCCCACTACCATACTCTTCTGCTTGATACCTGGAATTTCAATCCATAGGGATTCGAGGGAAGAGTTTGCATCCTGTAAAAATTTTATTCTACTTGCCTCAATGCTGTCCCATACAGAACCACCCCACCACCAACACAATCTCCTCTGTCCTTTCGATGTTGGCTATCGGTTTCCCCTCTGTCAATACTGGAGCTTGAGTGCTAAGTTATTTGAGGAGAAATGAAATAACAAAACTGATTTAATTGGGGGGGGGGCAGAACAGAGTTAGCAGAGTCATGTCAAATCATGTCCTGACGGGAAATATTTAGCATTCGGGTAGAGTGCAAAAAATCTGTCTGTCACTCGGGCCCCTGTAGCTCTGTTTGACAATCCAGTGCTTGCTGGTTATACATTTTTATTGTCTTATGTCTTCAGTTTAGCCTTGAAAAGTGCTGCTTTAAGTTTAAAAATGCACTGGCCTGCGGAAGGATCTCTTACCAAGACACATCAGCTCTGTCCAAACAGCTGCTGCCTCCCCTAAGGTATATCTGGCATCGGTGCTGAAAACAGTTTTTGTTTCACAAGGAATTTATTCTACCGTGATGTAAATTCTTCAGCCCACAGAAAAGCTCTCTCACTGCTTATGTGTAACAATTCTGTTGCAGTAATTGCCTTTTAGCCTTCCATGGGGCCTTGTTCTCCACTGCTGTGTACTCTGCATACTCATTTACATCTGTGCAGAGAGGATGTAATTCTACCCGATCAGAGACATGGTCCCTTGAAAAGGCCAAGAGGACCCCTGCACATATGCATGGCAGGGAACAAAGGCTAAGGGTAAAAACAGACATCATGCTAACTCCACTTTAACACCACTTTAATACCACTTTAACATTTGTTATGCATGTTGCAGGGCTGCATAGGGCACCAATACAGCCCTGAAACATGCATAAGAAATGTTAAAGTGGTGTTAGCGTTCTGTCTGTTTTCACCCTAAACTTCCCCAAAATAATGGATTTCAATATCCAACTACTGCTGTTTAAAGGAGTCACTGTGGTGGGAATGGGATTCTTTCACCTCCTCAGACACAGGGCTCACTTGCCCTCTGTGCCAAGAAAGCTGTGATTGACATGACTCTTGTAACTTACCCTGCCAAGATACATCAACACTCTAGCTAGATCACAACCATCCCTCCAGCATGTAGCTACTCCAACGGAGCTGGAAGAGAGTACAGTTGGCTAGGTTGGCTTTACATCCCCCACAGATTCCCCATGCTGAGGACTGCCCCAGCACTTCATTAGAAAAGGTTTGTGGCCCTTTGCACACTTGTAATGCAAGAGCAGTTATCACTGTGCCCTGGAGAGAAAGGGTATAGTTCAGGGGTGAGTCAAGTTCCCGAACCCAAGAGCTGCATGCCCAAATTTGCACAAGAGCCTTACAAGATGCATTACATCAATCACAGCTTCCCACAATCCTGGGTACGGGACAGCACTGCTATCCCCAAGTCTGGGTTATGGCACTGAGACTGCACTTGTGGTTGACGACCATCACCATGAGTTAGATCAGGGTCATTCGACCCTATTGATCTTGTTAGAGCTTTTGCCTGCTTTCGACACCATTGATCACGAGATGCTGGTGACTTGCTTGTGGGACTGGGCCGGGGTGGGCAGAATTGTTCTTGAATGCAGTGGTAGCTGGTGGGTTCTAAGGCTGGTGGGCTGGAGGACGGAGCCAACCCAACAGTAGGCAAAGCCAACCCAAATGTTAAAATTAACATGGAATTATGGAGCCTCAGTTCCACATCTGTAAAAAAAAAATCTGTAAAATAAATGTGAATGTGTGTGTATTTGTCTGGATCAAAGGCAGTAGCAGCATTAGAATTTCACACTTGCATGATAAATGGAATAGAACCTACACACAAGGATAAGGGACAACTCCAGGATTTAGCCAGACCCCTCTTATTTGACAGAAAAGCAGCAAAGAGAACAGCACCTCCCCATAACCAAGTCCCTCGAGGCCAGGCCGGGGGCACACAGACAAAGCTACCAAGTTTTCCTTTTAAAAAATAAAACAGTTCTAGCGAGGAAAGCAGCAAAGCAAAGAGAATAGAACCTTCCCATCCTCTATTCAATGTCTCACCCCCACCCCACCCCCGTACTACTTGTATTGTCTGCTGCTTCCCAAGAAGTGAAGATTTACACAAGATGACTGAGTTAACAAATCTCTTTATTTAACCCTGGATCCAGGCCTCTTACAAGCTCTCAGTTCCTCAGCCCTTTCCCTAGGCCTTCCTCCCAGGAGCTGAGCCTCAGAGCCAGCCCCCTGGTGTGTGTGGCTGTTTCTCTTAAAGGGCCATACACTGGATTTTTGACTAGGCCTGCATACATTACACTACTCACCTTAGCAAAGCAAAGCACGGTGCAACAGCAGGTATGGCAAAGCAAAGGCAAATTCCAGTCCAGCTCAGCAGCAGAGCAATCTCTGTCTCACCCTCTCACCCCCTCTCCGAGTCCAGCATCTCCATCCCCAGACTCAGTAACAGGGAGGGCCACGACACACACACACACACAGGCAACAGCAGAGAGCCTCAGTTGCAGGTAACTGCTATCATGGCACCAGCAGCAAAAGCAGCTGGGTCATATCATGTGAGATTGAGAAGCCCACAGAATAGCTGGAAGCTTCTGCAGCCTGGCTCCACCTCCACCAGCCTAGACACAAATACAGTTTTAAACAAAACTTAAACCCAAATTAAAACAAGCCTCATGTCCTTACTAAAATCCCATCACATCTGGTACTTTTGGACTCTAATATCTAAAATATTTTACACAAGGCAACCCTGATTTTGATATTAGAGATATTATAAACTATTGTAAGAGAAACTGGAACCCAAAACTAACTTCTTTGTATTTAAACAAACTTTCGATTCACTTTTAAAAGAGAAATAAAAGGTATATTTAGAGAACGACTGTACCCGCTCGACAGACCCATGCAATTTGCTTGCATAATATATTCCTTTCCATAGGGACCTGGCCGGGTCTCCACCTGAAGCTCAGAGTAACATACTGCAGCACTTAGCACTCAATTCTGCCCTGCCTGGCCTGAGGGCGTGTACTTCAGCAGCCCAGCTAGTCTCTAAAATAGCTCAGTTCCCCCCCTCCCCATCAGGGATCTCTGTCACTCTATCCCCAGTGGCTAAAAGGTTGGACTACAACTGTGCAAGTCTTTTTAATGGCCCTGTGGTATAGATGGCACAGCCCACCGTCCATACCGTAAAATAACTAAATTTGTCCCTAAAGGGAATCCTTACCCTGCAGTGCCCACACCCACTTTTGTCAGCTTCAGTGGCCAGTCTCCCGAGGCTGAGCCCAGCCCAGCATCACAGTGCAACCTGAGCTGAGGTTGAACAACATGTGCATGCATGTGCAGATTGCACCAGCGGCGGCGCCACACACACACAGGAGACACGCATGTGCAGTTCAGCCAGCATGTCCACAGAGAGCTGGAAGTGTGTCACTAGTTGCTTGCAACAGCACCATAGTGCTAACTGAACGCCAGGACCGGGTCAGGTCAGGTTACTGCTGCTCCATCGGTCTGGGACAGTCACTGGGGGCCGGGCTCGGGGGGGAGGGCACCGGCCATGCTTGCTTGAATGGTTCCATTCCTTCCTGGCCATTAGGACTCAGCGAGTGGTACTGGAGAACTATTCTTAATCTCCCCAGGACCTCTCAGGTGGAGTTCTGCAAGGTTCTGTTCTGTCCTCTCTCCTGTTCAACGTGAACATTCAGCCTTTGGGCAAGGTTGTGAGGGGGTTTGGCATTCAGTGTCATCAATACGTTGAGATCATCAATACACTGATGACACCCAACTCTACCCCTCATTTTCAGCTGACCCAGGCCCGGCAGTCTTGGTGCCTACTCGATGCCTGGCAGCTGTGGGGGACTGGATGAGGGTGAGTCATCTGAAGCTGAATCCTGACAAGATGGAGGTGATGCTGGTGGGAGGGGCCAAGGGGTTGGTAGACCCCATCATTGATGGGGTTCATCCCTCCTTGGTCCCTCAGGTTTGTAGTCTGGGGGTGCTCTTTGATTCACAGCTCTGCTTGGATGCTCAGGTGGTGGCTGTGGCAAGGAGTGTGCTCTGCCAACTACATCTGGTACAGCGACTTTGGCTGTATATCTTGGACTCTGACCTTGCCACTGTCATCCATACTTTCATCACCTCAAGACCAGACTACTGTAACGAACTCTATGTAGGGCTACACTTGGTAACGGTTCAGAGACTGCAGCTTATGCAGAATTCAGCAGCCCATCTCCTTACGGGGATGGGTCACCGTGAGCACATGACACCAGTGCTTTGTGCAGTAGTCTTCCAGGTCCAATTCAAGGTGTTGGTTTTAACCTATAAATCCCTACACCATCTGGACCCTACTTACTTACGGGGCCACCTCATCGCCCAGATTCTGATGTCAGCCCCTGCAATCATCTGGGGGAGCCCATCTCAAGGTCCCTCAAGTTTCCCGTGTTGCACATAAGGCTGTTTTCACATGGACGGGGATGGGTGGGGATATGGGTGTACTGCCACAGTGGGCAGAGTTAGGTGTGTGTCTCTTTACATGGACGCACACACACCTCCACCCATCTCCACTCACGAAGCCTCCTCCGGTTTTCCGGATAGCCCCATGGGTGGAGATGGGAGGGTGATGGGGGTGCGCCAGGAGCACGCATGCACAATCACCTGTGGTGTTCACATAGGCGCACATCCAGCGCACACCCATCCACCCACCCACCCACCGCTGGCCCATTTCCACAGACGCTCCCCCCCCTGCAAACCCACCAGAAGACCCAGTGGTGGGTGGGGCCATCCGTGTGAAAATGGCCTAAGAGGAGGGCGTTCTTGGTGGCTGCACCACTGCTGTGGAATGTCCTCCCAGCAGTGGTCCGTCTGGCCCCAAACCGCCCCTCCTTTTGATAACAGTACAAGACCTGGCTGTTCCACCAGGCTTTTGGCAAGGGAGAGGGAGGAAGATGTCACTTCACCTAGTTGTGTTTTATAGGGGTTGGACTTGGGGCAAAAAACCAGATACCGGTTTTACCGGTTATCGGTTTCCAAAAAATCGGTTTACCAGATTAAAACTGGTATACCAGTACCGTTTTTTTCCATTGATTTCAATGGGGAACTGTCCCCATTGAAATCAATGGGGGGGAAAACCCAATACCTCCCCCCTCCTGCTCCCAGGCTGCACGGGCGGAAGGGGGAACACCCCCCACCCATCCTGCCAAGCCTGGATTTTTTTAATTTATTTTTTTAACCCAAAGTCCCTGCTAGTGCGGGCTCTGGGCTGCCACCGCACTGGCAGCAGTGACCTGGAGCCTGCACCAGCAGGTAATAGGACGATCCCTGGGGTGGTTTAACACCCCCCACCCCAGGGATCACCCTACCCCCCCAGGCAGGGATCGCCTTACTTGCCCCCCAGGTGGCAACAGTGGCAGCGGCGGCACGGCGCGTGGGTCCAGCTTCAGCACTGGCAGTGGCTTCAGCGCTTCACTAGGCCTTCCAGGGAACTTCCGGGTTTCCCTGGAAGGCCTAGTGAAGTGCTGAAGCCACTGCCAGAGCTGAAGCTGGACCCGCACGCTGTGCTGCTGCCACTGCTGCTACCACCCAGAGGGCAAGAAAGGTGATCCCTGGGTGGGGGGGGTAGGCTGATCCCTGGGATGGGGTGTGTTAAACCACCACCTACCCCAGGGATCGCCCTAGTACCTGCTGGTGCAGGCTCCGGGTCGCCGCCGGTGGCACAGCAGCGGGCCAGAGCCCGCACTAGCAGGGACTTCGGGTAAAAATTAAAAATAAAAAAAATCTAGGCTGGGCAGGGTGGGTGGGGGGTGTCCCCCCTTCCACCCACGCACCCTGGACGGGGGAGGGAAAGTTTTTTGTTTGTTGTTTCTTTTTTACATTGCGGTCATTCTTTTCAATGGCCGTACTGTAACAAAATCTGGCACAGGGAACCGGTACCGGTACCCCAGATTATCGGGTTAATCTGATACTGCCAGTACAGTAAAATACTGGTAGTATCGGATATTGGGGGAACCGAAATTCCCACCCCTAGTGTTTTATAATGTGTTTTATATTGTTGATCCTTTATATTGTTTTATTACTTTAGTCACTCTACTCTGCCTCTTTGATGCTTCATCCCCAAAATTCTGCCAGAGTCCTCCCCCAACCCCCAGGATGCCTTACCCCAGCACACAGAGCCACAGCATATGCAAATACATACCCACATAGCCATCTCTTTGTCTCATACACATACACACACTGTGGTGCCCCCTCTCCTCCACACCACGGAGTTGCGGGAAGATCACCTGATGCTCTAGGCTACCACCCGTAACTCTATGGTATTGCCTGGGGCAACCCCCAATTGAGAGTGGAGCTGCAGGGATGAGTGTGCACACTCCTCCACCCCCTCCAATCAGCTGTTCGGTGGGGACTGGGTGAGCACACTCCTCCAGGCCTGATCCACCAACCTTGTCTCACAGCAAGGCTGGGAGGTTCTGCAATAGATGGGAGGGACACCATTAGCCTGGGTGGTTCGGCCATCTCCAACCGCCGCCACTTCAAGCATCCCATAGCCGCTGGCAGCCAACCCCAGGGCAAACATTGGGCAGGGACTGTGATGTCCTCACTATAGGCACATTTAGAGACTCAGAGAGACAACAGCAACTTGCTCAACCATGCTGTTTATTAGCACACATCAGACTGCCCTGCAGAGGCTGTGAGCCCCTAGAGGATTTCCAGAAGAATATACATAACAATCCTTCCCCCCACCCCCCAAAACTGCCCAACTAACAACATTAACAAGGATAACATTAATAGCGGATTATCAACTGTAGTAGAAATTTGAATACATTTGAGAACTATTCTCGAAAATAAGAAGAAAAACTCACAGGTTAAGTCTCTCAGATGACTTTCTTGTCCTTACAGGATAACACCTCTCCAGACTTGCCACAGCCAGTTCTGCAGGGGCAGCAGGTAGCAATGGATCAGGTTCCTCCGAAGCACAGGACATGCCTGGACTGGCACCACTTCATCCTTGGAATTGGCCCATGGGAACGGGTTAATTTGGATTTTGCTGGCCCCTTCCTTGGTATGAACTTTTTTGTAGCGGTGGATGGATATTCTAAGTGGCCAGAGGTTTTCTGAAAGTTGTCCACAACTTCTAGGAGCACCATACAAGTACTTGGAAGCCTTTTTGCCAGAGCGGGATTGCCAGTACAAGTTGTTACTGATAATGGACCCCAATTTACAGTGGAACTAATACAACCATTGTTTATTGCCAGGATGCGGGGCTCTGGTGGCTGAATTAAGAGAGGTGTGCATCGTGAGCCACAGCCTGGTGCATTGGGCTAGCAGAGCCGCCTTACAGACTCCATGGGGATTGCATCTGGACTTGACTGCATGGGCACGTATTAGGTGGAGCGGCATGCGGTGGAACCAACTGCTCCCGCTGTTGTTTGAATCAAGGAATTTCCCAGTACCACATATCTTAGTGATCCGCTTGGTCGAAAATGATCTGGTGGATAGGAAGGATGTTAATTTAATAATCCAAATTAAGAGGGACCTGTTATTAATCAGAGATAAATTTAGGGGATTACGTATAATTTGGACGAATAGGATACCAAGGGTGAATTGGGCCAGGGCCGAAAAGCCAGTTAGGATAGAGAAAACCAGAAGGAACATCAACAGGGAAATAGGAAAATGGGTAACAAGCTTAGGTGGGTCTGTCATTAAACACCCGGGAATAGTGCACACCCGACACGAACTCTATCAACTAGACGGGGTTCACTTGTGCCAAGTGGAAAACAACATGTATTTGGCTGCCCTTGCTGGGCATTTGGAATCCCTATTATTTTAAGGCGGTGGGGATCAGGGCGGTTCTGATCGACCACCCCTTTGTGGCAGGGGTCCAGTATACTATTATAGGTTAAATAGGAATAAGTTAAGATATTGAGTCATCTCCTTAAGAGATGGGGAGGTGACCTCGGGTGTAATGCGGGGCACAGCATGCACTGGGGTCACGACCCTGGGAGTGGTGTCTTAGCAGGGTGAGTAGGGACATACACTGTCTTCACACCCTGTGGGCACGAGACTCCTTACTCATGCCCACAGTTGGGCTTGTCCCTCCTTTCGGCCATTTGCAGTTGCGCTGTCGAAGGAGGGGACCATTTGCCATGAGTACTGACACTGGAAGGCACGTCCAGGCCAGTACAAGAGTTAATAAGTTTAGATATTAGTTATCAGGGGGATGATAGGGCATGCGCAGCTGAAAGGGTGTGTTAGGCGAAAGCTCCTGTGATCCCGTACGTGAAGATCAGATAAAAAGAGCCTAAATGAAAGGAAAATACATTAAAAGACAAGATTCTGTCAAGTAATGAATAGGGAAAAGAAAAAGGAATCGGAAAAAAACAATAGACAAATTCTATCCCCTGCGACGCAGCTCACGAAGACCGGACAGTGGTCTACCCAAAATGGCGGACGGAACGGGGAAAGCCACAGCAGGCGATATGGAGACAATGGAGGCAACAGAGCAGGTAGTTAACATGTTTAAATCAATAAAAGAAGACCTTGCTCTCAATAGAGAGGGGATAGCTACCATAAAGATAAGCCTCACAGAAATTAAGTCCCAAATGGAGGGGATAAATAAAAGAATGACTGAGGCGGAGCAAAGAATAAGTGAGCAGGAGGACAGGGAAAATCTACAGGAAAACAGGATTACTCCACTTGAAGAAACTGTGTATAACGGAAAAGAAAAACTTGAGGATCTGGAGAATAGGTCCCGGAGAAATAATTTAAGGTTGTTGGGAATCCCGGAAGGGCCAGATGGAAGGGGAGTGAGTGAGTTGGTGATTAAAGTGCTAAAGACAGTCTTTGAAACACAAAAAGAACTACACGCATTTGAAATTGAAAGAGCACACTGCTCTCTAAGTCCCAGACCTAAGGAACCAGCTTCACCAAGAGCTATAATAGTGAAATTTTTAAGATACCAGGACAAAAAAGCTATTCTGAGAGCTGCAAGGAGTGCAAAAGACATGCAGCTCAAGGGCAGCAAGGTTTCCATATTTGCAGACCTTGCTTACGAAACAGGGAAAAGGAGAAAAGGGTGGGGAAAACAAGTTGAAAAACTAAAAAATATAGGATTGAAAGTGCAGATCCTATACCCCGCAAAGTTGTCCTTTATTGACCATGGAAAACGCAGGTACTTTAATGATGAATCAGAATTGGAATACTACTTGGATAAAAACTTAAGACAGAGCCCTAGAGATCTAAGGGATAGTGAGACTGTAAGAAGCCAGAATTAAAAGCTGAAGATTTGTTATTACTTGTCAACAAGGAAAAATAAAGATTGAGGCTTATTGAAGGACAGTAACTAAGTACAAAGGAGGCACGGGACTTGCCAGAAGCAAAAGCTGAATAATGTTCCTCCTATTTTAGGGGGCCCCCCAGGATTGTAAATTTTGCAGTTACTGAAAATATTGTAAGAGCAATTAGAGTTGTTAAAAATAGATATAAAGTGATTTTAGAGTAATAAGGTTTTGGTTTTTTTTATAGTTTGTTTTGGTGTGTTAGTAGCTGTAAAGGGAGAGGGATCTAAATGGGTATAGTTAAGGGCAAAGGGATGGTGCAAGAAATTTATTCCTATAGAAGAAGGTTAAGGGGTAGGATTATTAAATGGGCAAGGGGGAAGACAATGCAACCTGGATGGGTACAAAGTGACATAGGCTGGAAAGAACCAGAAATTAAGAGAATAAGGATGGAGGAAAAATACTCAGTAAGGAAAAAAAATCCAAATGGCTAATATAAAAATTATATCATTGAATGTATGTGGGCTAAACAATCCAACTAAACGAAAGAAGATATGGCAATTAATAAGGCAGGGTAGCCCACACATCTTCGCGCTACAAGAAACCCATTTGATAAGGAAAGATAATCAACGCTTTAAAAACAAAGTGTACAAACTCTTCTTTTCTAATGGGGAAAAAAAAGGGCAGGTGTGGTGATAGGTATTCATAGGGCATTGCAGCTACAAATACAAGAAATATACAAAGATGAGGAGGGGAGAGTTATAATAATATTTGGTGTACTAAATGGGGAAAGGTATACAATTGCCAATCTATACGCCCCCAACCACAATACAGAGACTTTCTTAATGGACAAACTTTCTTTAATCTCGCAGAAAGCTCTGGGGAAAGTCTTGATCAATGGAGATTTAAATTGCCCACTTTCCCAATTGGACGTAGGAAATAAGAAAAAATTAAATAAGAAACAGGTAGAAGTGGGGGGGGAAATAGAACAAAGTGAGTGGAGGGAAATATGGAGAAGTCTGCACCCCAATAAGCAAGAATATACATTTTACTCTAACCACCATGGAACAACGTCCAAAATAGATCATATTTTGGTTAGCAAAAACATGGTCCCAGAATGCAGTAACGCTTATATACAAATAGTACCATGTTCAGATCACAACGTGGTGGTAGCAGAATTTAATAGGAAGGAAAAAAATATTACAAATAGATGAAGTCGAGGGATAAATTCCTTTTATTTTAGTAACAAATGGGGGCAGGAGAAAATTCATACAGCAATACAAGAATATATACAGTTCAATGATGTGCCCGAAACATCCTCTCAGACATTATGGGAGGCAGCTAAAGCTGTGTTGAGGGGCCTATTTATTGCAATCAGGGCTCACCTAAAGAAAGAGAAGGAAAAAAACATAAATGAACTTTACTTGCAATTCCGCAATCTTGCTAAGCAACCAAAAATAAACGCAGGCAAAATAACTTTAGTAAAGAATCAGATAAATTCATTAGAAACTGAGTCAATTGTTAAGAAAATTAGATACACTAAGGCGTTTTATTACGAAAAGGCCAATAAGGCAGATAAGGTACTGACTTGGCTTACAAAAAAAAAATAAAAAAATATTCCTTTTATATGCAAAGTTCAGGGATCAGAAATATTAAAAGATAAAGATAAAGTTCAGTGCTTTGAGGAGTTTTATGAAAAAATATATGGAACAGAAGACCCTTCAGATAAAAAAATTAAAAATATTCTACATCAGGTGAAGTTGCCACAGGTGAGAAACGAACAGAAAGGCTTTCTTAATCAACCAATAACTATAAAGGAAGTTGAAGAGGTCATAAAGCAGCTCCCCAGAAATAAAGCGGCGGGACCAGACGGGTACCCGCCCGAGTTTTATAAAACGTATGGTACGCAAGTAGCTCCAATGCTTTTGAAATGTTATAATTCATTCCTCTCACAAAACAAAATGCCAAGAACCTTTTATGAGGCAAATATAGTTCTATGCCCTAAAACAGGTAAAAACTTAGAACTATGTAGTGGGTATAGACCCATCTCATTGATTAATGTGGATGCCAAAATCTTTACAAAAATCTTAGCCAATAGATTGGTGGAAGTGATTCCTAAATTAATCGCACAAGATCAGACTGGCTTTATTCCAGGGAAAGTGGGAGTAGATAACATTAGGAAAGTTATAGACATCATGCATCATGTTAAAAGAAATAACACTACTGCTGCCATCATTTCATTAGATGCGGAAAAAGCTTTCGACATGGTACAACATCGGTACTTATTTGCTACAATGGAAAAAATGGGCATGAGGGGGGAATTTATTGATTGGATTAAAGTTATTTATAAAGACCCAGTGGCCAAAATTCAAATAGATGGAGAAGTCTCCAAAGAAATTAGACTAAAAGGGGGCACTAGACAAGGCTGTCCAATGTCACCGTTATTGTTCAATATTGCCATAGAACCATTAGCTATCATGATCAGGACCTCTAATCACATAAAAGGGGTCAAGGTACTATGGAAGGAATATAAACTGGCATTGTATGCAGATGACATGTTAGTTTGCCTAACTGACCTACCTCAATCAGTACCAGCCCTAAATGAGATTATAGAACAATTTAGTTCAGTTTCCGGATACAAAGTCAATATTGAAAAATCAAAGATGATGTTATTTACTGAAGGAAGACTAAACAAAAGGGAGTTGGAGAGTGCCACACCATGTATAATAGAAAATAGGGAATGAACTTACCTTGGAATAAAGGTAACAAAAAAAGTAAAGAATTTATACAAAGAAAATTTTCTTCCATTGCTAGAATATGTGAAAAGGAAGGAAGAGGAATGGAAAAATCTGCAAATTTCATGGGTGGGAAGAACAAATTTAATTAAAATGATGGTGCTTCCCAAAATACTATATACTTTTTTCACGTTACCAATTAAAGTGCCAGAAGAATTTTTTAGACAATTAAACAAGACAATAGCAAAAATAATCTGGAACAGGAAAAAAGCGACAGTCAAAAAAGCAGTATTACTCATGCAAAAAGAGTCGGGTGGATTGAATATGCCAGACTGTAAATTATATTACTGGGCGTCCGCCTTGAGAGGGATAAAGTTATGGTACCATAATCAGGAAAATCCAGACTGGTTGTCAATGGAAAAGGAATATTGTGATATTCAAGACTTTAAATATGTATTGACGGAAAGTCTAGAGCTAAAAATATCAAACAAAAAGATCATCCATTTGTTCACTCTGTTCTACAGATCTGGGGAAAATGTATAAACAAGGCAGAAATAAAAAAAGAGACAAATCCATTCACCCCAATATTCGAACCATGGTCAAAAAAGGGGGGGATACCCAACAGGGTCAAGCAGGAATGGGAAAAGAAGGGGCTAAAATTTGCTTCTCACCTGTTGTAGGGGAGGATATGTTGATGCTAGATACAATTAGGGAAAAGAGCATAAGAGATCCTGGATTCTTTGTATACATGAAAATAAAAAGCAAATTTAATCATAAACAAGATAAACCCACATACAATAGAAAAATAGCTGATATTGAGGCAGTACTATATGGAGACCAGGGCCAAAGAAATATACTGTCTCAAATTTATCGAGTGTTGCAAAAGATGTGGAATAAACTGGATGAGGAATATTTAAAGAAATGGGAGGCAGATCTGAAAATTGAATTAGAGATTTTAAAAAAAGCAGGAAATATGGGAGATAATGCAAAAGGGGTCCTGGTCACTTGCGGTGAGGGAACCACAAATAAAGGCAATTTATAGAATGTACTTTACTCCTGAGTTATTGCATAGGATGAACAAAGCATAGCCAAATAAATGTTGGCATGGTTGTACTGAAATAGGGACATTGATACATTGCTGGTGGGATTGCCCCCATATACAGGAGTTCTGGGACAAAATTGGGCAGTTTATTAGTAATATTGCACAGCAGCAGATCAATATGCAGCCAGAATTTGCAATACTAGGAGTGTTTCCTGATGTACAAATTATAAAAGAAAGAAAAAAGGCATGCCAACAACTACGGCTCGCAGCACTACACACAATAGCTAGTAACTGGAAATCTAAGCAGAAACCGACACTCTCAAAGTGGTGGCAAAGACTGTGGTGGACAGTTACAATGGAACGGATCCAAGTCAAGCTACACCAGGAGATGGAAGGATTTTATGACATCTGGAACTACATTTGGAGTTTGCTGCAATTAAATGTTGAAATGTCAGATAGCAAGGTCACAATAGGGTTAACTATAATCTAATCCCCAACGAGAAGGGAGAAATAGGAATAGAAATAAAGGGACCAATGCTGTAACGGGTCATAATCCCGAAAAGGTCCCTCGTGAAGGTTTAACGAAATATGTAAATAGTTTCTTTAAGTTATGTATTGTATTGATGGGCAAAGATTAATGTACAATAACCATGGTATAGGTGAATTTTAAAAAAAAAAAAAAGATATTAGTTAGCATACTGGACCCAAAATGCTTGGTGCAATTGCCCCCATCGGCGGTCGTTCATTCGTTATGATTGGTTGTTTTTAATAAAGAGCGCGGCCAAGTGTTAACCCAACTTTGGTGTCTGAGTCTTGATCGGGGGTGCTTCGACAAAGAGTCCATTCCCTCTCTGTAAACCCATCTCTTCATGAGGTTGTTGTGGCCACTCCACACGGCATCGCTTGTACTACCACTGCTCAGGCAGTCTAAGGCCTGCTACAACTAGACAGGTCTGCCTAGGCAGAGTAGACCCTGTTATGTCGCCTGGTCTGGCTTTGGGCTTATAACTCCCCTCCAGCAAAGTGCAGCCACTCACCTACTTTCCTGGCTGAAGCAGTACAGTACAGTCACCCTGGGTCAGCAATCCTCATCGCCACTGTGATGTCCTCACTATAGACACATTTAGAGACTCAGGCCACATTCATACCTGATGGGCATGTTAAAATGACACGCAGGCAAAGATGCGGCAGTGGGGAGGAGCCCAATGCCAGAAGTGGCGCCGGTGCAAACGGGGATCTGCCATGGCTAGCCTTGCACATGACAGGGTGCAAAATCCAGCCCTGTCATGCGTGAGAAAAGCAGCGACAGAATCCCGTTAGACGCAGCAGAACTCCGTTCACACCAGCGCTACTACCGGCATCGGGCTCCTCCCTGCTGCCGCGTCTTTCCCTGCACATCATTTTAAAACCACTAGGCTTAAAGTGTGAATGCAGTATCAGTGAGACACAAGCAGCTTGCTCAACCATGCTGTTTGTTATTATTATTATTATTAACAAACATTTATATAGCGGCAGCAGTGTACCTGGCACTTTACAAAGTAATAAAATAGACACGGTCCCTGCCCCTGGGGGAGAGACTTAGGAAGGGGAACAGAGAGAGAGACAAGGGGTCTAACATTCATGAAGATGCGAGGTCTCAAGTGCATGTACTTGGCTTGGTTTGTCAGCACACAGACTGCCCTGCAGAAGCTGTGAGCCCCCTAGAGGATTTCCAGTACAACATACATAACAGCAACAGACCAGATATGCAGGTGAGTCCTGGGCTCAGGTAGGCTATCACAGGCTAAAGTGGGCTAATGTCATGTCTATTTTCACCAATTATCTCTCTAATGGAGGCTGTGGCATTTTTACACACACCTTAAAGGTCTGGATTTTTCAATCTTCTGGGTTTACAAGTCCACAAGTAAGTTCCACATGCATTTTTCACACACACACTGCCCTGAGGCAGTTCCTGGATGCATTCTTCACACAAACACTGCCCTGAGGCAGCCTAAAATAGCCACAGCTGTAGACGTGAGGGGCCGCCATGGAAACCAAATGACCACAGCTGCCTGGAGCAAAGCAGTTTACCAGAAGAACCTTTTACACACAAAAGTTCTGGGAGAAGTTCTACGCAGTTCAAAGAACCAGATGTTTAAGATCTGAGTGAGTGATTTAGACACACAGAAAGTTCAGGATGTAACAGCAAACATGCAGGAGAAATGTGTGTGTAAAAACACCCATTGATGCTCTCTCTTCTTGGTGGCTCCTATATTACACTCACTCGCTCTTTCTGGGTGTTTTCAGACGTTACGAGATCACAGTCAACCACGCTCAATTCCGCGTGGTGGCTGTGATCTCGTAACGTCTGTTGGGGGAAACGGATGTTTCCCCCCGGATGTTACCGCGGCATGGAATTACATTCACCACGCGAGCGGCCGAAGCGGCAGGGCCAGAGGCTGTCACGTGTTGAATGCAATTCCACGCCGGGGTGAACCCCGGCATCTCGTGGATTACCGGCAGGATCCCGGGCCGTGGCGAATCTGGCCCGACGCAGCGGCCTCATTGGCCCCGCCGCCCACCCATCTCCCCAGAGGGAGGGCGGTGGGGCACGTGGAGGGGGCGGGGCCGTGCGGCTGCACGTTGCGCTGCGCGGCCCCGCCCCCTCCCAGATTCCCCACCGGGATCCCCTCAGCACGTCTGATACGGCGTGACGGGGTCATCCCGGCGGAGAATGAATAGGGTGTTTTCGGTACGGGGCCAACGAGCCCCGTAACGTCTGAAAACACCCTCTTTCTCACACTGGTGGCCAATATTTTTAATGAGTATAGGTGAAATCCAGACTCCAAAAGCTGGGAAGAAGATGGCCCTATGACTGTCCCCTCCAATATGTAAGACAGAATTACCTGCAAAAAGGCAGCTGAACCCATCATGGTTCAGTTCAAGTGGCAGCTGGGAATGGGGGCATATCTTCTGTCTAGGCATAGATAATGGCTGGCTGGAGAGAAAAGGGAATAATAGAGGGGAAGGATGTGCTATTCTGAATTTGACACAACAAAGTAGAACAATGTGAGATCCTTCAACATCCAGTTAGAAAGAGGAGACAAAGGCTGCAAGGCAGCTACAAGATGCGTTGTGCAAGATGCAAAGATGCATTTATGTGGGAAAGAAGGACTTCTAAATAGCAGAACTTCAGGGTTTTATCCTGTTCATACACACATGCACACACCAACAACACACCAGATCTGCCACACCTAAAGGTCCTTGTGGGTCAGGAATGTGCAAACAGGACTTGACCAAAAGTACTGAAACTTCTGTTGAAACAATGGTGATTTCATAGTGCAATACCTCTTAACATACCTTCCAGACTTTTGAGCAGCCAAAAGAGACACAAGCCCTACAGAGAAGCCAATAAGCTCCACTCCCTCTCACCTTCACAAGCGCATACAAGCATGTGCACATTCTCACATGTGCTCATTTTTTCACACTCAAACACCCCACACACAAATGCCCACTCTTACACACCCTGCCACACCTGCTCCCACAGATTCTCTCTCTCTCACTCACTTGCTCAAACACACACAGTGAGAAAGAGAGAGTTTTACACACACATTTTCAAACACACAGACACATGGGCACACGCACGGGCGTGCGCACACACACACAGTTACCTGGGGGGGAAGGGCAAAGCTCCAGCAGCCGTGCAGTCATGGAGAGGAAGGACAGCTGTCAGAGCCAGCGGTAGCCTGACCAGTGGCCACACACAGTGAACTGGCCGTGCATGGGAAGAAGGACCGAGCTGGAGGCCCAAGCTCCAGCAGGGATCAGGGATAGCTTCAGCAGGGGGTAAGGCTGACTAAATGCAGCCTGGCTGCAGGGGGAGATGGATCAAGCAGCAGCAGCAGCCTCAGCGGTGCTCCTGCGTGTCTTGATGGTGCATGCATGCAGGGGTTCTGGCAGTGGCTGCCAGAGTGCTGTGGCTTCTGGGGCTCTGGCAGCCACTGCCTCCTAAAACAAAGCATAGCTCACCTTAGGAGGGACTGCAGGATCTGAGCATCAAGTTGGGGAGAACCCTCCTGATGGGAGGTACGCATTAACCCTGTGGGTCTGGCCTGTAAACAGTAAGTCTTTGTAGCACAGGCCTCCCTCTGCTGCTTCACATGCTCCCCAAATGCAACTGGATTTGATCTGGCTGGCCCCTTCATCAGCCCAGGATACGGGTTAGTTACAGGCCCTTTGTACACAAGACGGTACCACTCATGCCCCTGCAGGGGATGCGTGGTCATGAGTGGTACCATCTCGTGTAAATCCCGTGGCCGGTGAGTGGGGGTGCGTGTGCACTCCCGCAAAACACGCATCCCTCTCACCACACCCTGCATCCCTACACACAAAGCAACCAGGTGTTGTCAAAAGTCCATGTCAGAAAGGGGCAGGATAGTCCCTTTGCCCCCAACTCTTTGTGACAAGGTCCATCCCCTTCCAGATGTGGCCATGCCACTTATGGTGCATCCGATTGTGACATCATGACTTGACCTCATAAGCATGGAGGGAGCAAGCTCCTACTGCCCTGCCAGGACCTGCATCCCACCATTCTCTGCTCCTTCCCCAATTATGCCAGCCCTTGCTTAGGGCCAGATTAAGCATGTTGGGGATAAGGGTTGCCAGCTGGCACTGCTGCCCCCAAACATGGGGGAGAGATTAGGGCAGGAACCCATGGTTTTGCATCCACTTGTGGGTAGGGTTTGGCAGAATAGCAGCAGTGTCAGGGTGTGGAAGAGGTGCTGGGGCTGAGCTCTGGTAGAAATTAAGTCCTGGGTCATCAAAGACATTGTAACTCATTTTTGTTCCACCCAATTCCAGTCTTTCACTGTTCACGTATGGGGTCACACCAGTCTTGGCGCCATCATATTCTGAATCTCAATATGAGGTTTGCAATAAACAATATTTTTGTTAATATTATAATAAACCTTCATTGCAGGATTGGGTTGCTTTTGTGATTTTTAAGGTTTAAATATTTCATTGTAGGATCAAACTATCAGTGTTAATTAACATGACTGTGCAAGTCCCAAGTTTGATGTTCTAAGGCAGGCTTGGATTGACCCTTTGTTTGGTGATACTACCCTCTCAGAAAATGTGAAAATGGCCTCACTTGTTGGTGCAACCGATCTAGGAAAACTAAAGCGATCGTCTGCTTTTTAGCTTTGGTAGAAAGGGCTAAAACTCAACGGGAACTGAATACTGGCTAGAGTTGGGCTAGCTGGCTTGATATAATACCTTAATGTCAATTTGAATGGCATTGTCGGGGGCTTTCTTTTGGACCCTATTGCCTTTGGGACTAGTCTTTCGATAGGATGGTGTGTTTTATTATTTGATGAGCAATTCCTCTGGGGCCCTTATTGTTCCCCGAGGTATTATATATACTTTCCTTCAATCTTTTGTATTGTATTAATTTTGAATTATTCTTTATTTTTTTATCTGTTTGGTTTTTATCACTCGGTATGCTTTTTTGCTGGGTACAATAAAGTATGATGATGATGACTGTGCAAAGGACCATGCTGGAACATATTCTGACGTTTTCAGTGTTCTGTCTTTGAATTGGCTCGCTGTTCCACTCCACTCACCTCCCTCACCAGTCAGGAAGAGGTGAAAGATGACATTTTCAGCATAAAACAGCAAAAGTTCATTTCACCACATAAATTAGAATGAAATTAAAACTGATGCTGAAAATGTCAATGCAAAAATCGAAGCAGCAAGATGTTATTGGCAATAGAACATCTGAAAGAATATCACACTCCCTCTGTAGTCGCCAGTAGATAATGATCAAAATAAGATACCTGCAGAGAAAGATAAAACCCGATATTGATGAAATTTATCTTGAGCAGTGACATACAAAGAAAAGTGTGTCCTGCTGATTAGCCGATTGCTTACAGCAATGAAAGGAAACTGAAGAAATTTGAAACAGGCATCACCTTGACATTGGAGAAAAGCCAATGTAATTCTGATTACAATTGCCTATGATGTTTTAATTAGGACTTGTGGGAAATTGCCACAAAATAAATGGATGATATTGTTTTAGTGCTGCATAGCAAGAAGACGGTACAAGGCCTATGTACACATGGTACGATGAACTGTCATAGGATCATTAGAAAAATGCCTGGTAATTGCAAAATATTTGTACATGTTGGTGTGCTTTTTCTACATGATATAGGACATACACCCCATGTTACATTCAGGGAACATGCTGCTTAATTTTACAGGAATCTGATTATGATGTTTTTTCCATAAATAACACCTAAAACCTAAATCATCTCATCTTTAAATGTAGCCGCCCTAGTGTATTTACTTGGTTCAATGCCTTAAAAGGCTATAATATCAGCATAGTTTTCCATCTCTGTCGTATTTCAATGAATAAATCATTTACAGCATAGCATGGATGCCAAATGCTGGGAATTCCCAGCATGTGCCCTAGGAACACTAAAAGCAGAGACTACACCAATAAAACAGTTGAAAATGCCATTTGAATTAGACTAGAGCTTCGTAGAGGCTAGATTAAATTAGCAATTGAAAAGTAGTTATAGGAAAGAGTTTAATACAGGTCATTGGTTGCTTGAAGTTGATGCTGCTGTTTTGCTGTGGATAATCTGAATTACTTGAAATGTGCTTGAAGATCTGTCATCCCAAGCTAGGATAGTAGCTTTCCAGTATCACATTATCAGAACAGGGTTTCTGAGGTCCTCTCAGTGAGTGTCTGAGGCCTGGGACATACTGCTTCATCTTTCCCAACCCATCCCTCCAGACCAGATTATGAGCACACAGTCTGACTTTATTGTAATTCTCCTGTAGCCAAAAGTAAGGGAATATTAGCTCTAATCACTTGAATTAACTGCAGACAATATTAGATGGGCATGTGCTGGCCCCTTAATACACATTGGACCTTTTCACACGAAACACCCCCACCCATCTCCATGCAGCTTCACTGCATGGAGCTAGGTGGAGGCACCCGTGAGAATGCCATGGGTGATGGGTGGGAGTGCATGGACACTCCCATGCTACACCCATCTCCACCCATCACCCACCCACGGAGCAATGGGCTCCAATGCCCGAGGTGGGTGGAAATGGGTGTGCACCCGTGGGAACGGCCACATACCCACCTCCACCCACCACGGCCACACCCCCATCCCCCCACCCATCGTGGTCCATTTAAAAAGGGCCATTATCGAAAACAGAGATGGGGAATCTGTGGCTCATGGGCCAAATCCAAGCTGTGCAGTTGTTTTATTTGGCCCTTTCCAATTCCTTAATCAGACCCTACCCTCAAGCACTGAAAGAGTGAACTCAGAGGAAGGGAATGGAGTCAAGGGCATGGACTTAGGATAGTGGATGGATCCATGGCATAAATGCATCATCTGGACCCTCCCTTTCTCTCTCCCATCATCAGCACACCCCTTCAGCACCTCCAGCTTCTATCCGATATCAGAGCTTGCATGAATTTCAAAGCAACCAATGGGAGGGGAAAAGATCTCAATCTCTGACTGAAAACATTACTAGCAACTTGTCAGACTCAGAAACAGGTGGCACTGAACTTGTGGTGACTATAGCTCAGCTACAAGTTCAGAAGAAGACACAATACTGGTTGAAGACAACCTTACCTGACACAGTTTCTGGAAGCGTTTTAACCAGGGTATCTGAGACAGAGCTGAAGATGATTTATCTTTGTCCAGTTTTGCAGCTAAACCACATCCAGCTTAGGTAATTCTTTTTTGTACAGACAAAGCGTCTGATAAGAGCCAGAGAGCAAGATATGAGTCATTTATGGATTCTGAATTAGAGAATCACATGGCACTCTGTCCTCACCCGGGGTCCATCCAACGGCTTTTAAAATTGGAGTGAATTTTGAAATCTAAAGCATGTCCTAGGGCTAAATGATAACAAATGTTTTGTTGTTGTTGTTGTTGTCTTTTTGCTGATAGAAACGATTTAGTGTTAAAGTAGCATCACCATGCAGTTGATGAATCACGGCTAGTTGTAAAATGAGGGAAAAGGATTATTTGGTTGGGGGGAAGAAAAGGAAATAGCCCTGAGAGTTGTTTTTATCTTAAGTTCTCAGCACACCACATGCATTTTGATATTTTTCCAGTCTTCTGTGTCCAGTTGCATCAGTCACATCACATTATAAGGACTCACTGTCTGTAGGAAAAACAAACAGCTTTATGTTCTCAAATTTTATTTTAAAAATGGCATCAGACTCTTTTGCACTGTTTCTTGAATAGTATTGCACTTAGCTAAATTTTTCAGGCATCTTTGCTAACAGCGAGCTTGAAGGACAGGGGCTACTCAAATTTATATTGAATACTATGCCACAGACAGCATAAATTTCATGTTTTTATGTCCCTTTGATGAGTGGAGGTGGTAGCAAAACCAGTGGCCCATTTAATGAATCCTTCATATACAATTCAGTGTAATTGTACCAAAAATGCTGCATTACCCAAAGATTATACAGATCCGATGCAGCAAATCTCAGTATTGCCAGTCCCAAGAGATCAAAAGTAATGAGCCCATCCCAAAAGATCATAAAATTGATAATACTAATAAAGAAGAAGAATAAAATTGGCTCTCTACGGCCGTGATTCCTTCTAGGCCCGAAAGAAATGTCTGCACCAAATATTGTAACCAAGGATTTTGCCCAGTTCAAACCATAGCCACCAAAATTAATAATAACCACTATTGATTATGCGACCTCATCCTTGTCAGATACCCATTTTGTTTTTTTAGGTCAGTTATTCTGGTTTTCAGTTATTTAGTTGTTTGGATATTCGGTTTCTTGGTTATTTGGTTATTCCATTTTGACTATTGCACATGCACAGTAGCCTAAAAGAAGTAGCCAAACAACTGAATAAGTAACCAAACAACAGAATATTAATTAATAAATATTAATAAATATTATTAGATATTACTAAATAATATTAAATATTATATTATTATATTATTATTATTATTATATCACAAGCAATGTACCTAGTGCTTTACAATAATCAATTATAGACAGGTCTCTGCCCCAGTGCACTTACAATCTAAGATGGATGTGGGAGGGGAACAGAGGGAAAGTCAGGAATACATCCATGAAGTTGTGAAGCTGCCAGTGCAGATGCTTAGCTTAGTTA
Organism: Sphenodon punctatus; assembly: GCA_003113815.1. Lineage (NCBI taxonomy): Eukaryota > Metazoa > Chordata > Lepidosauria > Sphenodontia > Sphenodontidae > Sphenodon > Sphenodon punctatus. The sequence goes on along the minus strand of QEPC01012468.1, from coordinate 64,722 downwards.
TAGGGGACCCTAAGAAAATCAGGGAGGATACTAAGGGGATGAGGAGCTAAGGAAAGCTAACAGAAGAGGTAGGTTTTCGGAAGGGATTTGGAGGTTGGGAGGGATGGGCAGAACGAATGCATTCAAGCAGAGAGTTCCAGGCATGGGAGCCAGCGAGGGAGAAGGGGTGGATATCCAAACAACCAAATAATTGACAAACTGAATAATCCCTTGAGCCACGCAGCACCCACCCATGGCCACTTACAGAGCACTGCCAAAAGATCTGGCGTGATCCGTGGGGGGCAAGCCAGAAAGGTGCATGGCAACTGGCGGACGTGCACCGCCTGCCCATATGAATGACAGCCGCTAACCCCGCCAGCAGACAGGTCCACCACTCAGAGGCACTGTGGGGGAGGGGAGGCACGGCCTTTGCAAGTCACAGGAACTGGCCACGAGTGCTGGGGAGCCCGGGTTCCCCAACACTCAAACTGGGATATGTCCATTTCAAAGGCCAATCTCCTGCGCTTCCTCCTCTCCCACGGTCCGGAGCAGGGAGAGTGCAAGGCAGCTGCTGTGGTAGCCATGCTGGTAGGCACCTGTCAGAATCATTCCTCATGCACTCCGCCTGAGTGGGTGCTCTCCCCCACCCCCAATATCCTGGGGGGGGGGTTTAATTATCACCACCAGCACCACAACAGTTTATTAGGTCCTTGTTATTAGCATTTTTGTCTTTGTTATTAGCAGTTTGTCCTTGTTATTCACACACATATATATATATATTGGTTTCATGTTTTCAGGCTGCAGCCATGAGGACTAGAACTCAGGCTCTGATTCTTTCTTAAAGAATAAAAATTGGAAATTTTTTGAACACAAAGACTTTAAGATAATCTCCAACTACAATGAGAATCCAATTATATCCGTGAGTGTCGCCAAGACTGACATCTTAAATCCAGTGGATCAAAGCTACTGTAATTGTATCCGATCGTTTCAAATGAATGGCTCTAAATATATTCACATTTCCCGGTAGAAACTATATGGTTTGTTCACAGCGAAGAACAGGAGCAAGAAACAGAGCTAGAATGTGACCTGGCATGAATGGATATGAGAAGGGGAGAGTGTAAGATTTGGCCCGGATCTGGGCAGTATTTGTCAGGATCCTGCTAGAAGAATTACCAGGTTTTGCTCACTCAAGCGGACATTTATTCTCCCACAGTCCGCAAAAAACAGTTCCCGGTAAAGCATATAGTCCAATCAGTCCTTATCACACACCTTCTTCCTCCTTGTGGCCCAGAACAGGCATGCCTCTCCTCTGGCTCGCTGCTTCTGCTTTGCTGCACTGATGAGCTTTGCTTCCCCAAGGCACTTTCTGTGCCCGCCACCCTCCTCCTAGTGCCCTGCACTGTCCTAGTTTCAGCCAGCCAGCCAGCTCTGATGGCGCAGAGCTGCCACCCTTCAGGATTCACTGGCCCTGCTAATGCAGAACCCAGGGCTTCTAGGCCTTGTGTGGCAGTGTCCCTGATGCTCCAGCCTTTGAGCTCCCTTGCTCAATTTTTTATACTTTGGCTATTGCCTTTGGTAGCCTACTGGCTGCTAGCTGAAGCCAAGCAACTATTCCCATTTGGCTTATTAAGCCCCTGAATTCCTTGGCCAGATGCTTCCCTATCTCCAGTCTGCTCCCCTAGGGAGTTGTTCTTCACAATGACTTATCCTGCCCCTGTTGGGCCAATCCTGCAAGCACTTAGGGTCAATCTGCTACAGACTGGGTTAAAAGAGACATGCACTTTTACCCCACTTTAACATCGCTTTAACATTTCTTATTGATGTTGCGGGGCTGCATAGGGTGTTTTCTGTTTTCACCCAGAGCGAGCATAGAAGAAAACTTGTATCCAGACTCCACCCAGCTTTTACCTTGAGTGCGCATAGGAGTATCATTAGCATGGGAATAAAACCAGGGGGGTAGTGGGGACATGCACCTATCTTCGTTTGGGAAGTGAGGGTGGTCTCCCTCCATAATTTTCCCATTTTTGCCTTCAAGACAGTGGTGCCCAAACATTTTAGACATTTAAATGACCCCATTTTGAGACTTAAATATAATCTTGTGACCACATACAACAACAAAGACATGCAAAGTATAACCAATGTCAGTCAGGATGGCGTTGCCATACACAGGTGGCATGACCTCTTGACCCACAGTTTGGAAACTTCTCTACTGAGACAGACAGACAGATTCCTGCAACATTAAGGTTATGTGTGTGACTGACACCATTTTGAAAGTTTGATTTTTAAAAACAGCTTTAACTGTTTTTAAAAACAGGAATTTAGAGGGAGCTAGAAAGCGGAGCAGAACTGCTTCAATTACTGTGGTTACTCCTCCACTATGAGAATAGACTGTCTTGAGAATTCTGGCATTTCTGGTACTGGGTTCGTAGACATATTTCACTACATATATAATCACCCACAAACATTCATTTCAAATAAGGAGAAGGTGTAACACACTCATTTCAATTATTTCTGCAACTGTTTTCACAGTTGTCCTTTTTAAACCCTAATCTTCCAGTAGTATGGGGTCCTGGCATCCCCCTCCGGCAGCAGTTCTGCAATAACTCCAAAGTTAGTGGCCCTCTCACCTTGTCTATTTAGGGCATTGTCACCGGCCCCCCAGTACACAATACTCTAGAAGGACAGTCAGCTACCACTAACCGTTTGTCTTCTGTGGATGAAAAACTACCCAGGACAAACTGGACCCTACTAGCAAAAGGGTTTTCCCTATTGGGGTCCAAAAGTATCCCAGCCCATGTTAACAGTTGGGGTACTTTTGCACACCATTCCAATTTTCTGGTTTGCTACTCCAATTAGCTTTCTATAGTAACAGAAGTCAAACTTTGTCTAATATAACACATTTGTTAAAAATATATAACACGTTTGTGTCACTTGGAGTCATTCAGCTTCTCCATGGATGATCCTGGGATGATACAGGGCTGTTTCTGAAAGACTGCTTGCACAAACTCCTTGAGTCCTTAGTAGGTTCAGTTAGCAGGTTCACACCCACTCATGTCTCCAGGGTAACAAATGACATGCCTTTTGCACAGCCTTTTGACCATTGTACTCCAAACCAGTTTGGTTGGTTGCAAGCAGGAGTACACTCCCTGAAGTACAGTCTACCAAAACCCACCTCGAAAACAGATTCTACAAAAATAAGAGGAGGTTGTGCCTTTGCCTTGTGCCTTTTCCAAAAGGTCAGTTGACTGGAAAACCTGCAGGTGGTGTGAGGTGTGTCAAAAATTTGTTTTACTGATCATGCATATGGGGTAAAAACGTACCCCATAAGCCAAAATCTTATCAAAGTCGTGTGTATAGTTTTTGGCCTGGGATGGGGAGTGTATTGTGACACATACTGACTTCTGCTCTCACATGAAATGAAATTTCATTTGGATATGTTTGTACCTCACAGTAATATCTTGTGGGGTCAAAAGTTACCGCACAATAACAACAATGTTGTCCTTTTTACAAAATTGGAAGGTTAAGCTCACAACTTGAATAGTTAGCCAGCAATATTTAGGTGTGTTCTCAGTGATAAGTGAATTCTTCACTATTTTCATTGGGCAGAAATGCATGGGAAATTAACAGAGAGCATCTAATGAGGTCATTATTTTAATAACAAATTTATTTGAACATAAGAACATAAGAACATAAGAAGTGCCATACTGGGTCAGACCAATGGTCCATCTAGCCCAGCATCCTGTCTCCGACAGTGGCCAATCACGGTGGCTTGGGAGAAGCACCCAACAG
>QEPC01012468.1:38886-58957 GCA_003113815.1 Sphenodon punctatus | reverse complement strand
TCTTAACACCCTTTTCCAAATCATTAATGAATACATTAAAGAGCACCGGTCCCAATACAGATCCCTGAGGCACACCACTTTTTACATCTCTCCATTGTGAAAACTGACCATTTAGTCCTATCCTTTGCTTTCTATCTTTTAACCAGTTTCTGATCCATAGTAATACTAGATTTACTGCCAATGATATACAGACTATATGGAATATTTTTAAAGATTGTTAATTTTTGCATACATTTTGAAAGAGATATTTAATTGGTTTTTAGCAGCCTGGTTTTAAAATAGGATACAATTTATGCAGCTAGTTGGTATCATGATGAGAACATCTCTTCAGGATGAGCCATTATGCATGATAAAAAGGAAAGCCTTATTTGAATGTCTCAAAACCTGTCTCCACTCCAGTGACAGGGTGGAATGAGAGTCTTTTGCGAATATCTGCCTTCGAATCATAATGTGGAAAATATAAGAATTATGTTTGTGTGTCCAGACTCCCAGAGGAAACATTAAATTTGGCTTCTGTCACATATAAGTCTCCAAAATTTCTAAACACTCTGTCAGACCCAATTACTTCTTGGGTCCATGCTTTTATTACCTCAGGCCCTCTACTGTCGAAGAGTGAGGCCCGGAAGAAGCAGAAATCAGTGCCAAATGAAGAAGATTGAGGGTAGGCTTCACGCTTCAGCCTGCAAAATGTCACTCTGCGTCTCTTTAGGCTGGTGTCTGAATCGGCTTCCCAAGACAGATTGTCAGTTTGATTTCTGACTCGCTAAAGCAGCTATGTATAAAGGTCTTTTAAAAGACAAAGCAAAAATATCTAGATCCAGGTCAACAAATGATGACAAAAACATACACTGAGTGTATATTTGGACTGTCAAACATGAAAGGCAGAACTGGTTAACTCACTTTTTGAATAACAATTACTGAAGTCATTTAGCCAGACATCTACCAATGAAAATCAAGCATACAAGGAACACCCAAAATGAAGAAATAAACAGTGAAAACGATCTGTGCAAGAATGACTCTCAGATTAGTAGATCTAGCTGGAGTAATGTCTTGAGGGGGAATAAATCAAAGTGTTGGCTGTTTGTCCCAGAGAAAACACATTTGTGTTATGTTACTGCTGAAAGATTGTCTAATTTGCACAAATTCAAAGCCACAAAAAGAGTGTCCCCTTACTATTCTAATTCCCCCTTTTATTCTAATTCAGTTCAATATTTATTGTTTTATCTCATCTGGCTTCTGTCTTTTGCAAGGAAAAACATATAGTTCCATGCAGCAATCAGCCAAACTAATGAAGTCTGGCTTCCTAAAGGAGAGATCAATGTTCTATGTAAATCAATGGGATTTTAAAATTTTATTTTATTTTATTTTATTTTGCTATCTCCTCTCCAGGTGCATCTAGTGTTATGATGTTTTGCTATGGGCTTTCTGCCCATCTACTAAATTTGGTTGAAATCAGCCTGTGAGATCAAAAGTTATTAAGGGGAAACACAGGGTGCAGCCACACGAGCTGTGGAGAGCCCGATCCCTGCGTGGCAGGTAAGAGCAGTCGCCACACTGTGGAGCGAGCATGGAAAGCTGGGCAGTCAGCTTCCCCTGAGAGGAAGTCAGGTGGCTGGAGCGCTGTCGGAGCTCCTGCCACAGCTGGGGTGGGCTGAGGTGCAGCCACATGAGTGAGCACCCGGCCCTGCCCCACCTCTCAATTTATTTTATTCATTTTACTATTTTTATACCCCGCCTCCTCCTGCTCAAGAGCAGACCTGACCAAAATCCCTGCCTCGGCTGTGATGTGGCAGCACGCGACAGGCGACAACGCCCACCATTCAAAGCCCCGCCGCAAAGTTCCGCCTATTTCTGAAGACATGTCGCATAGCAGCCAGCTGCTCAACCCACCGGGGTGCAGGGGGAACACCTGGCGGCAGCAGCCTGCCACATGGTGCACTGCATTGCATGGTCTGGATGCCCAGTGTGGGTTAAGACTGCCCACGGGCGTGCCCTAGGCATCTCATATGGCTGCACCCGTACATATACACACTCCCAGAGTGATTGACCAAACCAGGTGTGGAGAACCTTTCTTCTCCAATGGGCTACTTTGAAAATTAGCACCGACTCCACTGCCAGGATAGGAATTGGGGGTGGGATACTTAAGAGTGGGCTCAAAATGAACTAAGGGGGGGAGGGTCCGGATTATTACACTTATTACAGAACCTCTATTTGCAAACTCCCACTGATATCAACAAGATGATGTTCCTGATCAGGGACAGTTGGAATGATGAGGAACAAGTGAGCACCATTAATGTTTGCAGAAATTTCCCCTGCCCTTCTGTGTTCGGTCTCTGTCTTTAAAGAGGGCAACTAATCAGAAGACCAACACAATTTTCAAAAACCCTTCAGTTTAACTTTCACTCTGATTGCTGTTTCCAATCTAACTTGCCATGAAGCAAATTAAACTCTTATCCTCATGATCAATAGCTATATGCTCCTCATTAGACATGGGTGTGTTAAATCATGTTGATGATAAGGTCTTCCCAAACAGAAACTATAAAATTGCTATATATTTATTTTATCTTTGGGTGATTTCAGACGTTACACAGTCCCGATTCACCACAGTGGATTCCCGGCAGGGGTGAACTGAACAACCACCCCCCGTGCTCAAAAAAAGCCCCGAACAGACGTGACGGGACTGGGATCACAGCAGGGAATCGGGCTGGCAGATCACGGGCCGGGGCAGCGCAACAGATGTGCCGCTGATTCCCAGCCATGGTCAAAACACCCAGAAGGCGCCGGGTCGGCCCGTCCCGGCTGCTGCTGCTGCTGCTGTCCCTCCACCACCTCCAGGTGCAGCACGACTGCCTCCTCTCCCGCCAGCGCCTCTACCGCCGCTGCCTCCACCTCCTCCTCCCTTGCTCTCTCACCCTCCGCTCGCCTCTCCCTTCCACCTCACTCCATCCCGCCCCATCCACCTGCTGCTGTGTGCCCTTTAAATCTCCCTTCGCTGCCTGTGTTGTTGTTTGTTGCCTGGTAGCGACGCTGCGTGCTTTGTCCCCAGCTAGGAATCATTTCCTTTGATTCTGGCTGGTGGTTGCCAGCCAGACATTACTTTTTGTTGGTTCCCATCGGAAATCTCTTTGCCCACGCTTTCGGAGATTGTCCGGTGGGGAACTCCGGAAGCGTGGTTAATATTGACCCCATGTGGGTATTGACTGTGGTGAACATCTGGCAGATGCTGAACAAATGTTCCGGGCACTTTGGCCCCGCTGCGGGATTAACCGTGGTTCACTGTGGTTGAGCGTGATCTCGTAACATCTGAAAATACCCTATAATTAAATATGTTGTGCTATTCTGGCAAATCACATTGATTTGTACAGAATGGAATCACATTAATTCAGCAGATTATTACACTAATAATGTCTTAGATAAAATATGGCTGTTTTATTTTTCAAAAAATGTTTATCTTTCACTGCCTTAGTTTCTGAGCAGGATAAAAGATAGGGCTGGTCAAATAAGAGAATTTCTATCACACAAGAACATTTGAAAGTTTTTGCTGCTGTTTTGTTTTTTGTTGGGTTTTTTGTTTTTTGCTTTCTTGATCTGGCTGAGAAGCCAAGATTTGGCAACTTTCCACAGAAGACAAATCCTGAAAAAAATTGTTTTAGGTCTACCTGAAAAAAATAAACTGCAACAAATTTTGATTTAGGTGGCAGCCTTTAATTAAGACATTTTTTGTTCAACTGTACTGTGGGATTATCCCACTATGGATGTTTTTACATGGATTCCCCCACTCACTGCTGGGTGTTCGGGCAAGTGTGCAGTGGGGGGGTAGGCGTCCATGTAAACAGGCTGGCAGTGGGTGGGGGGATGGGTGTGTGCTGGGTGTCCACCCATGTGAACACCACGGGCAATGGGTGTGCGTGTATACGTACTCCCAACGCACACCCATCTTCACCCATCACCCACCCATCTCCATGCATGGAGCCATCTGTAAAAACGGAGGAGCGTCCATGCATGGAGATGGGGGTGTGTCCATGGGAAAGGACACAAACCCATGCCCACCCACCATGGCAGCACACCCATCCTCCCACTCACTCCGTCCATGTAAAAACAGCCTATGCATCATGGCAACTGTTGTTCATCACCTGCGAGACCCTGTGAGTCTCAAACCCCAGGCAATGGAATATTGTGCAGATGCTCTGGTTTTGCTCCACTTGGAGAGCTGTCTGAAAGCCAGTCCCATAAGGAAAGCACTGATCTTCACAAATGGTCCTGGTATTTAATTGGCTGACTCTTCAGACCCAATCCTCACTACTGGCCACCAACTGATTGGGCTTTGATTACCAGACTCAGACTTTTGGCTTCAACCTCTTTGAGTAGGAGTGTTGTGGGATAAAGAAAACCAAAATAAATAAATAAACAAACAAAGCCTGGCTTGGCTAACCTGAGTTTAGGCTCCTGTTCCTGATTCAGCTTGATCTTGGCCTTTGACTTTCTAGTTTGTAACCTAGGTCTGGCACTTGGCCACNGGGGAAACACAGGGTGCAGCCACACGAGCTGTGGAGAGCCCGATCCCTGCGTGGCAGGTAAGAGCAGTCGCCACACTGTGGAGCGAGCATGGAAAGCTGGGCAGTCAGCTTCCCCTGAGAGGAAGTCAGGTGGCTGGAGCGCTGTCGGAGCTCCTGCCACAGCTGGGGTGGGCTGAGGTGCAGCCACATGAGTGAGCACCCGGCCCTGCCCCACCTCTCAATTTATTTTATTCATTTTACTATTTTTATACCCCGCCTCCTCCTGCTCAAGAGCAGACCTGACCAAAATCCCTGCCTCGGCTGTGATGTGGCAGCACGCGACAGGCGACAACGCCCACCATTCAAAGCCCCGCCGCAAAGTTCCGCCTATTTCTGAAGACATGTCGCATAGCAGCCAGCTGCTCAACCCACCGGGGTGCAGGGGGAACACCTGGCGGCAGCAGCCTGCCACATGGTGTACTGCATTGCATGGTCTGGATGCCCAGTGTGGGTTAAGACTGCCCACGGGCGTGCCCTAGGCATCTCATATGGCTGCACCCGTACATATACACACTCCCAGAGTGATTGACCAAACCAGGTGTGGAGAACCTTTCTTCTCCAATGGGCTACTTTGAAAATTAGCACCGACTCCACTGCCAGGATAGGAATTGGGGGTGGGATACTTAAGAGTGGGCTCAAAATGAACTAAGGGGGGGAGGGTCCGGATTATTACACTTATTACAGAACCTCTATTTGCAAACTCCCACTGATATCAACAAGATGATGTTCCTGATCAGGGACAGTTGGAATGATGAGGAACAAGTGAGCACCATTAATGTTTGCAGAAATTTCCCCTGCCCTTCTGTGTTCGGTCTCTGTCTTTAAAGAGGGCAACTAATCAGAAGACCAACACAATTTTCAAAAACCCTTCAGTTTAACTTTCACTCTGATTGCTGTTTCCAATCTAACTTGCCATGAAGCAAATTAAACTCTTATCCTCATGATCAATAGCTATATGCTCCTCATTAGACATGGGTGTGTTAAATCATGTTGATGATAAGGTCTTCCCAAACAGAAACTATAAAATTGCTATATATTTATTTTATCTTTGGGTGATTTCAGACGTTACACAGTCCCGATTCACCACAGTGGATTCCCGGCAGGGGTGAACTGAACAACCACCCCCCGTGCTCAAAAAAAGCCCCGAACAGACGTGACGGGACTGGGATCACAGCAGGGAATCGGGCTGGCAGATCACGGGCCGGGGCAGCCCAACAGATGTGCCGCTGATTCCCAGCCATGGTCAAAACACCCAGAAGGCGCCGGGTCGGCCCGTCCCGGCTGCTGCTGCTGCTGCTGTCCCTCCACCACCTCCAGGTGCAGCACGACTGCCTCCTCTCCCGCCAGCGCCTCTACCGCCGCTGCCTCCACCTCCTCCTCCCTTGCTCTCTCACCCTCCGCTCGCCTCTCCCTTCCACCTCACTCCATCCCGCCCCATCCACCTGCTGCTGTGTGCCCTTTAAATCTCCCTTCGCTGCCTGTGTTGTTGTTTGTTGCCTGGTAGCGACGCTGCGTGCTTTGTCCCCAGCTAGGAATCATTTCCTTTGATTCTGGCTGGTGGTTGCCAGCCAGACATTACTTTTTGTTGGTTCCCATCGGAAATCTCTTTGCCCACGCTTTCGGAGATTGTCCGGTGGGGAACTCCGGAAGCGTGGTTAATATTGACCCCATGTGGGTATTGACTGTGGTGAACATCTGGCAGATGCTGAACAAATGTTCCGGGCACTTTGGCCCCGCTGCGGGATTAACCGTGGTTCACTGTGGTTGAGCGTGATCTCGTAACATCTGAAAATACCCTATAATTAAATATGTTGTGCTATTCTGGCAAATCACATTGATTTGTACAGAATGGAATCACATTAATTCAGCAGATTATTACACTAATAATGTCTTAGATAAAATATGGCTGTTTTATTTTTCAAAAAATGTTTATCTTTCACTGCCTTAGTTTCTGAGCAGGATAAAAGATAGGGCTGGTCAAATAAGAGAATTTCTATCACACAAGAACATTTGAAAGTTTTTGCTGCTGTTTTGTTTTTTGTTGGGTTTTTTGTTTTTTGCTTTCTTGATCTGGCTGAGAAGCCAAGATTTGGCAACTTTCCACAGAAGACAAATCCTGAAAAAAATTGTTTTAGGTCTACCTGAAAAAAATAAACTGCAACAAATTTTGATTTAGGTGGCAGCCTTTAATTAAGACATTTTTTGTTCAACTGTACTGTGGGATTATCCCACTATGGATGTTTTTACATGGATTCCCCCACTCACTGCTGGGTGTTCGGGCAAGTGTGCAGTGGGGGGGTAGGCGTCCATGTAAACAGGCTGGCAGTGGGTGGGGGGATGGGTGTGTGCTGGGTGTCCACCCATGTGAACACCACGGGCAATGGGTGTGCGTGTATACGTACTCCCAACGCACACCCATCTTCACCCATCACCCACCCATCTCCATGCATGGAGCCATCTGTAAAAACGGAGGAGCGTCCATGCATGGAGATGGGGGTGTGTCCATGGGAAAGGACACAAACCCATGCCCACCCACCATGGCAGCACACCCATCCTCCCACTCACTCCGTCCATGTAAAAACAGCCTATGCATCATTGCAACTGTTGTTCATCACCTGCGAGACCCTGTGAGTCTCAAACCCCAGGCAATGGAATATTGTGCAGATGCTCTGGTTTTGCTCCACTTGGAGAGCTGTCTGAAAGCCAGTCCCATAAGGAAAGCACTGATCTTCACAAATGGTCCTGGTATTTAATTGGCTGACTCTTCAGACCCAATCCTCACTACTGGCCACCAACTGATTGGGCTTTGATTACCAGACTCAGACTTTTGGCTTCAACCTCTTTGAGTAGGAGTGTTGTGGGATAAAGAAAACCAAAATAAATAAATAAACAAACAAAGCCTGGCTTGGCTAACCTGAGTTTAGGCTCCTGTTCCTGATTCAGCTTGATCTTGGCCTTTGACTTTCTAGTTTGTAACCTAGGTCTGGCACTTGGCCACTGATTCAGTAATCTGACCCTTGACCTTTGACCCAATCTCCTGACAGGACCTACCTTCTGCCATAAAGAAGATGTAGAATAATTGTTTTCTCTTGCTATGGAGGGCAAGATAAGAGGAAATGGGTACAGACATCAGCAAGGGAGATTTGGATTCCACATCAGGCACATTCCTGATTATAAGGGCCATCAGGCAATGGAACACACCACCCAGGGAAATCGTGGATTCTCCATTATTGGAGGCTTTTAAGAAAAGGCTAGATGAGCATATGTCTGGAATTATTTAGCTATAACAGTAAAAGCCAAGGGTGTGTGTGCATAGGGTAAGGTTTGAAGTTCCCAGATGTCGGAGACCACTGGACTGGGCTTCCGTCATGGCAGTTTCAATGGTCTAGTGTTGCCAAACTGCAGCTGGCTGGCCTCATAATGGGTATTTTCAAACATGACACCACTGCCTGTGGCCACATTTACCCCAGCATGGCCACGGGCAGTAGTGTCACATCTGCTTCTGTCCTCCAGATGTTAACCACAGGCAGGAGCAGAGTACACCCCGGATTGTGGCAGGGCTAACCCAGGATGTGCACTGGGCTCCCTGCCAGCACACATTCCGAGTTTAGTCCTGCCACAGTCGAGTGAAGCCTACCCTGGACCATGATAGAGCAGGGCATCACATCTGATGGCCCACTCTATCTAAACCCCACCAGTGGGCAGAGCAGTTCCAGGCGGGCACGGTGGCCTCATAGGCTACCACACCTGCCTGTCAGGGAGGAGGCAGGGACATGCTAAAGAGCACATGGGCGGGGCCATGCAGACCAACATCCACACATCTCCCACCCTCTCCCCACCCCCTCCCCAGCCCCAGCCACCAGAACATTTGTTTGGCGGCAGAGCCTACTCCTGCCCAGGCAGGATTTAAGCATGTCAGTTGAAAAGTCATCAAGTTTGAAAATACTGAATGTATCTACTGTCTGATCCCAGAAATCTCTGCTACAGGTTTATGGGAACAGGAAATTCCAGAGCCAATAGGGTTGTGACTTCCTGCCACAGGAACCCCTTGGCAAGTAACAGCTCTGGGTGCAAAATAGTCACTATGCAAGGATAATATATATTCTGAGTCATACGTCCAGTTGCATTCTTCCCTGTAGACCTTTGTTTCAGGTATATTACATCCCCTATAAGGCACATAGCCACTTTGAACCCATGAGGTCATGGAAGACCCAGTATGTATTATGGTGTTGTAGTCTGCCTGGAAATAAGGGCCAAATATGTCCAGAATTACTAATTTATTATGCGCTGTAGGGATGACACCCTAGTATAACCAAAAAAAAAATATTTAGCTTCAGGTTTACACTTCAATTGTTCATATCAGATTGACTTGAAGGGATTTTTTGCATTTGTTTTGGATACGTCAGGGATGGGTATTGGGTAACACACAGCAAGCCCTTCCTCAGTCCAGTGGATGGGACTGGGTGATTCTTGAGGTCTCTTCCAGCTCCATGATTCCAGAATGAGTGACACCCCTTGAAATGGGGGACATTTTGGGGTAGAACCTACAGTCTACCCTCCTCCCCCTGCCCCCTCCCAATGCAACAAGGTCGTGATAGTTCTACCTAGTAGAAAAAGGAAATTTTCTTGTGTCTTTGTTAAGAACTCTGCAGCTGAAGTGCTTTCTCCCTTTCACGTTGAACGTTGTGTGTTAATTTTCACAGTGTCTTCCTCAACTAGAAATCTGCAATTTAAAATGCAAAGTGTTCAAATGAAGCTTTCGATTCCTCCATTTCAAAGAAGAGACCATTGTTATTATTGGAAAGAAAGGGGCTATTCAATGAACGTAATGAAAACCAAAGATAAGACGAACCTTATGTAAATATCAGTCTCCACTCAAGCTTCAATTAACCTTTCCTGGAGTGGTATTTTGATGAGATTGCTCTTCATTTTTGCATTATGAAGAATTTCTCCTCTAATATTTTGTATCACACGCACACGCCCCCAAATCTATGTATCGTGTGTGTGAAATCAAGCTTCCATTAACCTTTCTTTGAGTGATATTTTGATGAAATTGCTCTTGGGTTTTTTGCATTCTGCATTCTGTGTCTCAATTATTTATCTTTTTTACCCAGGAAACATTTTCAATAATCTTGCTGTGTACAGCCAAAGTCTTTCAGGATAAAGATTAGTTTGACCTTTTTTCCTTCAATTAATCAATATGGTTATTCCACAGGTTTACCTTTAATCCTCCACACAACATTAATATTGTTTGTTTCATGGAACTTGTTTATTATGTGCAGCCTTCACTCTGTGTTCCTGTTTTGCTGGTGCAGAGAAAGTAAAGTTTCTGTGTTGGTCCCAAATATAGGCAACAGAGACAAAGTAGTACAGTGGTATCTTTTATTGGATCAGCTACAGTTGGTGGAGGGACGCAAGCTTTCTGACCTCACAGGGTCCTTCATCAGGCACGTCAGGAGTTAGAACTGCAGACTGAACAAAGCAGTGTAGACAGATGCAGTGACTGGAAAGAATAGCAAAGGGAGGGGAGGAGAAGGTGAGATCGAGACTCCAGGAGGAGATCCGCATTTCAAAAGGGTGTAGAGAAAGTCAGGTTGCCATGTTGGTTCCAAATATAGGCAGAAGAGATAAAATAGTGCAATGGTATCTCTTATTGAGCAACTCTAATTGGTGGTGGAGGTACGCAAGCTTTCCGACCTCACAGGGTCCTTCATCAGGCACGTCAGGAGTTAGAACTATGACCTGAACAAAGTAGTGAGGCATATTCAGTGACTAGAATCACTGTATATACCTCACTGTTTTGCTCAGTCTATGGTTCTAATTCCTGACTTGCCTGATGAAGGCTCTGGTGAGGTCCGAAAGCCTGCACACCTCCACCACCAACTGGAGTTGGTCCAACAAAAGATCATCGTACTACTTTGTCTCCATTGCCTTTCAAAGGGGTGGAATACAACAAGGTGAGAAGAGTAAGAGCAGCTCTTAATTAACTAATTAATTTCAAAAATTAATTTGCAAGATTTGAAATGTAATAATTATAATAAACAAATCAGTCATAAGCTAGGAAACCTTGGCATAAGGCCACAGCCTTGAACTCTTGGCCTCTACGGTGCTAAGGAGGCCCACCTGCAGCACTGTTTGGGCCTGTCTCAGGCTGGCCGCCTTTCCTCTCTTAGCTTTTACCCTGTCTGCTTAAACCCCCCTGCTCTTTGCCTGTCTGTCTCTGCTCTTGTCCCACCTCCCAGCTTCCTGATTGGCTACCAGCCAGTATATAAGGCATACTGGTAGCCAGAGGAAGCAGGGTAGAGTAATTCACTCTCTCCTCTTTTCTCTGCCTTCTTCACTCTGGTCCCTTAGTGGCCCAGCTCTCTTGCTCCCTGACTTCTGTGCTCTTTGCCTTACTTATTCCCAGCCTTCTACTCTTGCTTACCTTGCTCCCTCTGCCTCTCTTATCCCCTGGCTCTCTAATTTCTGGTTCCTTGATGCCCCAACCCCTGCTTCCCGTCTCTTGCTTCCTTTAGCCCTAGCTACTTGGCGTGTGCACCAGGGCCCCATGTCATTTTCATTGTTCATTATCGTTTTTGTTATTAAAATGTGTCATTTTCATTTACATTAATAACGAATTGTCATTTTTGTTATTGTTGTTATCGGTACCAATTTGAAATGAAGATTTTATTTTTGGTATTGGTATCGATTCCGTGCGCCAATGAAGAATTATTGACAGAAGTTGAACTCCTTCCCCTTCTCATTGTGATACAGAAAGAACTGAACACAATAATATTTACTGTACAGAATATATAGTTTTATTTATATAATATATTTACCAAACCCAAAAAACTTTAAAGTTTAAAAAACTGTTAAATGCACAAGTTTTTAAAAGAAAAAACTTTCCTCTTCAAAAATGTAAAAAATAATTTTGACTCTAGCTTAAACTCCAAAAAACATACAAATTCATTACAATTCAAAAAACATTCAATGCCATACATTGCAACAAGATATAAATGCCAAAAAGCATGGAAATTATTCCAGAATTTTCTAGAAATATTTAATATTTTATCATCATCAACATAAATGTAATATATGTACTTAATTCCTTAACATACATACTTACTCTTATTCATATTTATCAATAACTAAACTTTAACAATTTTTCATTATTAAACTTTCATTATTATAATTCGTTAACAAACCATTTTTTCAGAGTGTATTAACTCTGTCCTTTACATGTATAGAAATTGTATACACTTTATACAATAAACAGTTAACAATGTCAGTGTAGAGAACTTTATACAATTCGTTGTATAGAATGCACTCTGAGAAAAAATTTCATTGATGAATTATGATTATGATAATTAGAGTTTAATAATGAAAAAATGTTAAAGTAAATGTTAGCTATCTATATTTATCTATAAACTATACTACCTATATCTATCTATCTATCTCTATATGTGTAACTAAGGAATAAGGATTGGGTGGTAGGGAAGGGAACAAGGGATATATATATATATGGGAGTATTTCTAGTGCAAGCACCAGCAGCTTCTGCAAATGCACCCTGACAAGTAAGAGAGCTAACACAGAGTGAAGCAACCCAGCCCGACAATATAAAGGGTTGCAGTGTCCTCCCCCAGAGCCCTTCTGATTGGTTCTGTGAAGCAGCGATATTGAGGAATCACAGGGTGCCATTCAACTACTGGGGCCTACTTGCGCTGTTCATTGGCCAGAGATACATGCATCAGGTCCTTCCCCTCCCAGTTCAAGAGTTCAACACTGGGTGATTTCAGACATTACGCGGCCCCGATTCACCACAGTGGAATCCCAGCAGTGGTGAACCAGTCAACCACCCCCCGGGGTCAATAAAATCCCCAAACAGACATGACGGGAGTGGGATCATGGCAGGGAATCGGGCCACCAGATCACGGTCCGGGGCAGTGCAACAGACGTGACGCCGATTCCCAGCCATGGTCAAAACACCCAGAAGGCACCAGGGAGGGGCGGGACACATACATGGCCAAAAGAGGGCAAACAAAGCCAAAAGTGCCTAAAGGGAATTTCCACACAAGGGAAACAGGAAGGGAGGGGGGAGAGGGAGAAGAGCCGCTGAGGTACTGCACACAATAGGCACAGAGACAACGAGGGCACAGTTGGGTCCCTGTCCAAGGCCAGGGACAGCAGGTGCACTCAAGGGGCCTCCCCCTCTGCCCTGGCCCACCTGCCCTGCAGGGGGAGGCCAGCCCAGCCAGAAGTGGGACACTCTGGGCCGACACAAGTGCCCTCGCTCGGTCACCGGGTCGCGACCCGGGGGGGGGGCACTGCATGCCCCGGCCTATAACGTGGCCAGCCGCACCCCAACCAGGACAGGCGGCAACATGGAAGGGGAAAGGTTGGGAGCCTGCTGGAGCACCTAGCGCTCTGTGCCGAGTGGTACTGCTCGCACACTGATCCACTGCGCATCCAAACCGCAGCAATGCACCTGGGCGCCCGCCTGCGAGTGTGCATGGCCTGGTGTGCTGCACGGGCCTGGAGAGCCCACCACTGCCACAGGCAGCGGGTGACCGAGGCAGACCGGCGGGCCCTGATCCATGGCCAAAGTAGGGCCACTGTGCTCCACGAGGCAGCCAGGTGCCTCCAATGGTGGAGGGAGACAATGCGGTGCGTCGCCCTGCTCGCTATGCCCATTACCTGGTGGGTATGGGTCACAGAGCAGGCACAGGGGTGGTGGTCCCAGGCACTGGCTCAGTGGGATGAGGCAGCCTGTAGGGCGCACTTTCAGATGGACAAGCACTTGCAGAGCTGCTCACGCCCTGGCTGGAGTGACAGCACACACCCATGAGGGCCCCCATCCCCATGGTCCAGCAGGTGGTCATTGGGGTCTGGGCCCTTGCAAGACCTGACTCCTGCTGATCCGTCTCGCAGCACTTCGGTGTCAGGGTGAGCACCATGGCCTGTATCCTCCAGGATCTCTGTGAGGCTGTGGAGGGCGTTCTCATGGACCGAGTGATCCAGCTGGTGGACCAGGAGGCCATGATGGCCAGCTTCATGGCTGGAGGGTTCCCCAACTGCATGGGTACCGTGGATGGCAGCCACATAGAGATCCTCCGCCCCTTGACTGGGGAGGCCGCGGAGTATGTCAACAGGCATGGGTACCACTCCATGCAGATGCAGGCTGTCGTGGACCACTGGGGGCGGTTCCTTGACATTTTCATGGGCAACTCTGGGCACAGCCATGATGCCCAGATCATGACCATCTCCCCCTTCTATGCCCGGATGTACCACGGGGACATTGCAGACATGGGGATGACCCGGATTGAGGGGGTGTTCATGCCCCCCTGTATCCTGGGGGACCCAGCCTATCCCCTCACCCGGTGACTGATGAAGGTGTTCCCAGTCACCAGGACCCCGGTGCAGGCCCTGTACAATTCCTGTCTGTGTACAAGCAGGACTGTGATCAAACGGGCCTTCGGCGCCCTCAAGCAGTGCTGGAGGAGTCTCACTGGCCGGTTGGACTTCATGGTGGAGACTTTGGCTCTGGTGATAGGCGCCTGCTGTGTTCTGCACAATGTGTGCAAGACCAATGGGGCAGCCCTTGAATACCCCATGCCCCATCGCCCTCCCAGACCAGTGCCTCTGTCCGTGAATGGGGACAACCCGTGGGAGTACCGTTACACCAAGTGGATCTGTGCCATCCTGGCCAGGCATATCAGTCAAGAGACCAAGGTGTGAGGGCGCTAAACCCCGACCCCACCACCCTGGGGCCCCCGACAGCTCCCTGGGTGGTCCCCTCCACTGCCAATGGACAGCCCCCACCACTGAGCCTGTGAACAGACCACAGGAGGCAGGAGTGGTGTCCACCCATTTATTCTTGCCCCCAAATACATGTGCCCCCACACCACCACTGCCGCCACCACCACACCACCATGCTGGTGCGGTCCCCCCCACCCTCAGACCACCCTCCCCCTTCCCCCCTTCCCGACCCCATCCCCCCGTGCCCCGCGTCTGCGGGGCCGCCCCCTCAGGTGGCCTGAGGGAGCTGAAAAGCTCTGGGAGCTCCCCTCCCCCCCCGCTGTCCATGTCCCCAATGGTGTCCTGGGAGGCCTCAGTGTCCTGAGGGACCAGCGGTGGTGGGAGGGAGGGAGGAACCAGGACCAGAGGGGCCCCCTGGGTGGCTGCTCCCTCCAGAGGCCTACTGAGACCGGGAGGCAGATGCATGGCCCCAACTTGCATGGGGGGTAGCTGGGGAGGCTGGGGAGGTGGTGGGGGTGCCGAGGGGCCCTGTATGGGGGCCTGGGCAGGCAGAATGCCTGGAAGGGCAGCTGCCATCACGTATGCACTCATAGTGCCCGCATGCAGGAGCAGGGAGGTCCCGATGTTGTGGGACCTATCCATCTTTGCAGAATGCTCCTGCACCATCACCTCAATGGCCTGTTCCAGCCACCCCATCGCCTCTACCTGCCTTCTATGATCCCGGTGCTCCCACCTCCCTTCCAGGTGCACCTCTTCCTGGAGCCTCCGGTCCCTTGCCTCCGCCTTTTGCAGGGAGTGCTCTATGGCCGCCTCCATGCAGTCCACGGCCGCTATCATCCACTCCCCCTGTTCAGTGGTAGTCCGGACTATGTCCTCCACCTGGTCCTCCCTCTGGCGACATACCCATGCCCAGTGCTCCCTCATCCGTTGTTCTGGGGGCATGGGCATGGGTTACTGTGGCCCCTCTGGCTGCCCTGTGGGGTACAGGAAGGTTTGGTGTTGAGAGCCCATCCCAGCCGCTCCCTGGATGGGGGAACACCGGAGGTTCGCTCCCCCCCAACTCGCCGGGCAGCCCCCCCGGGTGCACTGGGTCTCCCTCCAGGTCTCCCCAGAACCCCCCCTCCTCACCAGTGTGCCTCACCTGGGCCCTCCGGTGGCTGCCGGGGCTGTTGTCCACCGGCCTCCTCACCCGCCCTTCTCTGCTGCTGGGGAGTGCTGTGCCCTGTGAGGGTATGGGGGTGGTTGGCGGAGGGCCATTAGTTTGTCCGTCCAGCCCCCCTGGCCCCTGTTCTAAGGTCTGGGATGTGGGGGCCTGAGGGGGCCTGTTCCCTGCCCAGGACCCCCCTCTCCCCATCGGCCTTGGTCCCTCCCCCCTCCCATCTGCCTGCTTGCTCTCTATGTCTGTCTCCGATCCCTATGAGGCCGGCCCCTCCATGTTGCTGGGTCCCCCTGTGACTACTGGCTGAGGGTGACCAGTGTGCCGGCCTCGGAGTCTGCCTGTCCGGCCAGGGGGTGGGGGCTCTCCGGGCTGCTGTCGGGGGGGGGCCTGCCAGTCCCCAAGGTCCCAGGGTGTTCCTCCTGGGGGTCTGGGGCCCTCGAGCCAGTGCCTTCATGTGGGGCAGTGAGGGGAGGGGGTACCTCGGCCTGTTCCCTGCCCTGAACCACAGCGCTCCCCACGAGGCACGGGGAAGCAATGGAGCCCTTCATGTGGAGTATGCGGTCCAGGACATCATAGTAGGGGGCGGTCCAGGCTCCATGGCCGGACCGCCGGTTGTTGTCCCGTATGGCCTTGTACCCCCTCTTGAGTTCCTTGGCCTTCAAGCGGCACTAGTGTGCCATGGTCCTGTGATGCCCCGCCGCCTCCATGTCCCATACGATCTCCCAGAACACATGTTCATTGCACTAATTGAGCACAAGCTCCGGTTGGTGCTCCAGGGTCCCCCAGATGCGGATGAAGTCCTGGGTCTCCCTGTGCCCCCATTGGCCCCCTCTGTGGTAGGGTCTTCTGCCCCATGGACCATCTGGCTCCTATATCTCCTCCTCCTGCTCCCCCTCCCCCTCTTCCACCTGGTGTATGCCCATCTCCTCCAGGGGCTCGGGCTCCCAGGCCCATTTCCGTGTATGCGGGACAGAGGGGGGGTTGGTTGGTTACTGTTCTGCCCCTGTCCCGTGGCCCATTCCCTTCCCCCCCCTGCTGCCAAGCCAGCCAGCCGGTCACCCTCCCATGGTGCCCCTGTGGTACCGGGTCCGCTCCCCTTCGGTCCCCTTACCTGTTTCCGGGGTGCCTCCTCCCCCGGCCCAGTCATTGTCCCCAGGGTGGCCTGTCCCGGCTGCTGATGCTGCTGCTGCTGCTGCTGTCACTCCACCTCCTTCATGAGCAGCACGACCACCTCCTCCTCCACCTGCACCTCCTCCTCCCGCCTTGCTCTGTCACCCGCCTCTCTCCTCTCCCTTCCACATCGCTCCATCCCGCCATGTTTCTGTGCTGCTGTGTGCCCTTTAAATCTCCCTCCACGGCCTGTGTTGTTGCTGGTTGCCTGGCAGTGACACTGCATGCTTTGTCCCCGGCTGAGAATCAAATTCTTTTATTCTGGCCGGTGGTTGCCATTCAGATGTTACTTTTTTTGTTTCCCATCGAGAATCTCTTTGACCACGCTTTCGGCAATGGTCCGGGCCAGAGGTCTGGAAACGTGGTGAATATTGACCCCAGGTGGGTATTGACTGTGGTGAACATCTGCCGCCCCCATAACAGACGTTCAGGGCATTTTGTCCCCGCCACAGGATTGACCGTGGTTCGCTGTGGTTCACTGTGATCTCGTAACGTCTGAAAATACCCACTGTTTCTGGTTCTGAGATGTCTGCTCCCTCCTCCCCTCTCCACGTTTCCCTCCAAAGAACACCTGCCAAGCTGCCAGGCAATAACAAAATCAATAACAACTTTTGTTATTGTTATTGATTTTGTTATTATTTTTGTCATTTTCGTTATTGCAATAACAAAAATGACAATTTTTGTTTTCATTATCAATATAACAAAAACGACATGCACACCCCTACTAGCTACCTCTGCCTCCTGCCCCCTTGGTTCTAGCTTTCTGCTGCCGCTTCCGTAGACCTGCCTTTGCTGTATCCTGATCCTGTAGCCCTGTGTGGTAGCTTCCCTTCCCTGTTGCAACCTCTGTGATGAGATTCACTCTCCTCCAGCTTGATGAGTCACGCTTCCCAAGTGTCTAGAGTTTCAGCGAGGTTCCCCTTGCCCTGCTTGTAACCCTCTGAGTCTCTCTAGCTTCCCTTAGCCTCATCTCCAGCCTCTCCGTAGCTATCTTCCCCATTCTGACCTGTTTCCCTGTTACACTTGGGGAAGGCTTCTCTGTTCCTTCCTACATAGCTGAAAGGCCACCTCCTCCCCTATGCTCAGTCATGATCCTTAAGTTTGTACTAGGTCCATATGACAAAGGCACATTAAAGGTGTTCTTGATGGTTGCTTCTCAAACTTGGAACTCTTTTCCCCTGGCAGCTCATCAAATCCCTGGCTTGCACATTTTCCAGAGGTAATGTAAGATGAAGGCCAAAGTATAGCTCGGTTTAAACAAGGATTGGATAAGTTCTTGGAAGATAGGCTGATAAATGACTATTAGTTAAGTTGGTCAAGGGACGTAACCTCTGACTGTCAGGAACTGGGGGTGAATATTAGGGAATGCATCACTCCATTATGACCTGTTGTGCTTTTCCCAGAAGTGACCGAAGGTGGCCACTGTCAGAGACTGGATGCTGGGCTTGATGGACCATTGGAATGACCCATTATGGCACTTCTTATGTTCTTATTTGGAGGGTGGAGGTAGGGTTTGGGTGTTCTTAAATGAGATGCCACCACACATGGCCACCGAGGAGCCACTCATCTGACCACCTGTCTGAAGGTGGTGTGGGGGATGTACACTCCCATGAACCACGGAGCACGCACTCATGGTCACTCACAGTGCACTGGCAAGAAATCCAGACTGCGCCATGCAGGACAAGCCAAAAAGGTGTGTGGCAATGGGTGCCTACACATCCCCTGCCCGTATGAACTGGAGCAGCCCTCTACACAAGTAGGCAGGTCCCCCACTCATAGGCACTGTGGACGGGGGACACGGCTTTTGCAACTCACAGGAACTAGCCACAAGCACTTGAGAGCCCAGTTCCCCAGTGCTCATGCTCAGGACATGTCCGTTTCAAAGGCCTGCCTTGTGCGCTTCCCACTCCCCATGGTCCTTAGCAGGCAGAGTGTGAGGCAGCTGCCGTGGTAGCCACGTTGGGAGCCACCTGTTAGAATCCCTCCCTGTGCACTCCAACTGAGCATCTGGTCTGCTTCTCTGCCACTCATTGGCCATGGACCACTACCATCCTTAGCCAACTCATTTATAAACACCCTTTGTGGGAGGTTGGTTTTTAGAGGATCTTAATTATGATTTATTTCATATGCTTTATTTTATACTTATTTCTATATGTATTATGCTGTTACACACACTCAGACCACTTTCACACCTGCTCCCTGCGCATATCCTGGCTGCGGGAGGGAATGCGCAAGCCAGGATATGCACTGGGTTCAGCCGGTCTGAAAGCCCCCCACGCGGCTTTGTCAGCAAATACATGCAGAGATACAGAGCAGGATTTCCTGCTTTGTATCTCTGCTTGTTTCCAAATCCTGTGCATATCCTGGCTTGCGCATTCCCTCCCATAGCCAAAATATGCACCGGGGGGCAGGTCTGAAAGCAACCTCAGTCTTTGTGATACAAATATAAATAAATACTAGTACTGAGTAAGCTTCTCTAAGACTATTTACAAACATCAGGACCAATTCTTCAGTAAGGTAAGACATTCCGGAAGGTGGGGGAGAGTTGAGGGTGCTGCGTACATTGCTAGACAAAGATTCAAGAATTGTGGGAGGTCACGCCATCTCCAAATGAGGCCATGATCCTGACTGAAATTTTATACACTTTGTACAGCTTTGTTACTGACTTGGGTCGCAGAATTATCTAAGGCTTTTTTTACACGGACAGCACAGCAGCACCGACGGGTGGAGGTGGGTGTGTACGGGTGGGTGAGCACACCCAGCAGCGCCGAGCAGGGAGACATTTACATGGACAGCGCCACGCGAGGTGATGGGAAGGAAAGGGGAGCGGCCCACAAACACCCAGTGGCCAAACACCCATCCCGGGAAGCACCCAGTAAACACCCGTGCAAGTACATGGACAGCCGGGACCAGCGGGGAAGCCCGATCCGGCACAGCGACAGCACAACATGGCCGACTGAGGGCAAATGAAGCCATGCAATGTGGCCCCACCCCGAGCCGCCAGGACCCGCACGAGTGGGAGGGAGATGGGATGACAGTCACTACAAAGGAGCTGACTCCACACAGCCCAGGCACAGAGCCCAGACAGCCCGGCGTCAGCCCCCCCACCCCCCTACACACAAACCCAGCAGAACGGCACACACACTGCAGGCAACAGAAGCACACAGAGATGGGAACAGGGTCCAGGGGGGGCAAGGAGGGGAAAGCACCCACACAACACAGGCAACTCCCCCACACCTCTCCAGAGACACCCACACAAGGGGAGAGGTCGAAGCACAGCACAACACGGACACACTGGGAAGGAACACAAAAGCCTTTAATCAAATGGGGAACCAGCAACAGGGGGCAACAATCACAGGGCAGGGAGGGGGATGGGGCAACAGAAGGGGGAGCGGCATCAGCAGCGGCAGGCCCGGGACAATACCCCATCAATAGGGCCAGTGACCC
>QEPC01012468.1:3954-18165 GCA_003113815.1 Sphenodon punctatus | reverse complement strand
GGCTTTCTTTTAATGCGGCGTTTGGGAGGCGCTTCAGCGTGCCCTCGTTTAAAAGCAGTGTCAGAATCAGAAATTACCTGCATTCTGACTTACTACAAGATGCTGTCCGCAACAGAGATTTCCGAAGTATATTTCCTATGAGTAAGATGTATATACCACATGTATACATATACACGCCCAAGCCCACTTACTTCCGTTCTGCATAGGCCCCACCAATTAAAATTACTTCTCTCCTTGACATGAAAATGATATCTCTGCAGCTAGGGAGGTTCGCCCTGTTGGGAAATTCGATAGTGTTATTTTTCACTGAACTGCTCAGAATTTAGCCTTAAATGCATGAGCTCATCCATTATTAGCCTCTATTCTTCTGTTTGTGGATACATCTGTTGGGGAAATGTATGTATGGTGAATCCTGTCTCAGTATGGAAGTTCGGACTAGATGACCCTTGGAGTTCCTTCCAGCCTTATGTTTATTCTTGACTGAACAAAGTCATGCAAATCTAAGAAGAATAAAAGGCACAGAATTTAAAGTTGACTCAGGCAGCCAGTATCACCACAGAACTATAATCCTGTGGTCCAGACTCCAGATATATACAATCAGAGTCATAATTGCCAGGAGGATGGAGCACATTAATTCCCCTTGAAAATTTCTCCAAAGGCCAAAATTAGTGACACCCAAAGGTCATTCTCCATGCTCAAATTTCTGAAAACATATCTGAGAAAGTAGACAGGACAAGATAAATTTACAGAACTGCTTAAGTGTACATCGGAATGATATTTCAGCAAAAGAAATCATTGAACACTGTTCTTAAAACCCCATTGTAACTGCGCTGTGGCCCCCGGGGGGTTAAGTCTTCTCAGGATCTGCACCTCCAATGAGGCTAGCCCAAGCGGGATCTTACAAAGTATCTTTTATTTATAGTACTCACCTGGTGTGTTATTGAGAAGATGTCCTCCCTAGCCCCTTAGGTCCCAGACAGACTCACACGAAGGCCTCTGAACAGTAAGAACACAACAACGTTAATTGATTCCTTTTCAGATCCTAACAATCAAACTCAGAATGCTTAAACTGTATTCTAGCAACCCCTAGCTGGTGTGCTTATACAATTACAGGTTACTACACATCTCCCCCTTTTTAATTTTGAAGTTCAGAATATTCCAATCAGAGGGTCCCAAATGAAGGTTTAGAGGTACAGTATTTCAGGGAGGTTCTATTACATGGCCACGTCTGGTGCATGTGTCCATAGATGATCAGGAGTTGGCAGTGCTTGAGGAATCAGTTATAGGAATCTCAAGCTCCATGTTTGTCCTGGGCATCGATGGAGGGTTGTTGCTCTGTTAGTTCCCTCTGTCGCTTCAGGAGCTGGGAGTAGAAACCTGTGATTTCTGCAATGGGTTTCCTGTGGTGACTCTATGGCCATTTTTACATATACGCCCCCACCCCCGGCTTGGTATTCGGGAGGGTGTGCAGGGGGGGGCATCCGTGTATACGGCCGGCGGTGGGTTGGGAGTTGGGTGTCCGCTCGGTGTTCACCCGTGTGAACACCAAGCGGGATGGGTGGGAGTGCGTGCACGCTCCTGCGCAACACCCATCTCCAGCCATTGCACACCCATCTCCACCCACCTCCACTCACAGAGCCCTCCGGAAAACCAGAGGAGGCTCCATGGGTGGAGGTGGGTGTGTGTCCATGTAAACAGACACACACTCACCTTCACTCACTGCAGCTAAACACACACACACCCACACACCTCCATCCATGTAAAAAGGGCCTATAACATATGACCTGGGAGAGAGGTGTATCTCTTTCACCTGTCCATGAGTGTGTAGATTCATGACCCAGACTGTCTGTCCCACTTTGAGCTCCGGAACCTCATATACACCGTGATGTCTATCATAATTCCTCTTTTGCTGTTCACTGCGTTTACTTTCCCTTTCTTGAAGGATTAAGCTGACAGGAACCTAAGGTTTAAGTTGGGATGGAGTCGCAGGGACTGGAGTACGGAGACATCTGCTCATCAGTAGATCTGCTGGACTAAATCCATTGGTCAAAGGGGTAGCGTGGTATGCCAGTAGAGCCTTGTATGGATCCCCTGGCTTTTTCAGATGACTTTTCACAATCTTTACCGCAGGTGTGGGAGTGCCCATGCGAACACCGCAGCAGGTGTGGGGAGGATCGGTGAGTGCCCGTGGGAATGCCGTGGGTGATGGGTGGGGGTGCACTCCTGCACTCCACCCATCACTCACGCATGGAACAACAGGCTCCAATGCCCAATGCTCTGTGCGTGGAGATGGTGGGGGGGCCACACACACACACCACCCACACACCGTGACACCGACCCATTCCCCCTCGCACCCACGACCATTAGAAAAAGGTCTTAGCCTCATCAGCAGTCAACTTGAAAGACATCACAATATCTTCAGTCTGTGGCCCCATCAGGTACAGGAGGGAGTCAATCTGTCCCTCCTCTGTCTTCTTTTCAGACCAGAGGTCTGCCTGAACCTCTCAGATCAGATTTTCCATTTGATCCAGTCATCACCAGCCTTAAATGTAAAGGGCTCTGAGGCTGGTATCTGATAGACTGAGCCTGCAGCACTGGTGGCCATTATTACATAGGGAGATAGCAAAGCATGTAGAACTCACTCTGATTAGATTTCAGGCTTCCACTACGATCCCACCACTGCCACCATGTGTTGTTTAGAGGATTTGTGTCCTCCATAGCCCCTTTAGTCCCAGACAGACTCACACAAAGGCCTCTGAACAGTAAGAACACAACAACTTTGAGGGATTCCCTTTCAGGCCCTAACTATCAAACCCAACATACTCAGACTGTCTTCTAGCGACCCATAGCTGGGTTGCTTATAGAATCACAGGTTACTACTACACACCTGGCACCCAGTTCACAGATACAGCCATCTAGAGTCCCTTCCTTCTGATCCTTACAGCTCTCCTTTATACAGCTAGGTTTCAGGGTTGATGTGGCCACGACCACCCAGCTAGCCATATTCAGCCACTTAGGTTCTCAGTTTCCAGAGCCTAGCACCTTTGCTCTATTAGGCACTATCCTTTGAGTTGGCGACTGCGCTTCCATTAGCGTCAACTTGAGGTGAGATCCTCCTCTAGTATGTGCGCCTGTGCCCTTTAGGCTGGCACTACCACATCCCTTCTACACTCATGGTAAATTCAATTTTCACTATGTGGTATATAAACAACAGTCAACATTGTATTTGGACTTTTAGGGTAATTTCAGACGTAATGGGGCTGGAGGCCTGCCTGGAGGCCCACCACGCTGAATCACGTCATTTAGATGTGCCGGTCTGATTCTCATTGGGGAGCGCGACATGCAGCCGCACAGCCCTGCCCACCCCGCACTCCCCCGGCCACCCGCCCTCCGAGAAACAGGATCCCATCCCGTGGTTGGAGTCAGATTCCCGGACAGGGCTGGTGGCCAGACATTCAGCATGGCCATTGCCAGCCCTGTCCCGGATCGTGGCCAATCTAACCACGATTTCAGAGGTGAGGCTGGCCTCACCTCCGGAATCGTGGTTATTTTGATTCCCACCAGGTATTCACCGTGGTGAACATCTGGTGTGGATCTTTTAGACGTTACGGGACAAACGGACACCACAGGGGATTCACTGTGGTTGACTGTGATCTTGTTACGTCTGAAATTACCGTTAGTCTCCTCTTAACCCAAAATGAAAAATCCTGGATATGGCCATGTGTACAATCAGCTTATTTCCAGGTAATCAACACAGCAATGTTGTTGTTCATTTTCCCAAAAATATATGATTTGGGTTCTTCCTGGATCCCATTACAGATAGCTATGTTGACCATAGTAGCCAATCAATGTTGGCTACTAAAAACTCTAGTCAGAACAGTAGGTGAGAGAGATGTGAAATTCCCTACACCATAAAAGGAGAGCTGTCTGCGTGATTCAAGGCTTAGTACAAATTGAA
The DNA here is from genome assembly GCA_003113815.1 of Sphenodon punctatus. Taxonomy (NCBI): domain Eukaryota; kingdom Metazoa; phylum Chordata; class Lepidosauria; order Sphenodontia; family Sphenodontidae; genus Sphenodon; species Sphenodon punctatus. The sequence continues at coordinate 14,207 of QEPC01012468.1, read as the reverse complement.
AATCACTAATGGAACATTATGCAGTTTGTTCATATTAGGAACAGTAAAAAATCATACATAATGTAACAATGTACATGCAACAGCAGGCTCACATGAGATAATTTAACCAGGAGGAAATGGTCTTTGAAGTGGTCCCTGATGAGATTTTGCTTGTTCCTAAGAGAATCCAGATGTATTCCAGAAAAGCATTTTAAAACCACTTTCTAAAATTACACCCCCCTCTCCAGTCATTATAGTGACACTCCACACTAGGAACTCTATGGGAAAAATTACTTCCGCGTTGCATTTTTATGTTAAATATTCTTCCTATAATATTTTAACTCCCACTTTGACAACTGAAGCCATCTCATTACATAATACATACAATCCCCAGTCTTTATATATTGCTAAAACATATATTGTGGGCAAAATTTTGCTTTTACTTGTCCCTTCGCAACTTGTTAAAATAATAATCTTGACTTTATTACAGTTATGCTGGGGTAGCTAAAAGCAGCAACTGGCCCATACGGTTTTAATTCTCTCTCTCTCCCCCACGTTGGTAACTTCTCATGTTTACAGCTATAGATAATATCCAAGGAAAACAAATAACCCTTCCTATTACAACTTTTATACCTCAAGTGAAATTAATTGTATCCCAGCGAGGCATGGGGATGCAGCTGTGAGCTGAACTCAGAACTACTAAGAGGCCAAGAGTAGCATGACTAAACACATGGTTGTTTAGCCTCGTGCGGAGGGGCACTGGGGCGCAGTTGCTCTGTTGATTTTGCTAGCAGCTCTCTGGTCCATTAATCTTCGCTATACACTGCACAAATATTATTTATTTGTGGTAAGTTATATTTTAAAATAGAACTATATCGTTATTTGGAGTGATGAGCAGATTCAGCAAAGAAGTAGTTAAATAGGACTTTTGACTGGGTTTGTTGTATTGTGCTTTGTGTTGTAAGATGATGTGGGAAAGGAAGGGGGCACTGAACATGAAGGAAGACTGTAAAGAGTGAATCTCTTGGGACAAGAGAGCTGAGCTAAGGGGACATGAGGGTGTATGTGACAAGCTACTGTATACCAACCATATTACACCAGGTCACTCTGTTTAAAGAACATAAGTGCACATCTTTGTATGCATAAAGGTCTTGAAGCTTGTGAAGACTGGAAGGGTGCTGCCTCTCTTCCTTTTTCCAACCAATCCCATTGAACTTGTCTTGCATATTAGTTTTTTTACATCGCAGCCATTGAAATAAATGGCCGTAATGTAAAAAAACCGGTAAAGCAGCCAATGTTAAAAATCTGGTATGCTGATACCGGTAAATCCGATACCGGGTAGATCCGATACCAGTAAATCCGGCATCCGGTATTCTCCCCGGTGTCACACCCCTTCATATATATCCCCGGCCATCTACAGAGGCAGCACTCAGCATTGAAAATTATTGATATAGGACAGGATTGCTAGGCTCGAATGTTTCAGGCAGGAGGAATGGTATATTACCAATTCTCACCAAGATTTAGCGAGAGGGTGAGTTTCAGTCCCAGTCAATATTGATCAAGGACTGGGAGCATCTTTCAAGCATGAAGATTTCTGTTTTCTGCACATATTAGGTCACAAAATAAGTCCAGTTAACCGTGCTGTTCTATGTTGAGACAGTGTGAGGACTCACTCAGAGTGCAATCCTTATACACCTTTAGACTATAATCCTAAAACTGCCTACTCCTGAGTAGTCTCATTGAAGTAATTTGAGGACTGCAGCCTTAACAGGCCAGATTAAGCTATACCAATTCATATCCGCTATGGATTTGTCCCAAAATCTTTCTAACAAAAATAAAAGTAATGCAGAATCTATAGAAATGAGCTAAAAGCTATTCTATGGCTCCCTCTACATGACACAAGTAATGATCAGGGGGTAATTCTCCACATTTTTTTAATATAGTGCAGACAGCCTAAGTCTTGATGGTTGTAGCAAGGAGAAAAGTAAAATTTAAATGATTATATTTTATTGTGCCTTGTCACAAAAGCAGCAAAAACAACGTGCTAAGAGCAAAAACACCCAACTGGTCATTGTCCAGCTATTATAGTCCCATTTATTCTGGTCCAGTTTTTAATTAATGTCCCCTCCTTAGTATTTTAAGAGAGAGGTGAAGACACAACATCCTAGTACATATAATTAAGACCTGCAATCTTTTCCTTCCATAACAGGGGTTTAAAGAAAATCTTGCTGTCGCTCTAAACGCAGGTTCCTGTTGAGAGTGTAATTACAGTTTTTATTGGCACTTCAGACTGTCTACCGCCTAGTGAGATAACACTGTTTATTATCAAAAGTTTTTGTCATTATGACGCTCACCTCCACAACCTATTATTTCATGGCCTCACTTTTTATTTTGCTCCCATTAAGGCTAAAAATTTCCATATGGTAAACAAAAGTCTAATAGAATAAGCAGCATGGCTATTTTTAAATAACTTTCCCATCTTAAGAGTGCAAGGCTCTCCAACATTTTGCTTTGACACTGAGACTCAGAACACGCGACTATCTATTTTCCTCATTAAAAATAAAATAAACAAACTGGAAAGGAGACCATTCAGTTCCACCACCTGAGCTAGAGGACTGCAAATAGTAACTTCAAATTAGATACTGCAGCTCAAACCCATTAAATCTTTAGAGCACATCATCCATATTTAACACCAGGGAAGGAAACTATCTTTTCTACAGACTCACAAAGCAATATGGGGGGGGGGAGACACAATTAATGGTAAAATAGCAATATGCATTGAGTTCTTATTTTATGAAGAGGTCACATGACCTCTTAATTTTTTGAAAGACTTGACCTTCAGAAGGAAATGCATGGGAGACACCAACAATAACTTATTTCCACCCATCTATGTTAAGTGGCAGTAGAAAGCTGCCATGCAAAGGAAACTAATTTCCTTTCAGTGATACAAACATAGCCTAAGAGGAATTTTATTTCCCTGTATCATTATTATATTCAATGCTAATGGCATTATTTAAACCACTTTGAATGTGTCTCCTCTCTGCGATGTCTCATTATGATTCAAAGTCATCTTCGGTGGGGAGACTGTGCCTAGAAAAAATATTATTTGATGGTATGTTTTTATAGCCATTAAAGTTGCAATCTGCCTGGGAATGAAGTGTAATCATCACAGTTGTTTGATAGAGTTAAAACATCAAACAGGAATGCTGCAGCTTAATATTTGTTAATGTTGTTCCTTCCAAAATGCCCGGAGTTGTAACGATCCAGTTAAAAGAAATGGCAGCTGGTAATGTTTGTATAATAATATTTTTCACATTTTAAAGTCTTAAAAGGTCTGTGACACATTAAGATAAGAGTCTGTCTATTAGCCCTGCTTCTGTTCTATATGGCATCTGTCAACAGAGTAATATGGTCTTTGAAAATACTGTAAAAATGTAGTCTTTTACTTTCAAAATGGTTTTCCCAAGCATAGTAATAAAAATAAGCAGCACTTAGTCCTAAGTGTTTGTGGCATCAGGGCCAAATATAGCACTTTCTGCTAAAGCTGAAGCAGCTATTCAAGGCAAACTCAAATTTCAATGTGTTTGCCTTATTGAATGGTCAGCTGAGAATCAAATTCATTGTCTGAATTTGAAAAATTTAGGTTTTTTCTTAAGTTTGCAGGTTTGTTTTTCATTTGTTCTTTGTTAGATTGTTCCTTTTATTATAGTGTGTTCAATGGTTCTTCTTTGAAATTTTAAAAGTTGTCGATTGGTTTATCCATTCATATGATGTACCAATATGCCAAACAGCCCGAGTGCTAGAGCTGGTAGGAATATTCTCCAAACTGAGCAAACCCAGCAAATTTACTGTACCTGAAATTAAAATGGCAAAGTGGGTAATAACCACCTCTACCATTTTCATTCCTTTGGATATCCATTTCTGATATTCCTTGTTGGACTTTTTAAATTAATTTTTCATTTTTTTTGTTTGGTTATTTTGTTTTTTCTGAAATTTTGGTATTTCACTTATATCATTTTGGCAATAATAGCAATACTGAACATGTACAGTTGCTGAGAATGATATAACCAAATTACAAAAGTACCAAAAAATCTAAATAACCAAACCAAAAATCCTATATAATATGAATATATTTTCTAAAAAAGATAGAATGCCTGAAAAAACATATATGCAAGAACCTATTTTGGACAAGGCAAGTATTTGGCTATTCAGAGAGCTACCCAAAAATACAACCAATTTCCATGAATTGTAAATATACTACCTGTTTCAGTTCCACAAGTGCAAAAAAAAAAAAGAAGAATCAAACAAAGATACAACATGCCAAAATAACAAATTCGGTGAACAAATTCACAAGAGCAATCAATATGAATTAAGATATTGCTTTCAGTAAATGGATCCCCAAATTCAATTCATAAGTATAAAACTACAAATTTGTTTCACTCTGCTGTATATCTCAAAATATCAGAACACTTTCTAACACAAATACCAATAAGCCCACTTCAGAAATGGTGCATGGAGCTTCAGGGTCAGTGAGATATCCATAGAGTACCATGTATAGCAGGATATGGCTCTAATGGTTTAGCAAGATCATACAGTAATCCCATGGTCAGATGCAGGATTAAAATCCAGGTCTCCTGAACCCCAAGTTTGTTCCCTGAACATTGATTTAAAAAACACTCTCTGGGGTGTACCTCAATAAGAGGTGAAAACAGACATGACGCTAACCACCCTTTAACCACCCTTGGTGGTCATTTATGCATGTTTCAGAGCTGCATAGGGCACCAGTACAGTCCTGCAACGTGCATAAATAGCCACCAAGGGTGCAGCTGGTGCAGAATGCTGCGGCTGGTCCGGAGGCTGCAGCTGGTGCAGAATTCTGCGGCCCGTCTCCTTACGGGGGCGGGTCGCAGGGAGCACATGACACCAGTGCTCCGGGCTCTGCACTGGCTACCTATAAAGTACTGGGCCCGGTTCAAGGTGCTGGTTTTAACCTTTAAAGCCCTTCACGGCCTGGGTCCTGCTTATCTGCGGGATTGCCTCACTCCCCATGTGCCCGTGCGACCCTTGAGATCATCCGTGGGAGCCTTTTTGGAGGTTCCCCGGGTGAGGTGGGTGGCCACTGATATTAGATCTTTTTCAGTGGCCGCCCCTGTGCTGTAGAATTTGCTCCCGGAGGAGGCTCGGTTGGTCCCCACTCTCCTGCTGTTTCGGCATGTATGTAAGACCTGGCTGTTCCATCAGGCTTTTGGCGAGGGGTAGGGGTGGGGTTTTTCCCCACATATTGTAATTTTAAATTGTTTTTAAAAAAATTATATTTTTATTGAATGTTGTTCGCCGCCCTGAGCTGTCCTAAGGGCAGGAAGGGCGGGAAATAAATTTTAAATAAATAAAAAATAAAAATAAAAGTGTCTGTTTTCACCCAAGGCTACTCTAGTGGCTAGTGGGTCACAATTTTGAACTCTAAACATGCCTATATTATAAATGTGGAAACCATTTATTTTTATTTTTTGCATTTTTTGTTGTCTCGTAAAGAAAGCATAGGTCAGTATTTTCAAAGTTGCTGTATTTCATTTGCCACAATTCAAAAATGTATTTTTCAAAAAAATATTGATTCATTTGAAAGGAAATAACTGTAGAGCATTGGGGATATCAGCACGTGTCCATTCACATAGATAGACACATCCATATAGGTAAATGCATCCATATTAGAGCAGAAAAAGGTATCCATGCAGAAACACTATCTGGTATCTGAGCTACCCACACCTCAAATCCTTATGAATGGTATCTGCACAGATATCTGTGCAACTGATTGGGTGGAAGAGGCAGGCAGGAGTGTGGTCAGGGGGCCTTAACTTTAGTCATCCTGCCATCGGCAGCGGGTTATTTTCCTGGGGTGGCGGGCCCGGACCCCAACAGGGTCACCCAAGCCCTGGTAGAGCCACACACCACCAGGGTGATTAACGCAAGGGATCTCCTGGCCATGCCATTAACCATAATCTGATATTTGCCAGATTACCCACTCGAGTAAAACAGCTATTCAACTCAGCTCTAATCCATGCCTCAAACCTTTTGCCCATGTTTGATGCAGATCCTTCCTTCACAATGTCTTTCTTGCCTCTCTTCTCTTTCCTGTTTCTTTTTCTGTTCCTCGTGCTAATGGCATTCCCATGGAAAATGAGCGTAAAATCATGAAAGATTCTGAAACATTCTTGAGGGCGAATTTGGAATTTCTACCATGTGAATTGATCTGCCATCTTTGTGAGCAACAGAGCTGGGGAAATGTGGAAGGAAGCATTCAGAAGATGTCTTTAAACATTTCTCTGTTCAAGCAACAAGTAGTGCAGGAGGGCAGTGGCATGCCTCTGTTATGAATCACTGCCTTCTCTTCCGTGTTCTCATATACACCATGTTTCCCTTGAAAGTTGACAGCTCTGCAATGCATAGAACAAAGTGGAATGAACTGAATTTTAAGTAAAAAGCCTATATTTAACATTTAAAGCATAGGCCTTTTCACACGGATAGTCTAACAGCTGTCTCTTATACACATCTAGATGTGTATAAGAGACAGGCTCAGCACCTCGCTGCTGCTCCACACGGGAACCATGAGCGCGTACATAATGGCAGCTGTACGCCCGGGCACCATACCAGCTGCAGCCCCGCACCCACCACCCATCCCACCTCCAGTGCCCATCCCACCTCCAGCATCCATCCCACAGCACCTGCTGCAGCCCTGACCACAGGGCCCACGAATGCGACTTCTTGTCTCAGAGGGGATGCGGCAGCAGCAGCCACCCAGGCAGGTGCAGAAGCAGGCATCACCAGCCCCGGTCCAGCCCCCAACACTGGCTGCAGAGGGCAGCCAGGACCCGAGTCCGAGCCAGGAACCGATGGAGGGGGACATCAGTGCGGGCAAGGGCAGCTCACAGGCCACGGAGGCACCTGCCAGGCAATGGAGAGGTCGGCCCAGGAAGCAGGACAGGTTGGGGGGAAGGGGTAAGAGGAGGGGGCAGTAGGGCACGGAGGACACTGTGCATAAAATAAATGCACTGTTCGTTATACACTATAACCAGCATGTCTGTCATTCATCGGTACGCTGTGCGGGGACCCTGTGTGTAGCAGGACAGGCTATGGGCCTGGTGGGCACGGCTATGCCAGGGGTACGGACCCCAGGGTAATGGTGCACACACCTCGTGGGACCCGGAGGGGAGGGAACACCCACGGGACATGGTATGGGGCTACAGCTCGCTGGCAGCAGGGACTACTGGGGATCCACAGGCCACACTCCTCTGCGGCACCCTGGTAGCCTCAGGGCAGAGGCACTGATATGTGCCTAGAAAATGCTGCTCTGATCCACATAGCATAACTGTACTCCCTAGGGTTCACCTCTTTCACATACAGCGGGACCGGGCCAGCTAGCCGCTGTGGCATGTAGTATACATTTTTATTTAAGCTTAGCCGAAGGCCATCACTTGACAGACAACAAACATAACAACAATAAAAACATACATGAAAATGTCTGGTTAACAAAACCATTAAAAATGGGAATTCCAAGTTATTTTAACACTTTAGCCTATACAGCATCTTATGGGTCTTCCCCAATTCATGGGAAGACCTCCAAAGGATTCCCTAAACAGCAAGCAGGCGCCCCAATTAGCCCTTGGACACTCTCTCCATTTGGCCAAGACTTGCATCCAAGGGTCCTGCTAAGGATTTAAATTTCAAAAACCTATTCCTCAAAACAAAAGCTCGGATCAAAAAAGCCATTACATCCTGGAAAAACTCAGGGTCAGTCAATGCATGATAAAGCAAGGCATATTCCATCCTGCCGAGATATTTATATAGTAGTTTAGAAAGAAATTGACTTCTGATTTCATTATATATCAGGCAAGAGTAAAGGACATGATGAGTTGATTCCACCTGCGTAAGATCAAACGGACATAACTTTTCCTCATATTTTATCCCCTGTAGGCGCCCTTGAAGTATATTTGTGGGTATGGCATTTAAACTAGCACAAAGCATCAAGTACTTTCCCTGCGCCGTGCCCCTGGTGGTCAAGTAACTACCAATCTCCTCTGGCGCTGGAAGGTAGGTAATATAGTCTTGCAAGTGCAAAGACTGTCTGACCATAGCTATATCATTTTGTCTAGCCATATCCCGGAATCTAGTTAGGACTACACTTGTTACATAACCCAAGGGCTGAGCCAAAAGATACTCCTCAGAAAAACCCAGGGAATTAAGGAGCGCAGTCAAGGCCATCGCCCATGGATTCTTGTACCCATCCTTAACATAATAAGCCAATAAGTCCCGCTGGCCTCCATTATGTATTTTTAGCCATAATTTGAGTGCTGCTTCCAACCCCGCTTGATCCCAGCTCATCTGACCTACCTCGAGCCGCACTGTAGCAGCTGGGGTTCCTAATGCGATCCTCAAAAGTTTTCTAAAAAATTTAAACTGGAGAGCTCCAGGTTTGATTTAATCAAGGGGGCCCACAGCTTGGCTCCATATAGAATTTTTGCTTTAATTTTAGTATTACACACTTGGATTGCTGGAGCTACAGCCAGCCTACCTGTGTTGTAAAAGTACCTAGCAATTGCACTTGTTATTGCTTTAGAGGCATCCATGGCCCTTAGGAGATGGATATTCCACCTTCCTGTTTCCTGAAAGTGAAGACCCAAATACTTAAAGGATAAAATCTGTTGAATTGGGTTATCCCCAATATCCCAGCCATAGACCTTTCTGGAGTTGGAAAACACAACAACCTTGGATTTATCATAGTTAACAACTAATGCATTAGTCTGGCAATAGTTGCAAATTCATTTAGTTGCCTCTTAAGACCCACTCTGGTCTGAGACACCAGAGCCAGGTCATCGGCAAATAGTAGGCAGACCACTGCCCTATCTGCCAACTTAGGCGGATGGAACCTTGCATTAGCAAGCATGGGTATGAGGTCGTTAATAAGCACGTTAAACAGTGTGGGGGCCAGGACACATCCCTGCCTGACCCCCACATTTGTTAACACCTCCCTAGTCACATGAGCAACTCTGTCCACCCTGATCTTTAATGAGGAATTCAAATATAATTTGTAAATTAGGGAAAGCAGTCTTCGATCGACAGTGGTTCCCAAGAGCTTCTTCCAGAGCAACTGTCTACTAACCGAATCAAATGCTGCAGCAAGATCCAAAAATGCAACATAAAAAAGATGATTCCTGGCCCTATATTTCTCTATGAGATGGTGAAGCATTAGGCAGTGCTCAACTGTTGAACGAGACCTCTGAAAGCCGGCTTGCTCCGGCCATAAGATTTCGTTATCCGTAATCCAGATATTAAGTCTCATTAAAAGCACCTTAGCAAATAACTTGCTCACCACACTTAATAAGTTTATAGGTCTGTAATTGGAAGGATTAGAACGAGACCCCTTTTTATAGATGGGGATCACAATAGCCAATCCCCAGGACTCTGGCAGAATCTCGCTTTTGATGATGGAATTAAATAAAGCAGTGAGCATTGGAACCTACCAATCTAGGTGGGACCGAATACATTCTATCTGAACATGATCAGGGCCCGGAGCTTTATTGCTTTTAAACATACCTATATGATAAACCAATTCCTCTCCTTCAAGTAGAGGCCACTCAGGCATATCATCAGGATCTAAATCCAAAGAGTACTCATCAGGTATAGGTTTTAGAAAGTGTTTCCTAAAATACTGCTCCCATGAGTCTACTGGGATTGGATACAATGACTCCCTATGGAGTATTCACCAGTTTCCAAAATTGCCTAGAGTCATTGCCTTGGACAGCCCTAAGCATTTTATCCCAACTGGCAGATCAAAAGGATAGTCTCTTTTCTCTCAGCAACTTAGCATAAGTCTTCTTTGGGGCCCAGAAAACAAGAAGATGATCTTGCAGATGACTCCTACGGTAGGTCATATAGGCTCTAGTCATATTACACTTTGCTCTCCTACATTCATAATCAAACCAAGGTTGGTTATTCGTTCTAACTTCCCTTGGATGCCCCTTATTTTTATCTGAGAGCAAAAGATCCTGGAGAGAAGTAATTAATCTGTTATAGGAGCCAATTTGCTCTTTACTCCCTGGAGCTCTTAGGACTTGGTCCCAAAGATCTACATATTCCTGCTCCTTAATCAAGCCCTCTAGCTTAGTTGCTAAGGAAACATCCCATTCATCGCAGCATATTTTAACCCTGCGGCATTAATCCTCAAATCCCTTGAGACCCGTTCCTTAAGACCGATGCTATTTAGGTCTGGAAAAGAAATT
>QEPC01012466.1:560720-575938 GCA_003113815.1 Sphenodon punctatus | reverse complement strand
ACTACTGCAACGCGCTCTACGTGGGGCTTCCCTTGATTCTGGCTCAGAGGCTGCAGCTGGTGCAGAATGCGGTGGCCTGTCTCCTTACAGGGATGAGGCAGCGGGAGCATATAACATCTGTGCTCCGCACTCTGCACTGGCTGCCTATAGCATACCGAGCCAGATGTTGGTGTTGATCTATAAAGTCCTATATGGTCTGGGCCCCACATACCTTGAGGACCGCCTCACCTTCCGTGCCTCAGGGCGATCCCTGCGATCCACCAGGGGTGCCTTCTTGGAGGTCCCCCGTGTTAAACTGGGGGCCATAATGGAGAGGGCATTCTCGGTGGCTGGGCCGCGACTTTGGAACTCCCTCCCGGAGGAAGCTCACCTGGCACCGGGTCTGATGGCGTCTCATCAAACCTGTAAGACCTGGCTGTTCACCTAGGTCTTCGGAGGGGAGAGTGGGAGGGTTAGGTAGGGTGGAGAGGATTTGGGGGTTTAAGGGGTGTATAGTAAATGTTGGGGGGGACTAATTTTTAATTATGTTTATTTGATGATGTTTTTATGAGTTTTTATTATTGTTTTACTGTTGTGAGCCGCCCCAGGATGCTGTAGGCATGAAGGGGCGGCCAATAAATGTAAATAAATAAATAAATATCAATAATTTCTAATCTCTCTTACAAGAACTCTGCATAAGACTGTTATGCAGTCATACTGTAAGTGAAAGTGCTAAACAGTACAGAAATGAAGTAAATGAAGTTCAGAAATCAAAATGCTAAAACAAAGGAAACCAAATACCCAAATAATCAATTTGATGAATATGTGACTATCAGGAGGGTGGCAAAGGCTTTAGAAAAATACATTGTGGTGTATTTGTTTTAGCTTAAGTAACAGCTAAATAGATTGTAGCCAACAGAGAATTGTGAACTGGAAGTATTGAAAAACTCCACGTGAATGTTTTTTTTTCAGAATTCACAAATATGATGTGATTATATGAAATTCATCAGATACTTTATTTGCATTGAATATTCATTTTGTCCCAGATAAATTCCAAGGAGTGATTTATGCATTTATGTCTAACCACATATGAGTAACATCAAAGAAATTCAGGGAATGTCTCTTGGAGGTTTTTGGTGTGTATGAGACAATGGGCATTATTACACACACCTTAAAGTGCTGTTATTCCAAACATCTGGGTTTACAAATCCACAAGTAAGTTCCTGGATGCATTCTTCAGACATACACTGCCCTGAGGCAGCGTAAAGTAGCCACAGCTGTGGATGTGATGGGCTGCCATGGAAACCAAGTGACCACAGCTGCCTGGAACAAAGTAGTTTATCAGGAGAACTTTTTACACACACAAGCTCTGGGAGAAGTTCTATACAGAAGTTCAAAGAGCCAGATGTTTAAGATCTGGGTGAGTGATTTAGACACACAGAAAGTTCAGGATGTAACAGCAAACATGCAGGAGAAACACCCATTACTTCTGGTGTCCATCTAGCCAGTTCTTCTCTCTGACAAACACAGCAGCACAGCCATTACTCCTGCTGCTCTATCCTCCTACTCCATACATCCATAACTCATATTCCTGTCCACCCCCAGTCTAATCATAGGCCATTCTTCTTTTTTAAGCACATTGGTTGCAGTTTTATCCAGCAACTAAATAGCTTTTATAAAGACTCAAAGGAGCTTTGGGGAACGAAGTACCATTTAAAATATTCAAATTTGTTTTCAAAACTAAGATTAAGAAAGCCAAGCAAAAACATTTGCAGCCTTTTGAAATATTTGGGGAAATGTCATATCCATAGTATACATGGTAATAATCAGAATGAAAAAAAATAATAACCCTGAATCAGTCTTTACAGGAAGGATGTTTTATTGCTACATTTAACCTCCTTTATGATGTTATAAATGTATGATATTATAAATTATTAAACTCTCCAGCACTTCAATTCTAGATGGCATAAGAATCAATTATGACAAAAAAATTCAAAGTAATTTTTGGCTATGGGCAAAAGAAGGTGGTGTAAGAGGGTGGCGGTGCCAAGTGGATAATTGTAGTCAGGATCGCAGCTCAGAAGTACAGCTCTGATAGGGAATTAGTGTAACCCAGTCTTTATTAAGTATTCACATGCTTCTCATGGCCAGGTCATCCACTGGCCCAACACAGGCTCTAAATTCAGTATATCAAGCCCCAATTGCTATACTAAAACTGGGCATGGAACTCCTCCGTCCCCAAGGCTAACTATTCCTAAGCTGAACCAGACATCAATCCTCTGGCTCTGGTAAAGTCTCTATACACTTCTATACAGTTCCCAATACATTAACCAACCCCCAAGGTCTCTTCAGTCAGGCACTGGGGCTATTCACTTCCTGGCTTCTGCTTTGTCAGGTCAGGACTCACAGTCTTCTTGGGCTCTCAGGAAGCCTCCAGCAACAACACTCTTCCATGGGAGCACCTTTCTTTAGTGCAGCCTTCAGTCCTCTGTCTGCCATGGAGTCTCCTCACACCCGCAGTGACTAATTTCATAGATGTAATTATAAAGGGGTGTAGGGGGACACATCCCCTCAACCTTTGAGTGGGGAAGGTATGTGCACAAACGTGCTCTCCAACTTTGGGAGTAAATAACTGCTCCTCTCCTAAGGTTGCCCAACCAAAATTTCAAAAATAAGCGAGACTACAGAACTGAGGGATGGTAGAACTGTGGTGTTAAGAATAAGGGGTTTCCATTACATAAACAATTTTTTTCTCATTATGTTGTGGCTCTGAAACAAGGGATGCTCCCTTAAAATAAGGAACACATGGCAAAAGATGGCGTTCTGGCCACCTTTTGTGGTTGTGATCCATTGAATATGATGGTTGTAACTTAAGAAGGAAATAGCTTCATCTGAGCAGGGTCACTTTGAACTGTACCCAGGTGAATTGCATGACTTCTCCCACACCAGTGACTGCTACCCACAGTGGACCCACACAGCTGTACCTCCACTCCCTCTTGTGGCTGTGATTCTGAATGATGCATAGCCATTGGGGTGACTTCAGGGCAGATCCATCAACCTCCATATGTGGTAGGGGTGTGATGTCATTTTTGTTATATGAATAACAAAAATGATATCCGTTATATGAATAACAAAAATGATATCCGTTGTTTTCATTATCATTATTACAATAACAAAAATGACATAAAACAACAAAATCAATAACAATAATGAAAGTTGTTATTGATTTCGTTATTGCCTAGAAGCCTGGCAGGTGTTTTTTGGAGGAAAATGTGGTAAGGGGCGGAGGGAGAAGACATCTCGGAGCCAGAAACAGTGTTGAACTCTTGAACTGGACCTGTGATCGGAGGGGAAGAATGTAATGGGGATGTAATTGCTGGCCAATGAGCAGTGCAAACAGATTCCAGGCAGTTGAATGGCACCCTGTGATTGCTCAATGCCTCCTGCCTCCCAGAACCAAACAGGGAAGCTCTGGGGGAGGGCACTACAACCCTTTATACCACAGGGCTGGGCTGCTTGACTCTGGTTCTGTGTTAGCTATTGCTCTGTCAGGGTGCATCTGTAGAATTTGCTGGTGCTTGCACTAAGAAGTCTACCATAGATATCCCTGCTTACCATCTTACCTTTCCAATCCTTATTTCTTACCCTTAGATTTTACCTTCTTCCTTCCCCTGTCTGTCTCCCCCTGTCCATATATTATATAGATCTAAAGTTAGAATTGATTGCTGTGGTAAATATACCCGGCAGTTTCCTATCCAGAAGGGTGTTCACCAGGGATGCTTACTAGCCCCCTTGCTTTTCAATCTGTACCTGAGCGATCTGGTCGATTTCCTTAGACAGTGTGTACATGATGCACCTAAGATCGATAATTATCCCCTGATGACAATGATGTATGCTGATGATTTGGTCCTTATCTCGCAAACAAGGAGAGGATTGTGCAACCTTATGAATCCCTTGGAGGACTATTGTAACATCAATGGACTGAATATTAATTACTCTAAGTCCCGGGTGCTGGTATTGGGTAAAGGGGTGAAGCAGTATGTTTGGAAGACCCGGAAGGGTCAGTTTGACCAAGTTGATTCATTAATATATTTGGGAATGGTTCTTATGAGGAAGCTATCTTGGGACCCACATTCTCTCTATCAGAGGAAGAATGCAGACCTGATAGGGAAACGTATTCTGCATATGGCAAGAAGTTCAAAGATCATACAGACCTCGGAAATACTTAAAATATATAGGGCAAAAGGACAATCAATCCTACTGTATGGTATGGAATTGTTGTCAGTGGATTGTAGAGAGAAGTTGGAAGTACTCCCTTCTGGGTACTTCTCAAGCAATACCTGGAGCTTTGGTTTAGAGCACAGTTGGGGATATTTTCAATCAAGTCCTTAGGCAAATTGGCCCATTTGAGATATTGGTTAAAACTTATTAACCAAAGGGAAGGTACTTTACTATATTATGCTCTGAAAGAGGAACTGGAGTAGAGTGGCATGCCTGGATATTCTTGGATAGCACAGGTCTCTACTAGTCTGTCTGAATTAGGATTCCCAGCCAAGTATTCAGTGGGTTAACATTTATCCAACAGAAAAGCCTGCTGCGGTCTAGAGTGCTAGATATTGCCCGACAGGAAGGTGTGGCAGAACTCCGTAAGTGGAAGGTGGCACCATGGCTAGCATCAATTAAAAACACATTCTGTCTTGAGTGCTACTTAGAAGTCATTCCCTCTCGGGATTTACACAGAGCCTTTACGAGGATGAGATTTCACTTACTAGAATCAGCTATGACCTATGGGAGATACAACTCCATACTAAAAGAATTGCGTTTCTGTTTATGTGGATGTGGTGCTCAAGAATCCCTGGATCATGTTCTACTTAACTGTTCTATGTATGATAATCTGCAGGATGCATGGATTACCCCCATATCAGGGTGGAAGAGTTGTTTAACATCTGCCCAGAAAATTGCCATACTCTTGCATCTGCCGGAAGACAAATCTTATACTTTCATAGCGACTTTTGTCCAGTTAATATCTAGGGAAAGAAAGTTGAGGTTGACTTCCCTGGGAATTGTTAAGTGATAGCTCTTCTCAGAATGAGGCACACTGGAAGATATAGAATTATAATTTGAATTATAACCTTTTCCCTTTGGAGTTGGGAAATAGAACTGGCCAAAGGTGAATACTTAATTGTGTCTAGGAAGGTAAACACCTTTAAAGTGTATAACATGGATTTACTGTTAAGATCTATTGATGTAGGTATTGTGCTTATGGGTATTGTGCTTATGGTGGGTGCTATGTATAACTTAGGAGCTGAATGGTAGTATGTGTAGGGGGTTGGGGTGAATTGGATGGGAATATTTTGTATTATACATACGTTAGGTTTAACTTAGATTCTGTAGATAGATAGATAGATAGATAGATAGATAGATAGATAGATATTGTGTGCATACCAATACCAATAACAATACAAAAACCAAAATCTTCATTTGTAATGGGTACCAATAACGACAACAATAATGAAAAATCACATTTCATTATTAACAAAAACAAAAATGACACATTTAAAAAAAAGAAATGATAACAAAAAACAAAAAAATTACATGGGGCCCTGGTGCACACCCCTAATATGTGGGGGGAATATTGGCTTGGCTTTCACAACCTATGGAGTCTCCTCAGACCTACTGTGGCTAATTTCATAGATTTGATTTTAAAAGGGGACTAGGGGGACACATCCCCTCAACTTTTAAGTGGGGGACAGTATTGGCACTAATTTGGCTATACAGGGGAGGTTCATGTTCTCTCCTGAGAGGAGAAAGGAAAAAGGGCTCACCCAATTTTTGCACTGACTTGACAATGGCCCTTTTTGCTTGGGCCATGTGGGGAGGGTCTGTGTTTGCACTGGTACATGTGCGTGTGCAGTGGGGGTGGGGGGAGATGTAGACGGGTGCACACTGGTGCACGGGACAACTGGTGAAAATGGTGATTGCTCCGTGCATGTGCGATGGGTGGAAGTCGGTGTGCATGCATGTTCATTGGAGCATGTACTCATGTACACCCACACCCACCCACTGTGGCTTTTACATGAGACTCAACCAGGCACGAACACCTAGATTTCTTGGTGTTCATGCGTGGGTGCCACCCATGTAGAAAAAACCAAAGAGTATCTCCCAACTAGAGGCTTGTGATCCAAACCAAGCCTGACAGGACACAACAACTGATGCCATTCGGCCCCTGGACAGAAGCCCGTTACACCAGGATCCCTAGCTGAGAAAGGCTCTGCCCACTACAGAGCACTGCAATATCATGGTGCTCTGTTGAAGGTGTGGGCCATAGCCCCAACTCTGATGGAGCTCCATGACACAACAGCACTCTATAGGGGAGTAAAGGCTGGGGCAGGCCCAATTCAGTCAGGCTTGGAGGCCCAAGAAGGCCCCCCACCCTCACATCTTTTTTCTAGGGACAGCAGTGTCAGCCATGGATCTGTACTGGGGGTGGAGATGGGACAACCACATGATTCTGCACCCCAGGATTTCTCCCTTATTTTTCCCCACCCTAGTAGGGAGAGGCTGGGGATTGGGGTTTGTAGGGAGGGGTAGCTGGTCCTGAAGAGGGCAAGGGAAATTGTGGGCTGAAGGCAGGAAGAGGAGAAAGGAGGGAAACTGAGGGTGAAAGCAGACATGTACATAACTCCACTTTAACACTGCTTTATACCACTTTAACATATCTTATGCATGTTGCAGGGCTGTATTAGTACCCTATGCAGCCCTGCAACATGCATAAGAAATGTCAATGCAAAAAGCAGCGTTAAGATGCATGTCTGTTTTCACTGATTGTGGAAGAGATGTCTTTTTTGTTCATTTGTTTGGCCAAGGCACCAGCTGGAGCCGTTAATAAAGTAAACAAAACAAAACATTGTGGAAGAGGGCCAGTGTGGCTGGCTAAGTGGCTATGGGAAGGGTTGGAGTGCTGAAATAGGAGGGAAGATTGGGGAGCATGTTGAGAGGATCATGGAGATAGGGATGCTAGAGAGGGACCTGGAGAAGTTTATAGAGAGTTTGGGATGAACTTGAATTTATCTAGAAGCAGGTTTGGGTTTGGGTCTGGGTGACAAAAGGGGAATGGAGAATGTGGAGCAGGGAAATAATTGCATCTGGGGGAAGGACTTCCACTTAACATTAAACTCCAGTGACTCTACTGGCCCATTTTGTCCTGGGTATCTCAGCCAGCATTAATTCATATTTCCCTGGATTGTGATAAGTACCCCTCTCTATTTTAGACTCAGAGACACTGTACAGCATGCAAAAATAGATCATTTCTCCTTTACTGTGTCTTCACATGAAAGATTACAAATTTGCATTTTGGTTAAGAGTTCGTGGCTTAACAACAGATAACCGAGGCCCTGTTCAGCAGGATGTCAACAGACTTTCCCTCCATGACTAAATAAAGATTACCTAGCAATTTTTAAACAATATGGGGGCGGGGAAGGATTATGCATCAGAAGGGGTCAGGATTTTTTGGCTCTTTTCTTTTAAACACAGGGTTTGACAACACACAGCATCTCAGGATTGGGGAGCAACAGTAGGTTACGTTTAGACACTAAACTGAAAAATCTTAAATGGAGTAACATCAAAGGAACTGACTCACCAGGTAATTAGATGAAAGCTGTTTGAAAGCCCAGGGATGCATTTTGGAGATTATATGTCCTGAATAATAACATAATATGCACAGGCATAGTGTGTGTGTGTGTGTGTGTGTATGTGTGTGTACACGCACACACACACGTTTTAGTTCCACTGGCTTTTTCCTATGTGCAGATATAAAATGAATGACTAGGCAAGGTCAAATGTTGCAAATGGGATGATCTGACTACAGTAAATTGAAGACAGCCTGACCTTTTGGAAAATTCATCAATGATTTACATACAGTAATTTGTCTTCCATTATGCATTCCCCTCCCTTCTTGTGGGCTAGCAGAGCTAGAAAGCAATGTTGTCACCAACGTTCCTCAAGGAGAGGCCAGCCAACTCAGGCCAACACATCCTGCCAAAACAGCATGATAACTTCCAAATTCTTCCTTTCCTGCAGGGTAAGCAGCAGTTCAGCAGACACTCCTGTGCCAATTTCATTCAGCTGTAAGGTAGCATTTTCAAGAGAGAGAGCAGTGAAAATCTCTGCTCAAACAGAGCAACTTCCTCCAAGGGACAGCAGAGCTGCATGAGACCCTCTGCACGGAAATGGCCTGCTTAAGAGACAATGAGCAGTGGGGCACAACTTCTGAACAGTGTGGAGCTGTGCTACATGCCAGTCTTCCCTGCCATGAGATAAGAGGAAGGCCACAGGGCAGGGGTTTGAGTAGTTGATACATAACCAGCCCTGAGACAGAATTCATGCCTTAGAAATGCCGCAGAGGTGCCATACTCTTTTTTTTCAATATTTTTCTTTTCTACTGCTCAAAACAAAAATCAGCTTTTTTCAAATATTTTTGCATTTCCCTTTTTAATAAATTTTGGTTATTATTATTATTATTAATTATAATTATTAATTATTATTAATTATAATCATCAAACATTTATATAGCACAGCAATGTACCTGGTGCTTTATAAAGTAATTGAATAGACACGGTCCCTGCCCTAGAGCTTACAATCTGAGGGGGGGGAGACGAAGGAAGGGGAACAGAGGGAGACACAAGGAGTGTAACATTCACGAGGATGTGAGGTCCCAGGTGCACGTGCTTGGCTTAGTTACATCAATAATGATGACTGGTTGGTCCATGTGGTGAGGATATGAGTACACAGACCTCAGGTAACAGTTTGTACTGGATGGAGGGTATCAACAGGAGTTAGGTGAGGGGAGCGAGGAGTCGGGGAGGGCAGAGAGGAAGAGGTGGGTCTTGAGGAGGGATTTGAAGGTACGAAGGAAGGGGGCGAGGTGGATGTGGGCAGGGAGGGAGTTCCAGGTGTGGGCGGCAGCTAGGGAGACAAAGGTGGTATGGGGATATGGGAAGGCATGGAAGGGTGAGAGAGGGAACATAGGAGGAGTGGCGTTCATGAACTGGAGTACGGAGGGAAATTAGCGCAGAGGTAGGAGGGAGCAAGGTTGTGAAGAGCTTTAGAGGTGAAGACTAGGAGCTTGTGCAGGATTCATGCAGGAAGGGGGAGCCAGTGAAGAGAGGAGAGGAGGGGCTTCCACGTGGTCAAAGTGACGGGCGAGGTGGATGACCCTGGCAGCAGAGTTTTAGACGGAGATAAGGGGAGAAAGATGAGAGCGGGGGAGGCCAGTGAGAAGGAGGTTACAGTAATCAAAGCAAAAGATGACCAGGGCATGAAGAAGGGTTTTGGCAAAGAAGACAGAGAGAAAAAGGTGAATCTAAGCAATATTATGGAGGGAGATGCGACAGAATATACTAACAGAGTCGATGCAGGCTTTAAAAGAAAGGGGTGAGTCAAAGATTAAGCCTAAGCTACCGGCTTGAGGGTCGGGAAGGATGGTCACCCCGTCGATGAGGATCGACAGGGAAGAGGGAGAGGAAGGATGAGGGAGGGGGAGATAAGGAGTTCAGTTTTAGCCATGCTGAGTTTGAGTTGACATTGAGACATTCATGTAGAGATGTCAGAGACACAGCTGGTGAGGTGAGCTTGAATAGATGAAGAGAGAGAGTGAGTAGAAAGATCGAATTGAGTGTCATCAGCGTAGAGGTGATATTGGAAGCCATGGGAGGCAATGAGTTTTCCTAGGGACAGGGTATAGATAGAGAAGAGGAGAGGGCCACGGACCGAACCTTGGGGAACACCAATCGAGAGTGGAAGGGAGGAGGAGGTGGAGTTGGCAAGAAACACATTGAAAGAGTGGTCAGAGAGGTAGGAGGAGAACCAGTTGAAGATGGAGCCACAGAAACAAAGGGATTGAAGTGAGTCCAGCAAGAGTGAGTGGTCAACAGTATCGAAGACAGCAGAGAGGTCAAGGAGGACAAGAATGGAGTAGAGGCAATTAGATTTAGCCACAAGAAAATTGTTGGTGATCGTAACGAGAGCAATTTCAGTAGAGTGAAGGGGGCGAAAGTCATATTGGAGGACGGTCAAGGGAGGCATTGGCAGAGAGGAAGTCGAGGCAGCAGAAGTAGACAACACGTTCAAGAAGCTTGGAAGCAAAAGGAAGGAGTGAGACAGGACGGTAGCTAGAAGGGTCCGAGGTTGCTAAATAGTGCTGAGATGAGAGCAAGTGTTCCTGTTCAGAAGGGAAATACTGACCTTTTGGGAGTGTTTGCGAGTGTCCATCAGTACTTTGTCAGTTTCCAGTAAATCCACGCTTCTGCCATTTTGGGAGGTCATTTTCATCACTTTCCAGGACTTTTTGTCACTTTCCAGGTATTTTACAACAATTCTACAGCAGTTTTACAGCACTTTTATGGCAATTTCCAGCACTTCCTTGGTGCTTAGCCGGCAAGTTTAGCCATCCGTTTCGGAACCCGGTGAGGAATCAGCCCGGCTGTCCTTTAGACGTGTTGGGCTGATTCTCTCTGGGGATTGGAGAGGGGTAGGGCTGTGTGGCACAACACGTGGCTGCACAGTCTCGCCCCCCCCCCGTGCTCCCCCGGCCACCCACCCTCCATGAAACGGGCAGGCGCAGCGGCCAGTCCGGCCACTGTACCCAATCCCGAATCGTGGCTAAGACCACAATCCGGGATGGGCCAAATGTAACAGATGTTACATTTAGCCCATCACGGTTCATGGTTACACTAACCATGATTTCAGGGATGCCGACACCATCCCCGGAATCGTGGTTAAAATGATTCCTGCCGGAGGTTCACTGGAGTGAACTTCTGGCAGGAACCATTTACATGTTATGGGACTTTTGGTCACCACAGGGGGTTTCACTGTGGTTGACCGTGGTCCCATAACGTCTGAAATTACCCAAGATGTCGCCTCACATTTGCCCTCATTAACCCTGGATTCACTTGCTTGTCTGTCAGGTGGCCACCAGTTGTTCACTGGGGACCACCCCAGGGCCACTACTCACAGCGTCATCCCAGGGATGGCCGATGAAGGATTTATGTGGGTGAATCCAGGAAAAGGCAAGGCAACACACTGTCCCGTGGATACCTGTCATGTGTTTAGGGGGGCACAGGGCACCCCCATGGCTGTCCCTGTCTGTTGGATGCACAGCCGCCTACACCCATGTTCAGCACAGAGTGTGTTTTCAGAAGTGATGCTACCATGCTTAGACCCAATCCAGAATAACAGCTTCCCCCCACCCCGGGGTAGGGCGATACCCAAAACAGACATGATAGTGCACCTTACTACATTTTGTCCCAAACTGTGGTAGCGCTTACCACCAGCTGTTCCCTATGACTTTCTGAGATCACAACTGGTGGTAACTGCTACCACAGTTAGGGGCAAATCATGGTGAACATCTGGCAGCCACCGAACAGAAGTGATGGTGGTTGTAATCCCAGGGTGGGGTTAAATGTAGTAAAGTGTGGCTAAGCGTGGTAGCTTCACTTCTGAAAATCCCCAGAGCCATGGCCAGTAGTCTAGGGAGTTCGAGGACTGACTGCAATTCTATGGTGGTGGTGGTGGTGGGAGCACGGGTAGGCTGTAGTAGAAAGGAATGTCTGCCTGTTAGTTGTGGTCCTGTGTGGAGCCTGTGGGTGGCAACTGCAGGACGGTGGGTGGGAGCCATTGAGCAACTATAGGCTCCTACTCCCCCTCCCCCCATGTGTTAACATGCTCAGAGTCAAACCAGGAACAAGATATAACCAAGCAGAGTGGGGGAGGACATGGGCATGAGCAGGGCAAAAATGAAGGGGGATCAGTCTAGGAGCAGGATGTACTCACAGACTCTAAATACACAAACCAAGGAACGATCATGCCATGTAGACATTTTCTGCTGTTATGTTCAGGGGATGGGAAACCTCTAGACTGAGGATCAAATTCAGCCCAATGATGTTTTTATATTTGGTCCATTTTCCAATTTCTGGATCTGACTCATGGATTCAAGTCCTTACCCTTGAATGAACTGAGTGAAAGAGTGAACTCAGGGAAAGGGAACATGCACTTAAGGATAGGGGATGGATCAATCATATAGATTCATTATTTGGATTTCCTATGTTCCCACATCCTGAGGGAGTCCAAATAATTAATCTAGACCATTGACCCATCCCCTTGCCTTCAGGACTTCAGATCACCTCCAGATCTGATCTGTCCCAATTTTCAAAGTGCCTTGCAGGAGGGAAAAGGTTCCCCCATGCCTGGTCTATAGACTGCGACAGTCAATGGAAAAGTGAGCTGGCCGAGTACATGGAATGGCACGGTTTATTTAGGTCTGTTCTCAGAGGCTGCTCTCTCCCAGGCTAGAGATGAAATGATGATTCATAGCAAATGCAGTTTTTGTCAAAACAAACAAACAAACAAACCAGCCTATTCACTGCCTCCCTGCAATGCATAAACTTACTGGGGTTTTGCCACATTAATTTGTTCCTGTTCACCCATGGGTGGGTAATTTTGGTACTTTCGTACATGCCAGCATGTTTGGCACATTGGCAGGAGAAGGAGGGAGGCACAGTATGCACAGACAAGACACAGCCTCCTTCTCCATCCACCTTTCACTTCTCCTCCTCCCCTCCCCTCCGCCCCAGAAGAATAACACTTGGGGGAAAGTGGAGGAAAAGGCCTGGGGGCAGGAAAGTGACATCACCAGTACATACAATTACTGAAAATGACGAAGGTACTGAAAAATGATGGAAAGTACCAGGGTAATACCAAAAGTACTTAAAATTGACAGAAGTTGTGAAAAATTTTCACCTGTAATTCTGAAAGCAACAGAACCATGAAATACATCCCAGACTCTAAAATTCTACCAAACATTCAGAAATGTACCCGACGTGAAAGTATTTCCTCTCGATTCAGGAACAGCTGCTGTTAGCACTAGCTGGACTCAGGAACAAAGTCCAGGGTAGCCTTTGTTCAGGGAATGCCACCAGAACCTGTTGGAACTGGGGGGGTTTATGCTCCGCTCTACTCTTACAGTAAGAAAATGTTTTTTTCTTTTTATTTGCTCATTTTAATTCAATTATCTTATACTGTCTTTTTAAAAAAGGCTTACAGGGAATATTTTCAACTGGGAATTTTCAGACCAGCAATTTTTGTAAAAAGCAATTTCCCAGTGGCAAAATGCTTCTGTTTTAGTACTGTAATGAACTGCAGAATAAAATACTTGTTAGATGTTTGAATCCTAATATATTTGCACAGACACGTGATAAGGCATCTATATACCTAGTAACACTGGCACCAAATATTACAAAGGGTTAGAAAAATGTGAGTCCAAGTGTTTGGGGCCCAACCAAAGGACAGACAAAAATCTGATATTTGCAAATGGCATTTAATTGTTCTTATTGCCTTATGCAATCACTTCATTACTTTTTTTACTGTCTTCCAGCATGTAGTATGCAAGTAACAGAACAGTAAACTGAGTTTCTTATACTATTTTCAAATTGTCTAGAAGAATGTGCCCTATACTCTTCCTGTTGTCAAATAAAATAATTCAATGTCAATTGAAGTGCTTTTTAGTCGCACACCACATTAATCTTAAGTATGCCTTTTGGTTGCAGCGTTTTATGCGATTCATTAATTCTTATACTGTCTATCTTAAAATGTGTATCCTTGAGTTATAAAAGATATGGTACATCTTTATTCTTTACAATCTGCAAGAAACCTATCAGCCTTATACCCGTTATTTTGAAGGTGATAAAAAGAATGACAGCACCAGTTGGGAGCTTTAGTAGTTTTCAGTGCACTGCACACTCTGTAGAAAGATTCCTAAATGACTATGCCAAGTTCCATCTCTATTGATGTTCACTGGTACTGAGGGCCAAGAAAACTTCACCAGCTCTTGAAGGGTGGAATCATAAGAGACTCATCCCTGCCTATTTTTTATTTTTAAAAAGATTTCTATCCCGCCCCTCCAGCCCACAGGGCAGCTCGGGTCGCCGAACAACAATTCAAACAATAAAATAATTTAAGTTAAAAAAATCCCATATACATTTTTAAAAAGAACAACAGTCCCCCCTACCCCCCTCACCAAAAGCCTGGCGGAACAGCCAGGTCTTACACAAACGTTGAAATCACAGGAGGGTGGGGGCCAACCAAGCCTCCTCCAGGAGCAAGTTCCACAGCACAGGGGCAGCCACCAAAAAGGATCTAACATCAGTGGCCACCCATCTCGCCCGGGGAACCTCCAAAAATGCTCCCATGGATGATCTCAGGGGTCGAACAGGCACATGGGGAGTGAGGCATTCCTGCAGATAAGCAGGACCGTGGGAGCACTTGCTGTGCACAGCACTTGCTGTGATCTCTAGAGGCCTAGATTTGCTTAAGTTGTCAGAGACTTGGCAGTCATGGGCATTTTCAGACGTTACGAGATCACGCTCAACCACAGTGAACCACGGTCAATCTCGCGGTGGGGCCAAAGTGCCCTGAACATCTGATCAGCGGCCGCCAGATGTTCACCACAGTCAATACCCACATGGGGTCAAAATCAACCATGCTTCCGGGGCTCCCCGCCAGACAATCGCCGAAAGCGTGTTCAAAGAGATTCCCACCAGGAAACAACAAAAAGTAACATCTGGATGGCTGGAATCAAAGATTGACTCCACTCTCGTAGTTATGGCCATTTTTAAACGAGACACAACCACACAGGTCCACCCATCCCATATGCATGCAAACACCCATCTGAAGGCAGCATGGGTGTGGGTGTGCTCCTGTGACCCACACATCACCCACCCATGACCACTCACGGAGCATCAGAGAAAAATCAGGACTACTCCATGTGAGGGAAGACTAAGGGTATTTTCAGACGTTACGGGCGGCCGGTTCACCACAGTGAACCACCAGGGGGGGTGAACAGTGCAACCACGCCCAGGGGTGGGAAAACGACCCCAACAGACATGCCGGGAACGGGATCATGGGCCGGAACCGGGCCGCACCATCGCGGGCCGCGGCAGCACAACAGATGTGCAGCCGAACCCCCGCCAGGCGCGAAACCCCCACAAGGCACCGGGCAGGGGCGGGACACAGACATGGCCACCTGAGGGCAAACGAAGCCACAAGGCACACAAGGAAAGCTCACACAAGGGAAACGGGAAGGGAGGGGGGAAGAGCGAGAACAGGCTGACAGCCGGCACACACAGCGGACCCGCAGCGGGGCACAATGAACGACCACACGCCCGGGCACACACACCAGGGAAAGG
>QEPC01012466.1:532796-560620 GCA_003113815.1 Sphenodon punctatus | reverse complement strand
CCCGTGTGACCCCTGAGATCGTCCGTGGGGGCCTTTTTGGAGGTTCCCCGGGCGAGACGGGTGGCCACTGGTGTGAGATCTTTTTCTGTAGCCACAGAAAAAGCCCCCATGCTGTGGAATTTGCTCCCGGATGAGGCTCGGTTGGCCCCCACTCTCCTGTCATCTTGATGTTGTGTTAGACCTGACTGTTGTGCCAGGCTTTTGGCGAGGGGTAGGGATAGGGTGGGGGGATAGGGTTTGGGAGGGAGGGGGATTTTTATGATTTGTTTTTAAAATGGTGTTTTTTATTGTTTAATTTTTTGTGTGTGTTGTTCGCTGCCCCAAGCTGCCTTTGGGCAGGAGGGGCAGGATGCAAGATTTAAATAAATAAATAAATAAAATAAGCACAGTGCACAAGTCTCCTCATCACTAACCACATTAAAGTCAACCACCAGCGAAATACACTCCCTCAGGACTCCATGGATCTCCACATCGAAAGGTCCAGCACGTCCCACCCAGAGTCCATCTATCTTCTCTGCAAAAAACATAACAAACTTTTCACAGTGCTCTGTGAAAGAATCCATAGACAGATGAGACTACCTGGATTCACCAGGCTGTACACTCGACCCAAAAACAGTTGCACTAGTCTATTCCCTGCAGCTTCAATTTCTGTGGTTAAGTACAACTGCTTGCTCTTGGTGATAGCCTTTCTGTACATGCCCCTAAACACTTTGTACAGCTGATGATCAGCATCCACTTCCCCAGCCATCTCCACTTCACTCTATATCCCGGTGTGACTCAACATAGCACCATGGAATTCAGGAGGTTTGCAATCTACATGATAGCCAGTGTAACCTAATGGTGCAGATGCTGACCTTGGAACCTGGGTTCAAATCCCATGTTAGCCATGAAGACAGTGGGTGGCCTTAGGCAAAAACTATTCCTCAGCCTTTTCACTTCCCCAGCCATCTCCACCTGAGCCTCTCTAATTCTCATTGTTCCTGCTTTACAGCTGGGGAACTAACGATGAGAAATAGTCATTTACCTAAGGCCACCCAATGGGTTCATGGTTAAGATGGGATTTGAAACCTGATTCCAAGGTTCAAGTCCAACATCTTCACCATTAGGTTAACTTACACTGGATATCATGTATGTTGTAAACTTCCTGAATGCAGTGATGCTATGTTGATTAACACTATCCGAGGATTTGGCCCAGGGAATTGGTGGGGCCAATCCCAAGCCCCATGTGTGCTACTGCACACACAAACATGCGTGCTGCTATGCATGTGCCACCACGCAGTTTGCTTGTGTACTGTAGGCACTGTGCCAAGGGTGCACAGGGTTTGGGATTAATTTGGCCCCAAATAGCTAATGTACAAGGGTTTCAACTGAGCTATGCTGTTTTACCACAAGAAATGATCTGATTCTGTGTGGCTGTTCTGCAGTACCCAGGGAGAGCGCTGATAAAAGCACCCTCCTTTCAAATAGAATTAGGTCTTCCCTGTTGATCCTCTCTCCTCTTCTTCCCCTTTGTGACCCTAAGGCCAGAATGTTTGCTGAGCTCCAGCAATGGTAGTGAAGAGACTGGGGAGGGGGAATATTGAGCAGCAGATTTAAAATGCAGCTTCTCTTCCCTGGGCAGGATCCGAAATTGAAAGTGTCCAAGGGGTGGCAGGGTTAATGAGTCTTATTTACAAAAACGCAATTTGAGAACCCATTTAGCTTCTACATCATGTGGTGATGAGCCCTGACCTAGTAAGTTAATAAACAGGGGTTTCCACATGCCCAAGAAAAAAGCCAGGGTTATAATTAGAAGCCCTTGAAACTTGAAGGAATTGGTACAGAGACAAGTATTTTATTCAGTTAAATTGAATATCAGACAGAATATCCAAAGACCTGCCGAGAGAAGACCAGAGGTCTATTATGCTTGCTCAAGTTTTTCTTGAGCAAGCATAATAGTAGCCTTATGTTTAACTACACAGTAATTCATCCCAAACCTTTCAATTGAGAAAAAGGCTTCTGTATTTACTTCTGCCAACCGCCGGTGCCCCAAAATCATAAGATTAACAACAACAACAAAAACAAAATTAAATAGGGGTTCCATTTATTTGCTTTATGGTTTCTGACCCCTTTGATTACTCTTAAAACAAGCCCCCCCCCCTAAAAAAAATTATTTTAAAAAACTGCTGGTGAAGAAGAATCCAAAATTTCTTCCGTTGCTCAACTATACTTATAGTTGGAAAGTTTTTCCTACCATGAAATGATCCTATCATAAGTATCAAAGGACAACAATTATTCTCCATCTACTTTGTGGCATCCTTTCAAATATTTGAAACTGTGAGCATCTCTCCCTTCACACCCCATCTTCTCTTGTCCCAACTAAGAGATGACTCCTGTCTGGAAAATGAACAGCTGTCAAGCACAATCCCAATGTGGTGTCACATTCCTACTTAACCATTTCTAGAGGGGAGGGAGTCCGGGGATGGTTGAGAGACTTACAGAAAAAATATTTGTTTGTTCCCATTTTTTTAAAAAACCATTGGGTTTGGGGGAAATTTTCTAATTTTTGTTCTTTTCCAAGCTTCAGTAAATATATACATTTTATTTATTTATTTATTTATTTATTTTCATTATTTATACCCCACCTCTCCTGTCTAGGCAGCTCGTGGCAGCTTACAAAAGTTAAAATAATGAAAAATATACATAAAATACATAAAAGAGAGGCATAAAAATAAGAATAAGAAAATAAAAAACCCATCCTCCTCTCCCACCCTCACCCACCCTTCACCAGTGTCCCTCACCAAAGGCCAGGTCTTGCACTGTCGTCAAAATGAGGCAAGGTCCAGGGCCATCTGGGCCTCCACCGGAAGGGAGTTCTGCAGCCAAAGTGCTGCCACTGAGAATGCCCTCTCCATTGTAGCCGCCCGCACCAACTGGAGGACATCAAGAAGGGCACTCCTAGTGGACCGCTTCTTGAGAGATAATTAAATAAATAAATAAATAAATCTGACAGCTAATACTGTGTCGTTTCCTGAGCTCTGATTGAAATCAGATTAGACCTGTAACAAAATTCCGGTTACCATTCTGTTTCTGATCCAGTCCACACATTTTGTCAGAACTATCAGATTGATTCTGCCTACTACTGCACATGCACAAAATGGCAGAAACCATACTGTAGGTTTGACACCCTTTACTGTAGGGTTGCTCCACTCAGCTTCCTGCTGCTACCAGCCAGGCTTGTATCCTGTCTGGCAGCCAACTAAGAAGTGGGGGACGGGGGACATGAACAGGGGCCCAAAACAGCCAACCACTGACATGTGGCCTAGCTACAGCAGAGGAGCCTTTCTTGGAATGGTTAGATGGACCCAAGGTCAGCAAAAGAAGGCTGTCCACAAGTCCAGAATCACCACAGATGCAGATTTGAAGGCTGGGTCCTTACACCTACCTTTTGTAAACAACCCACCTAGACTGCAGTTCTAAGTATATTTGGGCTAGCACAGCCCCACTGACTTCAAAGGGCTCTGTCAGCAAGGGCATTTAGGATTGCAGCCTCAGCAAGCAATATAGCTAGCGCTCTAAAATTCTTGCTGATGGAAGCTATTTAAAAGTGATTAATATTAAAACGTCCGTAATGCCACTGTTTGTGGTTTATTTGAACTGAAAAAAATAAATAAATAAGAAAAGTAAAAAAAACTACTTTTTTAATTAGATGGATTGAAAAGACTCTTGAGTAAAATGTTATTTCTTTTTTGTTCACTGGTGGGTTCCTGTTCAGCGAGCTAATGAACAGGTTGTTGTGAAGGCTACTGTGTAGATTGGGATTTAAAGCACCAATGTATTAGTGAAATTACCATAGCTCTCACTCTCCCCTTTGAGAATGTATTGTGCATTTTCATAGCAACTTCAGGGCTTAAGAGAACTCTTGTATTGTTTTCTCTGTAGGGGAGGCACTAGACAATTAGTTCCTGCATTGCCATTTTATCATATAAATGTCTATACCTCCAGCTAGGAATGTTATGCTTTATCAAAATGTGATACCAATACTAAACCGCATCCTTCATGGTGTTATTTACACATTGTAAAATTTAGGGGCAGGGGGGTAAGTGTGGTTTTAAAAACCTCACTAATTCACACTTCATTAATCCTCTTCCTCTGTGTATTCTGACCCATTGTATGCAGATATGGTTCTGCTTTTATGGCTTTCCTGGCGCTTCTTGATCCTAAAATAAACCGATTAGAGTCTAGTATGATAGCGGGGTAGTGATTCAGTATATCCCTCTTTGTGGGTATGGAGGGCTTGGTTCCCCTGATTGATGTGCTTTACTGTCATCTCTGTGTTTTATTTATTTTACTATTTTAATGTTAATTTATTATTGATTACATTTGTGGCTTTGTGTCGCGCCATTTCCTTAATTGTTTATTGATTATTGTTTTTGTATGTTTGTTGTGATGGCCTTTGGCTAAAATAACATTTAATAAACTTGAACTTGAACTTCATTAATCCATGAATTCCATAATTTACCAATTTATTAGTGACCTCAATCCATTCCTCGAGGAAGATTTAATGAAGGCTGCAAAGAGGTGTTATTTTACTAAGATGGCATTACCTTTACAATATATATTGCACCTATAAAGGAGGATCTGGGAAGCTATAGACCAGTCAGCCTGACATTGATATCTGGAAAGATACTAGATCAGATTATAAAGCAGTCAGTCTGTAAGCATCTAGAAAGCAATGCAGTGATTGCTAGAGGCCAGCATGGATTTGTCAAGAATAAGACATACCAGAATAAACTTATCTCCTTTTTTGATCGAGTTACTAGTTTTGTGGATCATGGGAATGCCGTGGACATAATATATCTTCATTTCAGCAAAGCATTTGATGAAGAGTGTTAACAGATGTCATCATGTGATGTCTGTCCCACCCTTGGGAGGGGAGGGCTTCTCCTGGCCAGGTATACTCTGGAAACAAACCAAAATAAAATAAATAAATCCACTGAATTATCCATGATGATTCCTGAGTCTTTATCTACAGAGAATCACTCTGCTACAGATTTCTTCATTCTATATGAGCTTAAGCTCATATGAGTGGTGGCTCAGAAGTTTCAGCCACATTTAGATGGCATTCGTTTTCTGGATCCCTTGCAGTCCGGCTTCTGACCGGGTTATGGCACCGCGAGTGTGCTTGTGGTCTTGGTTGATGACCTCCGTTGCGAGCTAGACCAGGGTCAGTCTATTCTGCTGATTTCGTTAGATATGCCAGCTGCTTTTGATACTGTTGACAACGAGAAGCTGGTGAGGCGCTTGTTGGACCATGCTGGGACAGGAGGCATTGTTCTTGAATGGTTCTACTCTTTCCTGGCCAGAAGAACTCAGCGAGTGGTGCTGGGGGGTCATCCTTTGTCTCCCCGGGACCTCATGTGTGGAGTTCTGCAAGGTTCTGTTCTGTCCCGACTCCTGTTCAATGTGTATATGCAGCAGTTGGGAGAGGTCGTGAGAGGGTCTGGGGTTCAATGTCCTCAGTATTCTGATGACACCCAACTCTGCCTCTCATTTTCATCTGACCCAGACTCGGCCGTCTCAGTGCTTACCCTGTGTTTAGCAGCTGTGGGAAACTGGATGAAGGTGAGCTGTCTGAAGTTGAATCCTGACAAGACGGAGGTGATGCTGGTGGGTGGAACTGGAGGGTCAGGTGTGGGAGTGGTCCCCATCATTGATGAGGTCCACTCATCCTTGGTCCCTCAGGTTTGGAGTTTGGGGGTACGCCTCAATTCACAGCTCCGCCTGGATGCTCAGGTGGTGGCTGTGGTGAGGAGTGCTTTTTGCCAGTTATATCTTCTACAATGGCTTTGGCAGTATATCTCAGGCTCTGACATTGTCACCATAATCCATACATTCATCACCGTGAGATTTGAGTACTGCAATGCACTCTACGTGGGGCTAGCCTTGGTGATGGTCTGGAGACTTCAGCTGGTGCAGAATGCGGTGACCCATCTCCTTATGGGGATGGGTCACTGTGAGCATGTTACACCAGTGGTCCATTTGTGGATAGCATTCCCATGATCATTACACCGGCTTCCCATAGTCTTCCAGACTCAGTTCAAGGTGTTGGTAATGACCTTTAAAGCCCTAAACAACTTGGGCATTTCTTATCTGAGGGACCGCCTCAACCCCCGGGTCCTGGATCAGCCCCTGTGGTCATCAGAGGGTTGCTCATTTATATTATATTGTATTTTATGCTATGTTTTATTGTATTTTATATGCTTTATGAAAATTGTAAACCACGGTGGGGGGTGGGATATAAACTTTATTTTTAAAAAAACAACAAACCACTATGTTTCCACAACATTCCTAACCTCTACTCTGACAAGCTGAGTTCTACATTCTATACCTCTTCTCTATATATACCCTGTCCCTTGGAAAACTCATTGCCTCCCATGACTTCCAATATCAACTCTACACTGATGACATTCAACTCTCTCTCTCTACTCCCTCTCTCTCTACATCTATCCAAGCTCACCTCACCAGCTGTCTCTCTGACATCTCTATCTGGATGTCTCAACTTCAACTCAAACTCAACATGGCTAAAACTGAACTCCTTAGCTTCCCCCGTCATCCTTCCTCTCCCTCTTCCCTGTCTATCCTCATCGATCGGGTCACCATCCTTCCCGTCCCCCAAGCCGGTAGCTAAGGCTTCATCTTTGACTCTCCCCTTTCTTTTAAACCCTACATCAACTCTGTTGCCAAATCCTGTCACTTCTCCCTCCATAACATTGCCAAGATTCACCCTTTTCTTTCTGTTTCCTCTCCCAAAACCCTTGTTCATACTCTGGTCATCTCTCGCCTCGATTACTGTAACCTCCTTCTCACTGGCCTCCCCCCCTCTCACCTTTGTCCCCTTATCTCCGTCCAAAACTCTGCTGCCAAGGTCATCCACCTCGCTCGTTGCTTCGACCATGTGCAGCCCCTCCTCTCCTCTCTTCACTGGCTCCCCCTGCCTGAACAAATCCTGCACAAGCTCCTAGTCTTCATCTATAAAGCTCTTCAAAACCTTTCTCCCCCCCTACCTCTCTGCACTAATTTCCCGCCATACTCCAGTCTGTGAACTCCTCTCCTCCTTTGTCCCCTCTGTCGCCCTCCCTCGCCTCCCCGGCTTCCCTAACCGCCTTCATCCCTTCTCCCTAGCTGCCGCCCATGCCTGGAACTCCCTCCCTGCCCACATCAGCCTCGCCCACTCCCTTCGTACCTTCAAATTCCTCCTCAAGACCCACCTCTTCCTTTCTGCCCTCCCCGACTCCTCGTTTCCCTCACCTAACTCTTGATGATACCCTCCATCCAGTAAAATCTGTTACCTGAGGTCTGTGTACTCATATCCTCACCACATGGACCAACAAGCCATCATTCTTGATGTAACCAAGCCAAGCACGTGCACCTGAGACCTCGCATCTTTGTGAATGTTACACTCCTTGTCTCTCCCTCTGTTCCCCTTCCTTTGTCTCCCCCCCCACCCTATCTCTCAGATTGTAAGTCCTAGGGCAGGGACATTGCTGGCACTATAGAAATACTTGCTAATAATTAATAATTAATAATTAATTGTTGTTATTTAATGAGATTACGCAGTCTGATTGAGGTTGTCAACAGTGGCTTTTGGCATCCTTTTCTCCTCTTTACCCTGGGCCACTTCAGCACAAGGCAAATCAAATTCAGAGTGGCCTGGATCACCACCACCAATGGCCCCTGGAATTGTTATACCATCCATGACCCCCTAGGTAAGGTTTCTCAGGCATGCTCTTTTTCTTAGGCATGCCTCCTGAGAGGTGACACAATACTAGAGCTTGGAGTCAGAAATGCTGGGGTGAGGGTAGCCTTTCTGTGCAGGATCTGGCTCTTGCAGGCCTTCCTATGCATTGTGCAGTGGGGGCAGGGGGCTTTCCCAGTGGGGCAGGCAACATCCCTCCTGTGCCCTCCCCCTGTTCTAGTACAGCTGGGAGGAGGAGAACTCATGGGCAGGATCTGGGAGCTTACCCACCCACTTGCTTACTCACCTCAAAAATTATTCCCCCGTCTAGTTCTGCTAGGATGGCTGTGCAACTCCAGTAATGTGCAGGATCTTGCATATTCTGCAAAGGCACAGATTCTATAATTTAAATTTTGGTCTAAGACTCATGTACATATCAGCTTAACTAAGCAATTTTACTCCCTCCATTTTACATAGGATCACACTGTGTGCACACAAACTTCATCTGTAACACTGTGTTCTTATACAGCCCCTAGCTGCATTTTTGTTTCTTGTTAATGTTTTTACTCTGCCTTTCAACCATGGTTAAATATGCTATTAGTCTCAGAATCTGCCCTGTTCAACTTTGGTATTAGCAATATCATTTTATTGCTCTGTAGAATAATTGGCATTTGGCAGAAAGCTCGGGGTAGCAATGATTATTCTAAAGGTGTGTGTGTGGGGGGGGAATTACTCTGACAAATCCTGCCCTGGTATCCCAATATATTTGCCCTGTTTCCAATTTCAAATATTTAGGTTACTTGGATTCTTCATTGATCAATTGTTCCTCTAGATTAGCTACTAGGACCTTAGAGAATAGTCTATTGCCTGCCACTAACTGGCAGTGAAGGTGACCTTTGTCACTCTCCTCAAGCAGAAGGAGTAAGGAGCAAAAGGTTACAGCCCTGCATTGAAGCTGCAAGCCTTTTCTTGTAGTCTGTTTGCAATGGCCACTCGGGAAGGAAGGAAAGGCTGCACCGGCTTGCGTTACTAAGGCGATCAAGCAAAGGGTACAAAGTTGGTCTTGTAAGGTGAAACTAGCAGGGCCGGGTGCTGGCTCTTAAGACTGGCCAGAACACCAAGCACAGCAGCAGGTCAGGAGCAGAGCGAGCAGGAGGACTGTTTCTGCACAGCTTGCAGTCTATTACAAGCAGCATGGGGAGGCCCACAGAGCATTACTGGAGTTGCACAGCCATCCTAGCAGAACTAGACGGGGGAATAATTTTTGAGGTGAGTAAGCAAGTGGGTGGGTCAGCTCCCAGATCCTGCCCATGAGTTCTCCTCCTCCCAGCTGTACTAGAACAGGGGGAGGGCACAGGAGGGATGTTGCCTGCCCCACTGGGAAAGCCCCCTGCCCCCACTGCACAATGCATAGGAAGGCCTGCAAGAGCAAAGCCCCAGAAAACAGAGAAGGCAGGAGGTCAAATCTGCCAGCTCCCCCCAACCCACCCTCCTGGACCCTGCTGAGCCTCAGGCCCTGACCCCACCCCCAGGGGCTGCTGAGGTGATTTTTCTCTCCATGCAGGATGCAAGGCCATGGGGCAAAAAGCCCGTCTAGCCACCCAGTGGCCACAGCCATGGGCACGACTGGCTCCCCACCAGTTCCATTCTGGGGTGCGCCCCAACAGGGCCTGGCCCAGCACCATCTGCCCCCATGGAACCTGACTAGGGGCCTGCCCAGGTAGTGCCTGGCTCATTGGACCATCCACCAAGGAGAGCCGGGTGGAAGGCTGTTCTACCCTCTTGCTTCAGCAGTGGAACACCATCCCCCTGGAGGCCTAGAGAAGAACACCCAGATCTACTGAACCCAAAGGTGGAGGGAACTGTGCAGTGGTTGGAGGCCTTGGAAAGGGACATCCAGAGCACAGCACAAGGAACACTGCAGACCACACCACCAGTCCCTGCCCAACCCGTCCAGTCAGCCCCGCCTCACATCACAGGTGATGCAGTGCACAGGCACCCCCCTAGGGCTGAAATAAGTGGGACCCAAACAGGCATGAGGCTAGGATGTGGGGCCTGCCACTGTGTAGCACATGCCGACTTGTTAGCACAGCCAGTTGGCATTAGTCCTGCCCGCCCCCTGCACAGGGAGAGTCCTGGAAACCCAAGCTGGACACAAGAGGTGTTGCCAGTGGGGCCAATCCCATTCCCCATGGAACATGTGCACAACCACGGGCAAACCACGTGGACCTCCATTGCAGACACATTGTGCCAGCACATTGTGTCATGTGGAAGCCATGTGCATGGGTGAGCACACACAGAATCCCCAGGGCATGGGATCGGCCCCATCATACCTGCTCCTTGGGGAGTGAGGCACAGTGCCTCTGGTGGAATGGGACATTGTTGCACAGCCAGGTCAAGGGGGTGAGTTCCCTCTGTGCACTCCCAGGGATGGTCAAACTCTCCCTAGCCTAGTGCGAGCTTGCATTCAGAACACAGGGCCCAGGACTGGAGGGGGCCAGCTGAGGCCACATGTGCAACCTTGGGTGATGGAGCTGGGGCAAGGCAATTCCCTTCACCAAGGGAGGGCACTTGGACGTATTGACCACCAGGAAGAGAATTTGAAGGGGCAAGTACATCGATATCTCTTGTTCAGTCATCTCTTAGTGGATCCTAATGATCATGAAGACAAAAAGGACAAAAACATTTAAGCGCCCAAAGGCAGATCAGAAGTGGTACAATTGGACCATAGCCTACTCCATTTTCCAAGGTGTAATACTATAGGCTTTCCTCAAGTTAGCCTCCAGTCTGTTGAACTATGCGGATATCGTTCGACAAGTCTACAATTCAGGCCTGCCTGGGGCATGGCTGAAGTATGATAAGGTATTCACCGCAGGTTTGAGGTGGGATGTTCATGCTCCTTACTTCTAGTTAGATTGCATGAATGACATTGCAAATACCCCGTGATCTGACAGCAGCCATGTCCTGGCCAGGGGCAGTGTAGCCCCCGCCAATGGTCCATTTCATATTGAGGGGCACAAGGGATCAGGGGGAAGCAGGCATTGCTGGGAGTTTAATCAATCTGGTGAGTGCTTGCATGCTTCCTGTAGTTTTTGCCACTCCTGCACCCAATCCAGTGGCTATCATCCTGCCTCCCAACTTCTTTAAGTTTAAACAGTTTGGGGGAGGGAGAGGAAGCAAGCACAGTCCTTCTGGTCATGAAGTGCCCCCAAGGAAACTCAGAATTGGGTTTGTGCAACAGCTCCAACTCCAGTTTGGTCTGAGGGATTAGAGCTGGCCATGAGAGAACACTGAATAGGGAGGAGATGACATAGGGTGATTTCAGAAGTGACGTGTTCCAATTCACCACAGTGAATCCCACCCGGATTCACTGCGGGCTGTGGTGACACATGCGGCCGCAACAGAAGTGACAGGATCGTGACCACCGCCTGGGGAAAATCAGAGAGAACATGGGCTGGGGGAACACAACAGACATGCAGTGGAGACGTGGACCACGGTTCGAGCCCCAGAATGCACCGTGGCTGGGATCAATTCCTTCCACTGTGGCTGCGGGTTTCCGTTCAGAAGTTACTTTTCATTCACCCCTGCCGTGGTGACCATTCACCACACTTCTGGACCTCCTCCCACCCCGACCTCATGAAGCGTGGTTAGCTTCACCCCGGGCCGCATTTGACTGTGGTGAACATCTGGATGCGAGCAAACAGACATGCACGGCGCTTTCACCCCCACCCCCCGCGTTTGACTGAGGTTGAGTGTGGTGGACATTCACCACGTCACTTCTGAAATCGCCCATATTTAGTTCAGGCTTTTAAAGAAGGGTTTAGGATTCCTGCCCAAGAGGTGCAACAGTATAAGGTAGCACCTGACTTAAAATCAGTTACAGGAATGCAACTTGTGGTTTGCATCAAGCATGACAAGGAAGTGAAGGAAGGGAGGGTCATTGGTCCATTTAAGGTCCTCCCTTCTCCAACATGTACATGACATGTGCCCACTGGGACAAAAATGTCCCAGGTGGGTTTTGCTTAATACACCATCTCTTGTATTCCACAGGAGCTTCAGTTAACAATGCCACCTCAGTTCATTATTGGTGATAATAGATGTCACATGGTGATGTCCATCCCAACCTGGGGGGGGGGGTGATTCCCCCGGCCAGGAACACTCTGGCAGCAGGAACAAACATTTCTACAGTCTCCCCCAACTGGGGAGGGAGGGCAGGGGTGGTGAGTGACCTACGGCCACTCAGCAGTATTCCCAATGTTGCCCCACCACCCCTGACATGACGTACAGCAATGGCTGTCTATTATAGGCAGCCATGGCTCACTGCCATGGCAACTCCCCCAACGCCAGTAGGAGCCAGACTTGAACACACATCCTGCCCAGCTTGCAATGCTCTGCTCCAGCTGTGTGGGAGCCACATGTGGACTGTGGGACAACATTTCCTGCCCAGCTCCTACCTGGCTGGGGTAAGATCTGGTCCCACGTCTGGCAGGCCGCGGACAGACAGCCTGTTGTGATGCTGGCCCAGTCCGGCCAAACCTGAACTAAGTGGGCAAGTGGCATGTATGTTTTTACCCTATGCATCATTCGACTTCACAATCAAAAAGATTAAGCGCTGTGGCCCTGGTGGCCTGCTGAAAAAATGTCATATAAAGTCTGACTTTTACCTACTTCTGGTCCCCCCCAGACAGCTTTGAGCTCTTGGGATTTCATTTTCAGATTCTGTATTATTTTGATAAGACCATACCCATGGGCTTTTGATATCTTGTTCAGTCCTCAAGAGATTCAGCTCTCTGATGGAGTGGGGAGGTCCAGTGGCAAGTAGGGCTATGGCAGGTCACAAACTATTTGGATTATTTCCTCTTCATGGGATGGGTGGTGTTACAACCAGTGCTCCCTGAGTTTTTGGTTTTGATATATGATTTTTGCCTTATTTCTTATGATTTTTTTTAACCTGCCCTGTTTTAGATTGTACTTTGACCTCAGTGCGAATCCGGCAGACTTTGACCACAAGATTCCTGGGCTGATTGAGGGGGGATCGCTATAGAATGCAGGCCCACTTCATCATAATGAGAATTAACATCAACCTGGCTTTAGCAACCCACCCTGTATTGTTGAGCGAGGCAGCGTCAGGAAGGACGTGTCCCATTGCACCTGGAGAAGGGTGGTCTAATCAGGCTGTGATCTGCGTACAAGATAAAGGGTGATTGCACAGCCTGAGCCTAAACCAATCAGGGATGGGAGCGGGAAGCAATGCTCCTTGGGAACTCTATGTTGCAGGTCTGGCCTGGGTGAGGCATATAGGAGGCACCTCTTGGTAGTGCATTTTTCTTCAATTACCGGTTTTTGTAAAGCAAAAGCAACTGCAATGTCTTTTTGTGAAACACTGGAGCTCCTTTTCAAAAAACTTCCTAAATTTAATCAAACTTTGTTCTTGATCTTCACACACCTGTCATGCCCAGGGGGCAAATTTTTGGCTTAAATACAAGTCCCTTCAGAGTCACAGTCAGTTCAGTCGGTCTGATCCTCCGAGACTGGCTGTTCTCACTGCTGCTGTTTTCACAGCGGCTACTGAAGCTAATATCACTGCTGCTAATATCACTGAAACTGAAATCATTGAAGCTGAAATGACTGCTATGCTGTCTTGCTTGCCCAGATAGAATTCAGAAGGACACCTGGTTGCGAGGCCTTCTGTCCATTTTGCAGTGCCATTCTGTCGCCTGACCTCTGAGTAGGCACAAGGGAACTCCCAACTGTCTGCC
The DNA here is from genome assembly GCA_003113815.1 of Sphenodon punctatus. Classification (NCBI taxonomy): domain Eukaryota; kingdom Metazoa; phylum Chordata; class Lepidosauria; order Sphenodontia; family Sphenodontidae; genus Sphenodon; species Sphenodon punctatus. The sequence goes on along the minus strand of QEPC01012466.1, from coordinate 547,144 downwards.
TCATAGAGACACGGTTAGGCTCTCTTGCAATTCTAGCCAATGAACCCCCAAGTGTGTGTTGGGCTTGAGTGACTCGGTGGGCTAAGCCCACAGACTTTTTCCCTCCTCGGATCACTACTCCAGTCCCCCCCCCTCCCCGAAGGCTCGTCGCCAGGGAGGTTGCCCTGGTGCTACTGTACTGTGTGATTTGGAAAAGGAGCTATAAAGGATCCATTCCTTTTCCCTCCCTCAGAACAGTATATTTTAAGTAAGATGAAGTGCTGTGTCTTTCTTCTCTTCCCCTTCCTTTGAATCTCCGACTGTTTGTGCCTTGGCACAGGCAGACCTCTCTCTCTCTCTCTCTCTCTCTCTCTCTCTCCTGAATTTGGAACTTCCTTTAGAAACCAACCCATGCTGCATCCTTGTGCATTTATCTAATTGATTTGAGTGTCTCACTGTTTGATTATTAGCAACTGATGCTTTTTGTTTTTATGTACCCCCTTTTTGTCCCCACAATAAATTAAAAACTTTATGTTGCACCCTAAGGTGTCTCTCCCCTCTTTTTAATTCCCTGGGTGATGCTGCCAATTTACACTCAAAAGATCCCGAATGCTTGTGTGCCCTATTCAAAACAGTGAGCTTAATTCCCCCATATTGAGCATTTTTGAGCCCATGCATGGCCACCGGCACCCACTCCTCAGGGAGACCCTGTGTACACGTGTGGAAAAGGGACACGTGGTGACAGTGGGAATGACCAAGTGCATTCATCTGCTGCACACCTTTCAAGGTCCCCCTTGTGCCAGAAAAGACTGAGGGTCAAGCTATCACCCTAAGATACCTTGGCATTGAACTAGACACTGTGCAGAATTAAGAAGCAGTATTGAAAGCAGTTTGACCACCAATAAAGTGTCAGTCAGGCAGCTTCAGTTACTCCTGGGGAGCCAACATTTTGCATGCAGGGTAGTTGCCCATGGGTGGGCTTTTTTCTCCTGGCTGTATGCAAGGGTCACGGGTAACCATGTCCCTTGAGACACCAGAGGGGATGGACTGTTACCGTACAGCATTAAAAGCAAAGTTAGTTGAGTTGTTAGGTTGTTAGCTAGGCTTGTGGGGGTGTGGGGAGGGAGGGAAGAGAGCTGACTGGTTTTGGCTGGCGGCTTCTTTGTGACAGGGGTCCAGTACTGTTCTGTAGTTGTTAGCTAGAGTGTTACATAGAAAATTGGAGTCATCTCATCAGATAGGGAAATGATACCTAGCACAGAATCAGGGTGCAGCAAGCTCTGGGTTCACATCCCTGAAAGCGGTGAAATGTGGAAAGCAGCAAGAGGCAGATGCAGTCCTGGGCCTTCTGACACCTGACTCCTTACTCACGTCCCTGAGGGAGAACATCCTCCTCCTTCACTCATGTCATGCGGTGTGGAATGGAGAGGGAGGCTTACTTTGCTAAGAAATTGGGGGCTGGTACTTGAGCGTGCATCAAGATCAGTTCCCCTGACAGTTAAGGTTAATTGTATTAATGCTTGTTGCCTTTGGCAATCACCCCACCTGGCTAATTTGAATTGGACTAAGAATTTCAGCCATTAAGACCCAAGTTACTGTTGTCCTTGTCTCATTCTTGGATGCTCCAGTGAAGTCCTGAATGACCCTTCTCCAGCCCAATGCTGCAGTATGACAGTCCCTGTGCTTGGGGCTGATCAGGGTCTGTATGTGTGCCTCTGACTGGCCTAAATCTCATTATAAGTCATGCAATTTCAGGCAATAAAGACAGTAGGGCCACAGTCTACCAATCACTTCCTCTATGGAAGTTCTATCTGTCATGTGCAGATCACAACCTAAGAAATTAAAATACCTTGAGATATTGCAGAAGAGTCCATATGTGGGTGACTGAGTTGAGGCTCTCAAAGCACGGTTTAACATAAGGCAACAACGTCTTGTAAACCATTCTTAGAAGGGTTGGATCCTGGGAAGTTGGGACTCCATGTTGGTCATGGGGGTCCCCTCCAAACATAAGAATGTTTGATGGAAAATGTTTACCATAATTTACCACGCACATGTGGACTCTTCTGCAAAATCTCAAGGTACTGCAAAGTACCCTGTTGATCCTATTAGATCTATCGGCTGCATTTGATACTGTTGACAACGAGATGTTGGTGATGTGCCTGCAGGACTGTGCAGGCTGCAGGGATGGGTGGGACTGTTCTAGAATGGTTCCGTTCATTCCTGACCAGAAGAACTCAGCGAGTGGTGCTCAGGGAATATTTTTCATCATACCAAGACCTCTTGTGTGGAGTCCCGCAGCATTCTGTTTTGTCCCCTCTCCTGTTCAACATGTACATGCTGCCACTCGACGAGATGATCAGGAAGTTCGGTGTGTGGTGTCATCAATATGCTGATGACATCCAGCTATATCTCTCTTTTTCAACAGACCCAGGCCCGGCAGTCTCGGTGCTTACCTGGTGTCTGACGGCTGTGGGGGACTGGATGAGGGCAAACTGACTGAGGCTGAATCCTGACAAGATGGAGGTGATGTTGGTGGGTAAGCCGATGGAGATGGCAGCCCCTGTCATTGACGGGGTCTGTCCTCTGTTGGTTTCCCAGGTTCGAAGTCTGGGGGTGCTCCTCAATGCGCAGCTCCACCTAGATATCCAGGTGGAGACTGTGGCGAGGAGTGCCTTTCGCCAACTACTACACCTGGTGTGACAGTTTTGGCTGTATGCCTCAGACTCTGACCTGTCCACCATCATCCATGCTTTCATCATCTCCAGGTTGGACTATTGTAACGCGTTCTACATGGGGCTACCCATGGTGACAGCTCGGAAGTTGCAGCTGGTGCAGAATGCAGCAACTTGGCTTTTGGGAGGGCTGGGCTACTGGGAGCACATTACACCAGTGCTCCATTCTCTGCACTGGCTGCCAGTGGTTTTCCGGGACCTATTCAAGGTGTTGGTATTTACCTATAAAGCCCTAAGCAGCCTAGGCCCTGCATATCTGTGGGACCGCCTCACCCCCCCGGGCATTGGATCGGCCCCTGTGGTCATCCGGAACCTTGCTCAAGGGCCCCTGAGTCTTACAGGGGAGCACAAAGGAGAGGGCGTTCTCGGTGGTCACACCGCAGCTGTGGAACTCCCTGCCAGTGGGGGCCCAACTGGCCCCTGACCTCCCCTTGTTTCAATGAAGTTGTAACACCTTTCTGTTCCACCAGGCGCTTGGTGAGGGAGATGGGTGATGGGTGGGAGTTTGGGTTTGAGTGGGGTGGGCAGGGTTTGAGTGGGGTGGTGGTGGTGGGTATTTGGTACCTCCTTTTAAAGTTGTTTTAAATGTTTTTATATTTTGTATGATGTGAACCGCCCCAAGATGCCTGAGGCAGTAGGGGCGGGATAATACATTTTAAAAATAAAATAAAATAAAGAAATAAAGAAATAAATAATTGTTAATATTCAATTAATATGATAACTTCTTCAGGGGATGGGGCTGCCTGTATTTCAGACTCTGCACACCCATATATTAAGTATTGTGGCAGAGTTGAACCACAGAGGGCTTTGGCTCCTTTAAGAGACTCTGCCAGTGCAGTTGAGGCATGAGCAAATTGGGAGTGCAGGTGCCTAATTGGTGTGCACTTGTGAGGGGCATGGCAGTAGCCAGCCTTAGAAAGACAAACTTAGGAGACAGCTCAGAATAGAGAAGGCTGTTGTGGGATGAAGAGCAAGGGAGAGCTCTGTCTAGGTCTCAGAGACTACGTGGGCTTCAGAGACTGCTGGCGATGCAGCACTCCAGAGAGGAGTTAAAGCCAAAGGGTGGTTATATGGACTTGGGAGTGGTCGAAGCAGAGAGCCTGGCAGAGACTATAGGAAGAGAGAGAGATTGAGGGAGCTTTAGGAAGCAGCTGGGGGTCGTCACTGAGAGTGGAACCTTATAATTTGGGATTAGCCAGGGCCCAAACCCTGTTGAGAGACTCTGGAAACCACTGGGAGTTACACTGTATGTTTGCTAAGACCTAAGGTGGAGATTAGAGCAAATAAAGAGATTTTTGAGCTCATACCCCAGAGACATTTAGTTGTTGGGCCCCGATCCTGTGAAATTTATGCCCTGCTACAAGTATATTTTAATACTTCTCATTTACTCATGGGCCCCATATGTTGCTACAGGATCTCCATATTTGAGGCTCTGTGGGTCCATATTTTACTCCATTGCTCTCACATTCATATTGTAATTTCAAGATTAATCATAACCCCATGTACTGGTGGCTACTGCAGGGACCCCAAGAACATGAGTGCCTGCGAGGTTGCACGGTCTTCCGTACTCTGTATTGGGCCTGACCGCTTAGTGTTTTAGCCATAATGAATAGAATTGCATAATTGTTCACAACTAATGCATCAGGAAGTAGAAAGATTAGTTTAAACCATTTACACATGACTAGACTAAACTCAAGTACATTATAATAGTAGCAAGAGAGGATGGAAAGTGAAGATGAATGAAGTGATACATATGATTGTTCTTGTATGATTAAGATTACTAATCACATTCAGCAACTGAATATCTTTAGGACAAAGCAAAAATTAATTTTCTAAAATATTCAGGAGGTGAGGATGATCAGACTGCTCTAAGACTGAAACCCTGCAGAACTATGGAAACAGAAAACACAACACTTGCCAAAAAAAACACCATAATTTAGTGTGATCTTATCCTGTTGGCATAGGTATAATCAGAAAAGTAAGTCTCTTCTCTACAAATACGAGAAAAAAGGAGATGGGGAGGAGATCAACTCCTCCAGAGCTTTGGACTATCTCAGTGTAGACCTAGTGGATAAAGTGTTGGCCTTGGACCTGGAAATCCAGGGCTCAAACCCCATATTACCCATGAACTCTCTGGATGACATAGGCCCTTTTTACACAGACACTCTAACACCGATAAAGTGGGTGTTACATTTTATTATACATGGTACAGGGCAAAACTGCAGCCCTGCAACATGGGCCCTTTGCACACGAGATGCCTCCACCCAGTTTCGCTGGGTGCAGATGGGTGGAGGCATCTGTGTAAACACCACTTACAGTGGGTGTAGATGCGTGCATGCTCCCACACAACACCCATCTCCACCCACCACCCCACCCACAGAGCAATCAGCAGTGGAGTCCGTTACTCCATCGGTGGATGGTCAGTGGAGATGGGTGTTGCGCAGGAGCATGCACGCACCTACACTCACCACAAGTAGTGTTTACACAGATGCCTCCACCCATCTCCACCCAGAAAAACTCATTTTATCAGTGTTAGTGTCTGTGTAAAAAGGACCTTTGAGCAAGTCACAATCTCTCAGTTCCCCCTCTGTAAAATGTGAAAAATAATGATGTATCTTACAGAATTGGCGTGAAGGTGAAAAGTACTCTGAACACTAAAATGCTATATAATCAGTAGTTACTATTAGGCCCCTGCTCCCCCTTTCCTGGTCCCACTGACCAGAAAGAGAATAGGTCAAAAGGGGACTGGAAAGAGGGGGACAGGGGCTTAATGGGGGCTCAGGGGTGGGTTACTAATTGAGTGGGAGCCTTGTGAGGACTGAGGGAAAGAGTACTCCTCCTCCAGAGGGGCTCTGGCAATGCATGGCATCCTCGGGACCGGGTAAGTTTGGAATTTTTTTTTAAAAAGCTGGGCATACTCAGAAGGGATGAATGGTCCCTTCTGAGCATGCTCAGACCTTTTCAAGATGGTGCTGGCATCTTGAAAGGAATTTTTTTTTTCCTGGTCTGGACTCAGAAAGCCAGGCATCCTCTCAGCCCCTGCTAGGCCCCCAAACCCTCTTCCCTGGCCCATTTCTTCTTCCTCCCCCCCTTAGACTCCCACTGGCCCCCTCCTCAGCCCATGCCCTTGGAAACTACTCACAAGTAGTTGCCAAGGGTTCTTGAAGCAGCCCAAGTACTCAGGGCCGGTCCTTAGAGCTCGTGAGAATACTCACAAATAGTTTTTTCACTACTAGATTCAGCCCTAATCCACACAATGCAAACAAAAACAAAAAATACCCCAACAATCCCACATTTGACTGGGCAATGGATTTTACACATTTACATTAGCTTTGTGGTAGGCCCACAAATATTCATGTGTGTAGCAGTGTGCAGCCTAATCGGGCATCTGGCCCTTTAAAAAATGTGAGTGCCGGCACAAGAGTAGTGCCAGAAAGGATGCAGGTGTGTCTGAAGGTGAAGGATCATGCCTAATTGGAAGGACAGCTGGAAAGGGTGTGACACTGGCCAGCCAGTAAGCAGAAGTAACTGTGGCCTGGGTGTGGCCAAGTCAGCCCAGACACTGCTAAAGCTGGGCCAGCCAGAGGAAGAGGAACAGTGTGCTGAAAAGTTAGGGGATCCTAAGGAGTATTGATCCCAGCTGCTGACCCTTTGTTGCTTAAGGATCTGACAGAAACAGAAGCCTGCGTAGCCTGAAAGTGTGTCCGAGGTTGCTTTGGGAGCAGGTTGTGGCGCAGCTCTGTCTCAAGGGTTTCAGTTAAGAAGCTGTGGTGTGGCGGGTCTCTGCACCTCAGAGAGACTGTGCCTGACCCAAGGACTACAACGTTTCTGGGGGAAAGGACCTTTATGGAAATATGCCAGAAGATTTGCATTTGGCTAAAGAGACTTTGGATAGAGCCAGAGGGATTGCCTGGCTGACAGAGATGTTCGGAAGCTTGCTGAAGACGAGGAGCTAGGAAGTGAATCTGGCACAGAAGCCTATAGGAACTAAAAGTATAAACCAGAGGTATGCTGCCTGTCTACAGAGACAGTGTGTAAAATACAGGATTGTTTATATGAGCTGATGGACAATGACTATTGGGCCCTGATCCTGTGAAGACTTACAGCTGGCAAGGCTTCACCCTGTCACAATGTGGCATTAAGGTTTTATGCAGTAAGTTTTATTGCATTGGCTTGTTCACCATGTGAATTCAGATTTGATGTAAGCATATACGTTTGCAAACCACTGTGTAAAAATATGCCCCTTTAAGCCCATTTCAGGCAGAGTTTATTTTAAATTTGGCATCTAAAAGCAGGTGGAAGAGAAAACTTACAATTCTAAAGCTTGATGCTGATTTTGATCTTGGGTATGGTATAAGAGTAAATCTGGATGAGTGCTGCTAATTTGAATAAGATTAATCCAGCTTTATTTACATAGATTCTGAAACTCACCACTTATGTTTAAGTATCTCTGTGCCTCATGTTGTCCTAGACAGTTCAGAGATATCTAGTTACATTTGGATAACTTGCAGCATAAACTGCAGCATTGCCATGCTAGTCTATCAGCATGGATTAATTGTTCCATAACTGCTCTGTTTTTCATACATTTCCTCGGACAAATTTGGTATCGGTCACTGATGGAGACAAGATATTGGGCTAGATGGACAATTGGTCTGATTTACTACGGCAGTTCATGTGTTTTCATGTTCTTATTTTCTTGTTAAAGGCAATGGGTGCCTTTACACAGACCCATGGCTTGGCTCTGCCTCAGCCCTGCTACTAGTCTTCCAGAACATCCGAGAGCAGATGCCGGCCCATCTACTCAGCAGATGGTCACTGCAGTGAGGCTGATCTAGGCTGCTCTAGGCTGATGCCTGCATCTCTATAGCATTGCCTGGAACAGACCCTGACCAGGAGTGGAACTGCAGTGACCATCTGCTGAGTAGATGGGCCGGCATCTGCTCTCGGATGTTCTGGAAGACTAGTAGCAGGGCTGGAGCAGAGCAGGCAGTGACTGCTTCATTTCTGCTCTACCTGCACAACTGGAACTTCCATGGGGGCAGTTAATACCCCTGGCTCTGGATTCTTCACTCACTCTGCACCGGGAAGCCAAAGCTGAACCTTAGCTGACATCAAACAATGTTGTTCCACTGAAGTCAGTGAGTAAAAAAAGCATCTTTGACTCGCACCTTTCCTTCAAACCCTACATTGACTCCGTTGCCAAATCCTGCCGCTTCTCCCTCCACAACATTGCCAAGATCTGCCCGTTTCTTTCTGTCTCCTCTGCCAAAACTCTCATCCACGCCCTAGTCATCTCACTCCTTGACTATTGCAACCTCCTCCTCGCTGGCCTTCCCCACTCTCACCTTTCTTCCCTTATCTCTGTTCAAAACTCTGCTGCCAGGATCATCCACCTAGCCTATCAATTTGACCACATACAGCCTCTCCTCTCCTCTCTCCACTGGCTCCCTCTTCCCGAGCATATTCTGCACAAGCTCCTCGTCTTCACCTACAAAGCCCTTCACAACCTCACTCCCCCCAACCTCTCTTCCCTGCTCTCCCTCCAAACCCCTGCTCAAGCACTCTGTTCCTCCTCCATCCCTTCCCTCACCCTCCCACACCTCCCCTGATCCCCCAACCTCCTTTGTCCCTTCTCCCTCGCTGGCCCGCATGCCTGGAACTCCCTCCCTACCCTTGTCCGCCTGGCTCCCACCCTCCACAACTTCAAGTCCCTCCTCAAAACCCACCTCTTCCACTCTGCCCTTCCGAACTCCTGCTAAGCACATGTTATCTGCAAACTCCCAATTTACGGTAACCAAGCCAAGCACGTGTATCTGAGCTCTCGCAACCTCATGAATGTCACATCCCTTGTCTTTCCCTCTGTTTTCCCTTTCCCTGTCTCCCCTCCCCCTGTCTTTAGATTGTAAGCTCTCGAGCAGGGACCATGTCTATCTTATTATTTTTAAGCGCCAGGTACATCACTGGTGCTATATAAATGCTTATAATAATAATAATAATAATAATAATAATTGATAAATGAGAGGTGAACCCATTCAATTTGTTTATTTTTGCTATGTTTTATTTATCTCATAGATTTTTCTAATACCGCCTCCATTTTCTCTGGAGAAAAGACAGAGAAAGGTATTGCCACCCTCATATTCTCCTTTCCACTTTACATTAACTTTTACTAAGTTTCCCTGAGGGGAAATCCTGCTTCTCTCACCCCCACCAAGCCTCAGCTTTCTTGCCAGGCAGGTTTCACCCAGTTCTGCCAGTGACCTTCAGTGGTATATTACAGTGCATTAGTGTTCTGTCTGTGAGGAAGGGGTGGAGTAATACAGCTAGCAGCTGCTTTTATCTCTGTGAAAAAAATTCTGCAGAAGAGCTCTTGCATCTCATTACCAAACATCCTACTCAAGTTCTTTATAATTATAAAAAACAAAAAACAGCCTTTCTCCTGAAAGAAACTAAAGTTCCATGCTGTGCATTAGAAAGATGAACGGAGTCAGCTCACATATTTATTCAAAAGCTGTCATTACACCAGTCTAAAGGAATTATTAGAGCTCCCTTTGTCATCATCAAACACCATGTTTTTCTAGCCTAGCCCTTTCTGCCTGCACTAAGCCTTCTCGATGGAAACATGGCCAGTTCCCCTAGTCCAAATGAAGGTGGACTTGATGTTGTGCTGTCTGAATATTATCTGTCCAGTCAACATGATTAATCTGGAATTATTCACTTATTTGATGGCATTGCTAATGGAGGCACAACCATTAATAAAAAAACATAATTAGCCAGATCCTCAGTTCAAGGGAAGAAAGTAGCAAGAAAAGTAAAAGCAGGATCAGAACATGCTACTGGAGAGATCTGCACGTGTCTGAGCGTGTGACTGGGAGTCGCCGATGCTCCACTCCTCTGACCTCTAAGCCATTCGAAATAAACAACCAAGTAAAGAAAGACTAACTGAACTGAGGAATGACTGGCAACAGCAGAAGTAAACAGAAGATTTCTAAGGAGAACGTGCTGGAGCACCTGTGGCAGCAAAAATCCCCAGAGCGGCCCAGAGAAGCGGGGGATGAGAGCTGTCAGAGCAACATGGAGTCAGTTTCAGCAGACTCTGCAGAAGAAGCTGAGACAGGCAAGTATTTATACAAACTAGGGTCGGGCCTACTGGTATATCCGGTATCCGATAATGGGGACACAGTGCCCCATTGAAATCAATGGAATAAATCCGTTACCGGTATACCGGATTTAATCCGGGAATCTGGTTTTTTGGAAACCGGAATCCGGTAAATCCGGTATCCGGTAATTGGCCTGGGGTCCCACCTCTAATACAAACTCCTGTCTCAGATGAGTAAAGAAATTAAGGCTGATATGATTAAAATATAAGCCTCTGTGGATGAGGGCAATAGGAAGCTGGAGGGGTTAGCCCTCAGAATTGAAGCTGCAGAGGAGAAAATCTCATCCATTGAAGATAATGCCCTGACTGTAACACAGCAAGTGAAAGTTTTGCAGGAGACAACCACTTTGCTGAAACAAAAATGTGAGGATCTGGAAAACAGATCTCGCAGAGGTAATTTGAGATTCAGAGGAATAAAAGAAGCAACAGGAGAGGAAGGGGTGAATGAGATAATAAAAGCCCTGCTTAAGGAAAATTTTCCTGACAAAGAGCATGTGCATGAAGCAGTGATTGAAAGGGCCCACAGAGTAGGCCGCCCAGGCCATAAAAACTCTGAGCCCCCTCGCACAATAATTTGTGAAATTTGCTGATTTCCAAATAAAGGAAGAAATGCTGAGATTAGTCCGCAGCAGATCAAATCTGATGTTTAAGCAGCAGGTGATAAGAATTCAGCCGGATTTCTCGGGAGAAACTATGAAGAAAATAATGCAATGGAATAAATATTTTTCCACCATGATTGAAAAAAAGCTCATGCCTTAGGATCATTTTCCCAGCGAGGCTGATGATTAACATTAAAGGGAATAAGAAAATGTTTGACTCCACAGAAGACTTAGAAATCCTTTTGGCCTTCCTCCCTGCTGGGAACAACTGTCATCTAAGTGAAGATTGAATGTGGTTATTCAGAAGACAGAATTTCATTTTGCTGTTTGCTGGGTTTTAGCTGTTGCTTGCCCTGTAACTAGGGGGTTTCATAAGGGAATGTTGCTCATTGTTTGTTAACAAAAAGTATGGCTTGTGTTTATATGAATCTATATACTATAAGATGAGGTCGGGGGAGGGGGGGTGCAGGCAGGACACGAAAGGGTCCTGTTAAAGGTGTTTCTTGGCTTCCCAGAAGATCTTGGAGGGGATTTAAGGATGGTTGGGAGGAAATCTGAGAAGGTTGGGGGAGGGAGAAAAAGGGCGGGAAGGGATTGGGGGGACTATTTTACAGTTTTGATTCCACACAGAAATGTAATGAAGTTTAAAAAATATTCTTTTTGCATCCAAACAAAAGAATGTTTAAAGTTTCAGTTTTAACTTTGCCAATAAACCAAGGAATTTGCAGACTGGCAAAGAAAACAGAGAGAAATGTTCAGCTAAAATCCTGAGTGACCAGAAGGGGGCTTTTGGAAACAATATCTTGCAAGATGGTGGGTGAAGTTAAGACACTTACATTAAATGTCAAAGGGCTTAACTCCCCACAGAAGAGAAGGAGGGTAAAAAATGTGTTGGAAGATCAAAAAATTGATATATATTTTCTCCAAGAAGCATATTTGTTAGAAAGAGATTTTAATAGGTTTTATGGTAGAAATAAAAATTGCATGTTTGCCTCCTGTGCAACCAAAAAAAAGGCAGGTGTTATAATTGGTTTTGGCAGGAATGTCTCTTTTAAACTGGAAACTGTCCATAAAGACAAGGATGGTAGGTTTCTCTTGATTATAGGCGAATTACAAAATATTAGAGTAACACTGGTCAACATTTATGCACCTAATATGGGTAAGTGAGCCTTTTTTGATAAATACCTTCAAAAGATTGCTGATTTGTCGAAAGGGTTATTAATAGTACAGGGTGATTTCAATGCAACGTTGTCAGAACTTGATTATTGTAGGAAGGGAGAGCCCAGGGGAGCCCCAAAAAGCTTGCAGGCCTTGTGGATGCTCTGGGCTGGACAGAGGTTTGGAGACATATAAATGGGAGACAAAGGGACTATACCTTTTACTCCCCCCTTCACAACAGTTATACTAGAATAGACTTGATATTAATGTCCAAAACAGAGGTTCATAAATGCTGTAAAGCATATATCTTACCAGTAATATTGTCAGATCATAATGCGGTTATTGCAAATATTAGAATTAATGTGAGTGGGGAAAGGTTAACAACAACATGGAAGTTGAAAAGGGACATTCTTAAAAATGACATTTACAGAGACCAGCTGCAAAATGAATTAATAGAATATTATGATTTGAATAAAGACTCTGTTGACTCTCCTGCAATTTTATGGGAGGCAGCAAAAGCTGTCTTAAGAGGTAAAATCATTGCACTAAATTCAAAAATTCTGAAAGAAAAAAGACAATTTCTTAAAGAAAAGTATGCATCCCTCCAGAAGATGGAGGTTAAAAATAAAATTAGACCCTCTAAGCCCTTAGTGAAAGAAATTGCAAAGATTAAACAAATTATTAATTATTTGGAATTGGATACAGTCAGGGGCCAAATCCAAAGGATGAAATTATTCTTTTACGAAAATAGAAACAAAGCGGGGAAAAGTCTGGCCAATTTAATTAAAATTAAACATAGGGAAGCCCACATTAGTAAAATTATGACTCCAGGGGGGAGTAGTGTAACAGGTCCGGGGGAAATACAAGAGACTTTTTTGGATTTTTATAAAAAAATATATACAACCACTCACCCGGATGAAACTGAAATATCTGCATTTATGGATAAAGTAGAATGCCCCAAGTTAAATGAAGCACAAAAGGCTTTCTTGAATACTCCTATCACAGGACAGGAGGTTCAGGAGGCAACTGATGCATTAAAAAATAACAAGGCATGTGGGCCTGATGGTTACCCGGGTGAGTTTTATAAAGCTTTTGGTAGGATAATAGTTCCAAATTTAGAAAGTGTATTTAATGATATCTTAAAGGTAGGAGCTATGCCTAAAGGGTTTTATGAGGCTGTAATCTCTCTTATCCCCAGGCCTGTTGATCATTGTGCTAGTTATAGGCCTATTTTGTTATTAAATGTTGATTTTAAACTCCTAGCAAAAGTTTTGGTCAATAGACTTAGGGCAATCATTGCTGAAGTTATACATGAAAACCAAACTGGTTTCATTCCTGGCAGGCAGGGAAGGGATAACATCGGCAAGACCATTAATGTAATTTATGAGTTACAGAGACAAAAGTGCCCTGCTTTAGTTGTGTCTGTTGACGTAGAGAAAGCTTTTGATTTTATTGAACCAAGTTGTTTGTTTATGGTTTTAGAAAGAATGGGTTTTGAAGAAAATGTTTTGAATTGGGTGAGGGCAATTTATAAGTGTCCTCAATCCTCTCTAATAATTAATGGTGGGCAGACTAAAGCTTTTCAACTACAAAGAGGTACTAGGCAGGACAGCCCGTTGTCACCTTTGCTGTTTGACCTAGTGCTGGAGTTGCTGGCTAACGCTATAAGGCAAAACCCAAATATTAAGGGTGTTACAATAGGAAGTCATACACAGAAGCTTTCTCTGTATGCGTATGATCTTCTCGTTTACATCACTGAACCAGAGAATTCTCTGCCTGAATTATTGAAAGTATTTGAGGATTTGGGGGCAATTTCGGGTTATTCAGTCAACAAGGAAAAATCATATGCCTTAGTGCTGGCTAACGACCAAGAGCAGGAACAGATGTTGATAAACTTATCACCCTTTCCAGTGAGTGAAAAAGGCATTAAATATTTGGGGGGTGACGATAACAAAGAATCTAAAGGATTTCTACTCTTCAAATTTCCCTCTCCTATTGAAACAGCACAGAGAAGAAATAAAACCCTGGAGGAAATTGATGGTTTCATGGATAGGTAAGGTCAATCTTTTTTAAATGATGGTGCTCCCTAAATTATTATATCGGCTTGTGGCTCTACCTATTCATCTACCGAAATCATTTTCCAAAGATTGTGACAGCCTGGTAAGGGAATTAATTTGGGAAGGGAAAAAATCCAGGATTAAGAAATTGGCAATTTTGAGGACCAGGGATAGGGGTGGCATAAATTTTCCTGATTTAAAACTCTATCATAAGGCAGCTATCTTGGGGGCCATCCCTGAGTGGTATAAGGAAATTAAGGCACCTGAGTGGGTGTCACTGGAAAAAGAAATAATGCAGGTGCACTTGCTAAGGAATATAATAATAGACAAAGGTTTATCAGTAAAGGATCGCATTAAAGAGCACCCTTTTATAGGCATTCTACTGAAACAGTGGGTGGAGACCCAAAGAAAAATGGGAGCTCAGGTGGGAGTCTTGCCTTTCACCCCTATAGATTTTAATTATTTAGTACATAATAATTTGGCCAGGGACCTGAGAGCCATGTTGAAAAATGTCGGGGTTTGTAAAATGAAGCAGCTTTTTATACAAGGGAAATTTTTAAGTCTGGAAAAAATGGAAACAGTGGTAAAGGGTAAAGTGGACAGTTTTCAGTATTTGCAACTTAGGAGTGCTAGCACTATGGGGCCAAATAAGATAGAGTTTGGCAGG
>QEPC01012466.1:497971-532299 GCA_003113815.1 Sphenodon punctatus | reverse complement strand
TCCTTGCAACATGGACCTGCCTGCTGTCATTCTCATTGTAACCAAGCCAAGTACGTGCACTTGAGACCTCGCATCTTCATGAATGTTAGACCCCTTGTCTCTCCCTCTGTTCCCCTTCCTAAGTCTCTTCCCCCAGCTCCTGTCTCTCAGATTGTAAGGCCTAGGGGCAGGGACTGTGTCTATTTTATTACTTTGTAAAGTGCCAGGTACACTGCTAGCACTATATAAATGTTTGTTAATAATAATAATAATAATAATAATAGCTTGCTTTTCTCTAATTTGTACTTGTCACTGGCAAATAGACCATTTCTTGTTAAACTCTTAGCAAGTGTCATGATTTCAGTGACCAGTTTTTTAAAATGCTTTCAGATGAACAGATGTATATTTAAAAATAATTCTAAGTCAGTTTGTCCATATTTGTGATGCCAGGACTAATAGTTTCCTTTCTCAAATGCAAAGAGAGCAAAAGACAAACTTACATGCAAGTATTGTAGCATCCCTGAAGCACAGTAAATCTGAACACTAACAATACCTACGTCCCTGAAGGCAGTCACAATATCTGAAGATGCAGCCACCCATACTTGCTGAAATGATTTGGAACAATGTTTTGAAAAGCACACAATCTGAAAACTTCAGATTAACAACCCCGAAACATCCAAATCCTTGAGCGGCAATAAATCGGCAGTCAATTTTTCAAAAGACTGAATAACAACTCCAAATTCAATTTTCTCAAGTACTTAAAAAATCCTTGAATTTCATAGCTGTGCCTTCTTTTACAAAACACTCCGATTTGGGGTTTCTGATGTATTATAACAATTCATATAATGATCTCATAGCATTCTATAAATGTTAAGTAATGACACTTAACTCTGAGTTTTTACATCAGTTTTCCAGATGCACCACTAAAGGACTTAAAGATTTTTATCAACTTGTCCTGTCACAAGGTCTGATCAAAATGTTCACAAAGGGTGAAAACAGACTTTTATTTATTTATTTATTTTACACATTTATACCCTGCCCCTCCTGCGAACAACCCGGGGCAGCTTCCAACAATAAAATACAATAAAATACAATTTTTAAAATCATCAATAATAATATAAATATAAATTATTAAAACAGGGTTCAGGGCCTTCATTTAACAATAAATAATGTCAGGTGGGGAAGCTAACCCCCCCCCCCAAAGGCCTGGGCGAACAGCCAGGTTTTACAACTTCGCCAGAATGTCAACAGGCTGGGGGCCAGGCGAGCTTCCTCCAGAAGGGAGTTCCAAAGGCACAGCACGGCCACCGAGAATGCCCTCTCCATTGTGGGCCCCCCGCTTAACACGAGGAACCTCAAAGAAGGCACCCCCGGCAGGCCAAAGGAGTCGCTCTGGGGCGCGGAGGACGAGGCGATCCCTGAGGTACGAGGGGCCCAGACCATGAAGGGCTTTATAGATCAGCACCAAAACCTTGAACCTGGCTCGGCACGCGATCAGCAACCAGTGCAGAGCTTGGAGCACCAGTGTAATATGCTCCCGACGGCCCGTCCCCGTAAGGAGACGAGCCGCCGCGTTCTGCACTAGCTGAAGCCTCTGAATCAGGAACAAGGGAAACCCCACGTAGAGCGCGTTATGTAGTCCAGCCTCGAGGTAACAAAAGCATGGATGAGGGAGGCCTGGGCCGTTTATAGATGAGACAAAAAAGGTGGCTGTTCCTTTGATCAGCCGCCTTTATTTGCCCTCATCTATCTGTTCCGGCTGCATCTTACCCCGCGTCGGAGGGGGGCAGGTGATCCTGCCCCCTCCAACGCGGATCCCCGAAGTGCCGGCTTAACGCCGCACTTCCAGGTTTCCTGGGCTTGTGCGCATGCGCAGAAGGGTGTGCATGTGCACAAAGACTCTCTGCTGTGTCTGAACAGCAGACACGGCAGAGAGAGGAAGGCGGGGGACAGATGCTGGCACTGGATGATCCCGCTTGTCAGCGGGATCGTCTATCAACGCACCTGGTCCAGGCCGGAGATGAATGGATGCAGCCTATGCACCAGATACAACTGGCAGAAGGCAGCCTTAGCGACTGCCTTCACCTGTCGCTCCAGGCGGAGGTCTGTGTCCAGTATCACCCCCAGACTCCGGACCTGCTGAACTATAGGAGGGCAAAACACACACCCCCGGGGGGCCACTACCTCCCTCGCTCTCCCCACCAACATCACCTCCGTCTTATCAGGGTTGAGCTTCAGTCTGCTCTGCCGCATCCATTTCGCAATGGCCTCCAAACATTGGGATAGCAACGAGACAACAGAGTGTGGGTCAGTTGAAAAAGAGAGGTACAGCTGAGTATCATCAGCATACTGGTGACACCGCACCCCGAACCCTCTCACGACCTCCCCTGAGGGCTGCATATATACATTAAATAATAACAGAGACAGAATAGAACCCTGCGGAACGCCGCATGATAAGGCGCGGGGGGCACGATGTCTCATCCCCCAACACCACCCGCTGGCTTCTCCCTGAGAGGAATGAATGGAACCATTCAAGAACAGTCCTGTCCAGACCCCCCAGGTCTCGTAGCCATCTCAACAGCAGCCCATGGTCCACGGTATCAAAGGTGGCCGAGACATCTAGCAGGATGAGAAATGTTGAACATCCTGCGTCCATCTCCCCGCGGAGGTCGTTTACCAAGGCCACCAATGCCATCTCAGTGCCATAGCCAGGACGGAACCCTGATTGAAAAGGGTCTAAAAACCGATGCTATCCAGATGCAGCTGGAGCTGGAGTGCCGCCGCCTGCTCAATAACCTTCCCTAAAAAGGGGAGGTTAGAGACAGGCCGGTAACTGGCGAGCGCATCCGCATCCAAAGATGGTTTCTTCAGCAGGGGGCGCAACACAGTCTCCTTGAGACAAGGCGACAGCCTCCCCTGCTGCAAGGACACGTTCACTACCCTCACCAGCACCGTCCCCAATGTCTCCCTGGAGGCTTTCACCAGCCAGGACGGGCATGGATCGAGTTCGCAACAGGTGGCCCTCACAGACCCCAAAACATCCGCCGCATCGGCCGGTGTCACTTCCTGAACCTCCCCTCCACAAAGCTGGTCCAGACGGGACTTCCATCCCCTCGCGCTCTTCCCCTACTGCCCCTAATCCAATGTCAAAGTCGGTCTGAATTCGAGCAATCTTGTCTGCGAAGTAGTTGACAAATTCCTCAGTGGGCCTGGGACAAGTCCCCATCCAGGCAGAGGGAGGCTGGACTAACCAGCCCCGCACAACCTGGAACAGCTCCGCCAGACGTGACTTCGCAGACGCTATGAGGACAGCAAGGAACTCCTTCCTTGCCGTCCTCATAGCCTCTACATAGGACCGCAAATGGGGCCCTATGGAGAAGACGGTCGGAGTCAGATCGAGTCCGACGCCAGCGTCGCTCTAGCCTCCTGCCTACATGCTTCATACACCGCAGCCCTTCAGTAAACCAAGGGGCCCTGTGAGGATGAGACCAAGGCAGAGGGCGTCTCGGAGCTGCCCTGTCAATGGCCTCCTCCAGCAAGCTGTTCCAATGCTGGACTAGCTCATCCACAGAGTGACCATCCAAGTCCAAGGTTAACTCCTACAACATGCATGTAAGTCCACTTTAACACTACTCTAACATTTCTTATGAATGTTGTAGGGCTGTATTCAGGGGTGCAGACAGGGTAACAACTCCTCACTTAAGTTTTTTTGGGAGAGAGGGGGAAATTGGGGGGCAAGGGATATTTTTTGGCGGGGATACAGAATTTTTTCCCCTGTAAGTATTTCCCTTCTGATGAGCAACTGGGTCCCCAGGATTGGCAGTTTGGGTGATTAGGGGATAATCAGTAAAATGGGGGAGAGGGGGACTCCTCAAATGCTATGGGGGGGATCTGGACCTCTGGCTATATTGGTGCCCTATGCAGTCTTGCAACATGCATGAGAAATGTTAAATCATTGTTAAAGCGATGTTAAATCAGAGTTAAGGTGCATGTCTGTTTTCACACAAAGTCAATATGAGTATTATTTATTTTATTTATTTATATCAAAATTTATATGCCGCCCCCTCCTGCCTCAGGCATCTCGGGGCGGCTCACAACATTTAAAAAAAACATTTAAAAACATTAAAGCAAACAATAATAATTACAATTTTTAAAAAACAATATAAAACCCCGTTTCCTCCCCCCCGCCCCATCTCCCTTGGGAAAGGCCTGGAAGAACAGTCAGGTCTTACATTGTTTGCAGAAAGAGGGGCCCTTACAGTTATGGCCCTATAGTTAAGGCGGAAGCAAACTCTCATTGAACAGTGCCTAATATGTTGTTCAATTAGAATCAGTAGAGCAAAAACTTCTGGTTGGCAACCATTGTAGCTTTCCTTCAGCAACACATGTGTTCTGTGATTACAAACAATGAAGGGGAGTCCAGGGGCAGAGTGGGGGCTGAAAGTGTGGGGGGTGTTCCCAATCCCTCACCTGCCTCTGCCTGCTAGTAATGCTGCAGAAGCAGAAGGAGTGGGACACCAATCAGACTGGGAGTGGGAGATAAATCTGTTTTTAAACAAACAACTCCACATGTGAGTGTTTAGAAGGTTCTTGCCTTGTAAAGAAGATTCTTCGAGATGATTCTCAACATTCTCACAACTGGGTTGCATTTGGCATGCCCACCATATTCAAATAATAGACAATGTGATGGTCTCAAACTCCTCTAGTATTAAAAGCACTCTCCCCCTCAGAATGACGTTACTTCCAACCCTTTCTAGGAATATAAGAAAATTCCATCCGGGTCTGGAAGGGTGGGTGTTGTAAGAAAGAGATGGTGGGGGTGAGTGGGGATGCGTGTTAGGCGGGTGCGGGTGTTGTGCGAGATGTGGGTGCATCTCATATGAAAGCAATCACTTGTGCGCTCCTGTGTAGCACACACCTCCGTCCATCATCCCTGCACAGAGAAACCTGCAAAAAAACAGGTTGCTCCATGTGGGGGATGTGGGGGGATGGGTGAGCGCCTGTGTGCACCTGCAGTGTTCTTGTGTCTGTGGCCAGCTTATGCATTAACAAAAAAGAAGGGCAAATTACCTAGACAAAAAACTTTCGGTTTAAGAAGCTTGTTAAGGTGGCATTATGACTTAACTGAAAATAAACTGTATCCATTCCTCATCACGTGTAAATATTGTTCACTCACCATACCCCACATATGCAGCTTAATTTCGGTTGTCATATTTTTTTTAATTAATGAATAAGAAAAGAAAAATGCATAGATTGGTCTGATATTTAATAAAGTTGCCTTAACATATAATTTACTGTCATGTTAACATTTAAGTATCATTTGTAATTCTGCTTTAACAATCTTCTTAAATCGAAGGTTTTTTGTCTAGGTAATTTATTTTTCACTGATTTCTATAAGCTTCAGGTCTAGGCTAATACTAAGTAAATGGTACAGAGAGGATTAGAACACAGTAGTCCAGCAAGTCAATATTGCATGCGTCTAACAATACTATACATGACAAATTAGTAACGAGTACTCAGTGACTAATGTATCTATATCAAATATATTCCTGGATTTGCTGCTCTCCATACCCTGGATAAAAATTATTGACATCACCTCAGATACCAGAGCCTAGTTTTAAATCATCCTAAATTAAAAAACCCACCAGTTTAAACTGGCTTAAACTTGAAAATCCCCTGGCTTCTACAAAAAAGTGTTGTTGTTGTCTTATTTTTTTGCTTGTTGTTTTGCCAACCCTGATTTGCTACCCACAGTTGAACTGAGCAATTTGGCTACCATGCTAAATTGAAAATGCAAAACATTTACTGTCCACAGTCACTTCTAGGCCTCACACACAGCATTGTGCACCACACATTGGGTAAAAACGAATGTGACGCTGGACCACGTTGACCCACTGTAGTCCAGGACTCACTCGCAAATGTGGACTAGGCCACCAGATGTCAGCCCAGGACTGCCCTGGGTGGGTAGGCAGATGGCCTGGGCTGTGTTCTAGGAAAATCTCCAAGGCACAGTCTGGGCCAAGGGCTGCCCATGCAGGATAATGCAGGCCAGCACATTTGTTTGACCCCACCATCCCTGCCTCGTGGCAGGGGCCACCATAGTCATGTGACATGGTTGGTTGCCAAGACTTTCTGTCATGGTGAGGCGTGGAGCACTGGGAATGGTGTGGGAGTAGGCCCAGCCAGCATGTTTATTCAGCTCCATGCTCTACCAATTGTGTGCAGGTGGTGGGACGGCTCTCCGAGTTGTGGGCATGTTTCTTCAGTGCCCCCCAAGTCAGGGAAGGGTGGCCACTGTTACCTGGCCAGGGAGCTGCTGCACTGCCTGAATGTCTGTTGTTACACACTAAGTATATTGTTTTAGATTCTCTTCCCCCAAGGTACATCAGCTTCTCTTTTTCCACAAGTTGTGCCCCACGATTATGGAACTCCCTCCCCTTGCAAATTTGTTTAAGCCCAAGCCTGTTCAGCTTCTGGAAATGTTGTAAGACATTTTTATTTGGCCAGACATTTGGGAGGCAGGGATAAGGTTCAGTGGATTGGGGGGGAGGGGGGGCGGGTAGGGAAAGGGNAAGGGTGGCCACTGTTACCTGGCCAGGGAGCTGCTGCACTGCCTGAATGTCTGTTGTTACACACTAAGTATATTGTTTTAGATTCTCTTCCCCCAAAGTACTAGACATTTTTATTTTGGCCAGACATTGGGAGGCAGGGATAAGGTTCAGTGGGTTGGGGGGGGGGGGGGGGCGGGTAGGGAAAGGGTTGTGAGGCAAGAGGACGTTTAGATGTTTTTACAGATTGTAAGTTGCCCTAAGTCTTGATGGGAAGGGTAGCATATAAATTAAATAAAATAAAATAAATCTTGGCATCCTGATCCTCAAAGTACTCTGTCAGCAGAAACCCACTGAATGAAGCTTGTACCAGAGGACAAAAGCTTTGAGGATTGGAACCTGAATCTTATTTTCTTTCTTCATAGTGCCAGTTTCTAAATCTGTGTGTACCTTTTCCCTGTCTTGATTGCTGTCTGCATCTCCTCCCTACTGAATATAATTAGAACATAGTACTTATTTCTGCAGTACCTAGACACCTCAAATCAAATTAATATTCTGTACAATTTCTTTTATACTCTTTCAGTCAGTTTTAATCCATTATAATGTTCCTGTCAAAGCTAATTAAAATATATTTTGCAAGTAAGATTTCATAAGGCAGAAATCAAAGGCTTTATTAAAAATACAAAATATTACATGTATTGTATTTCCTTCATCTACTAATTTTCTAATACTATCTAAAAAGCAATCAATCTTTCTCTGGCAAGATTCCTTCTTTAAAGACACATTTGTACCCAAATCATTCAAGTTAGAGGGGAAAAGACCATTTACGTCATTCAGACTTGCTCCTAATACAGAATTGTTCCTTCAGTCTTTCTCCTATGATTTTAAGGAGGCACACTATTCTTCCCAGTCTTGAAAATAAATAAGATTCTCACCTAATACGCAATTTTCAACAAAAACCAATTCAAGTCAAGTTTAAATAGTGCATATTATATATATATATATATATATATATATATATATATACACACTAGTGTATATATGTACAATCTGATGAGTTATTACAATACATATTTGTGCCAAACAAACTCTGTTCAATTCCAGGCCTAGAGATGGATTTGCTCTTTATGGTGTGAGGTTGATTGTACATATATTCCTGTGATACAGGTAGTTGGGTACCTTAATTTCTAAGGCCCTTTTCACACAGACACTCTAACACTGATCAAATGGGTGTTACATTTTATTATACATGTTACAGGACTGTAGGTGTGCTCTATGTATAATAATAAAAAAATGTAACACCGATTTTTATCAGTGTCAGGCTGTGTTCCCACCTGCAGTGGCAGTAATGGCAGCGGGATGGGCAAGGGAAGACGCAGTAGCGCAGAGGAGTCAGCCGATGGGAAAAGAGCGAGTGCAAACGGTGATCTACCATGGCTTCTCTCGCGCATGTCAGGGCATGGTTTTGCACCCTGACATTTGTGAGAGAAGCCGCAGCAGATCTCTATTCACTCCGGTTCTTTTCCCGTTGACCGGCTCCTCTGCGCTGCCACGTCTTCTCTCGCTCCCCCCACCGCCGCCGCAGGTGAGACCCTAACTTTCATCCTGTGACATAAATATATTGACAAAGCTATAACTATAACATCAGGTAGTATTTTCTTGTATACATATCAAGGATTCAATTTCTTTGAGACATATAGTATGCTTGAATTTTTCCATTTTAATGTTCTTAGTTATTATTGTCCAACATGGGTTCCATGTCGAGTAAAAATCCTTTAGGTTATCTCTTAAGGTCTCTGCAATTTTCTCCATAGAGATGACGTACCATATTTGCTGGATCCAGATCTTATAGGATGGCCTCGAAACAGTCTTCCATTCCTTGGTGATTGTGTGGACCGCTACTAGAAATAAGACTTGACAGGTTCGTTGTTTATTTTTCAGGATTCCTGTTCCCGAGTAAATTCCTAGCAGTGCCATTTCTGGTGTTGGAAATTATTCTACTTCTGTTTCCTCTCTAACTGATTGCCATACTTTTTGCAAAAAAGCTGACAATCTTGGGACAGGTCCACCAGCAGTGGTAATAGGTTTATAGTGCCCCACATTGGGTATTTTCAGACGTGACGAGATCACTCTCAACCACGGTGGATTCCCACCAGGTGAGCAAGGTCTTGTCACGTCTGTTGGGGGGAACGGAAGTCCCCCCCCAGATGTTCACCCCATCAATCACGGCTGGGAATCACATTCACCACACGATCGGCAGTCCCGGCGGGGTCAGCCCCGATTGCGTGGTGAATGTGATTCCCTGCCTCGATGAAGGGTCCCGTCCCGTCTGGATGGCTATCATGGCCTGGAATCCACAGCAGGATTTCGGGCCATGGTCAATGCGGGCGGGCGCTGCGGCCACATTGGCCACGGTGCCCACCCATCTCCCAGGAGGGCGGGCAGCGAGGAAGCATGGGGCAGTGCAGTCCCGCCCCCTCCCCGATTCCCTGCCGGGATCAGCCAGCACGTCTGTTGGATTCCGTGACGGGGCCACCACTGGCCCCGTCATGTCTGAAATCACCCATTCTCTCCAGCATAGTGTCAAATAGTCATTATTAATTTTATGATTTTTTTCTGCTGTGGAATACAACTGAAATACAAGTTTGATATGTGGCTCTTTAACTAGTAATGAGGAGGACTATCTACTCATATAGTTCCAGTAGGAGGGAGAACCCACATCCAGGAAAATAAATATTTTTTTAAAGGATTGTGTATACTCTGGAAAGAAATTTGATCCCTGGGGTATCATTGAATAGAATTGTTTCCAATTTTGGGGGGTGTCAGACAGGGTGATTTCAGAAGTGACGCGTTCCAATTCACCACAGTGAATCCCACCCCAGTGTGAACAGATTCACCGTGGACTGTGGTGACACGTGCGGCCCCAACAGAAGTGATAGGATCGTGACCACCGCCCAGGGGCAATCAGAGAGAACATGGGCTGGGGGAACACAACAGACATGCAGTGGAGACGTGGACCGCGGTTTGAGCCCCAGAATGCACCGCGGCTGGGGTCAACTCCTTCCACCGCGGCTGCGGGTTTCCGTTCAGAAGTTACTTTTCATTCACCTCTGCCGTGGTGACCATTGACCTCCTCCCACCCCGACCTTATGAAGCGTGGTTAGCTTTACCCCGGGCCACGTTTGACTGTGGTTTACATCTGGATGCAAGCAAACAGACATGCACGGCACTTTCACACACACACCCTCCGCATTTGACTGAGGTTGACTGTGGTGGACATTCACCATCTCACTTCTGAAATCGCCCTAAGTGTATTTTATATTTAGAGTTATCACTTCGACCATGTGCAGCCCCTCCTCTCTTAACTGGCTCCCCTTTCCTGAATGAATTCTGCACAAGCTCTGTCTTCACCTATAAAGCTCTTCACAACCTTGTTCCCCCCTACCTCTCTGCACTAATTTCCCTCCGTACTCCAGTCCGTGAACTCCGCTCCTCCTCTTTCCTCTCTCTTGCCCTTCCACGCTTTCCCTCCTCCCCTAACCACCTTCGTCCCTTCTCCCTAGCTGCCCCCCACACCTGGAACTCCCTCCCTGCCCACATCCACCTCACCCCCTCCCTTCGTACCTCAAATCTCTCCTCAAGACCCACCTCTTCCACTCTGCCCTCCCCGACTCCTCACTCCCCTCTCCTAACTCCTGCTAATACCCTCCCTCCAGTACAATCTGTTGCCTGAGGTCTGTGTACTCATATCCTCACCACATAGACCAGCCAGCCATCATTCTCAATGTAACCAAGCCAAGCATGTGCACCTGAGATCTCGCATCTTCATGAATGTTATCCTTGACTCTTCCTCTGTTCCCCTTCCTCTATCTCCCCCCACCCTCCCCTCTGTCTCTCAGATTATAAGCCCTAGGGAAGGAACTGTGTCTATTCCATTACTTTGTAAAGCACCAGGTACATTGCTGGCACTATAGAAATGCTTGCTAATAATAATTATAATTAATAATACATAAATTGAAAAAACTATGTACTTTGCAGTAAAACAAAAAAAATATTTTTTTCACTAAGGATAGTTTTGATGGTATCTACCCTTTTTTGTCATTTATGAAGAAATGCATGACCCTCTGGAGATATTTTGCTTTCCATTT
This sequence comes from Sphenodon punctatus, assembly GCA_003113815.1. Lineage (NCBI taxonomy): Eukaryota > Metazoa > Chordata > Lepidosauria > Sphenodontia > Sphenodontidae > Sphenodon > Sphenodon punctatus. Next base: position 521,624 of record QEPC01012466.1, on the reverse strand, counting down.
TTCAAGTTTTTTTAGTTCCTCCTGGAAATGCTGTATTCTGTTGTTTATAATAGGTGTATATGGGGTTTTTCCTTCTACAATTTCTAACTTTCTTTGGCAGCTTTGCCATATTTGTATGGCTTTTCCCACAAAGGGCTGATCCTTTTCTTCTTTTAATCTCTTATTTAACGTAATTGCCTGGTTACAATATCCTTTATGTCTGGTATCCCCACCCCCCAAATTTTCTCTCTGCCCAGCAAGGATTCTGCTTTGCATTGTACTATATTTTTATAGTTCTCAGTGCAGAGGCACTGTGATACAGTCTAATATCAGGAAAGTTACATCCTCTTTGTTCTGAGCTGGTTTTCAAAATAATTTCCTTACACTAGGTTTCTTTTTGCCCCAGATAATAAAGGAGATTACTTTATCAATTTTTTTTAAAAAAGAATTCCTTTGGTATCTATCAGTAGTGCTTGTATAGTATATAGCATTTTAGGTAATTGTTGCATTTTAATAATATTTTTTTTTTCCTTCTAGTAGCAAGTTCATCTATTCTATGTGTAAATGTTGTCCTGCAGTTCTGTTAAAATGGGTAAGTAGTTCTTTTTATACAAATGGCTACTGTTTTTTGTGAGATGTACTACTAAGTATTGTATTTAGTGTTTTTTGGTCTGGAACATGCTTAGCAAGGATTTTTCTTCCTGGTTTATTAGATGCTCATTAATTAATAGTACTTGGAATTTAGTGAAATTTATTTTGTAACCAGATAGGACCCCATATTTTTTTAAGTAGAGTAGTTAAATGTGGGATGGATTGCTCCAGGTTTGTTATGAAAAGTAGCACGTCATCTGTATAGACTGCCAGTTTGTGTTCCTGTTCCCCACAATTAACTCCCTCTATTTTCTCATGTTGTTTTATAGCTGTTGTTAATGGTTCAATTGCAAGGTCAAGCAAAAGTGGCCAGCCCTGCCAGGCTCCCTGTGTTAATTGAAAGGTTGTTGTGGGTTTTTTGTTTGTTATTATTTTTGCTGGTGTGCTTTATTTGTTGCTGTGTTGCTCCAGAGGGATGCAAGGGCTTATTGGCTCCCTTGGAGAGTGCTGACACCTGGACCCTCTTCCCCTACAGGTACTTATTCTAGGGTTGGACCCTTGGGCACCAGCCCGAAGGGTGACACCCAAAGGGTGTTAGCCATTAGTGGGGCAGGTCATGGGACAGAGGCAGCAGGAACCCTGGTCTTCGGATCCAGGTATTCCCAGCTATTTGTGCAACAAGTTCAGTGGCTGGATGATTTAAAGTGGCTATTGATTCCAGTTCTTGCTGCCTATTGAACTGTGTGGATGATCCAGTAAAGGAAGAAGATGGAGTGTGTTCCTGAACTGGACTAGTTGTTTGAAGACCCTTCAGCAAGCATTAGCCCTCCAGGACTTACTCCTCTCTTCCTTCCCTTTTGCTTGGTAACATTCTGAAGAGTGGACAGAATTGTGGCTTGAATTATATTTTCCTATTTCTATCCTGGAGAAGCATTCAACAGTAGTGGAGTGATATTGCCTAACCATTCTCTAGAAGACTCATTGCTTCCTTTTGGGATTATTTATTTATTTATTATAATTTTTTAACTATTTGTTTGGGTAGTTTGAACCTTGCTAATTTTTATTGAGGTATTGTTTCTATTTTTCTAATATGCCTCTTAAGACAGGAAGAGTAGCTGTTACAGGCACTCATTCATCTCCTCCAATGTCCCAGTGGAGGATGGATACCTATTTAAAATCAACAAACTCTTGTGATAATATTTTAGATGTGGCAGTTCCTACATTTAATTCATTTGCTCAATTAGAGCAATTAAATTCCCCATTAATGGATCATACAGATGCAATGTCACTTAAAAGGAAATTGGAAAACTCTCCTAGGGGGTCAGATACTTTGGCAGACATAATAGCAGTAGAGCTGGAAATGAATGAAATTAAAATATTAGTGGACACTGAGGGGAATTTACGTGGTAAGACGGATCAAGCAACCAGTTAATTTCTACAACTTCTTTCTTGGCAGAGCACATTCTACTTATGGCTCAGACAGTTAGATATCTTTTTAAACAAATAAATTTGCTGAGTGTTAAGATGGATGACCTTGCTAATTTAACCAGGGCTCCAAGGCAGGTTGCTCTGGGGGAGACAGATAGACCTTCCAGGCCTCAAACGTTGAAGAACGATGATTTCCATCCCTCGGTTACACAAGCTGAGTTAGAAAATTATTAAATCCGGATCACTTTTATTTAAAAACAGATGGTGAGGCAATACCATTTAGACCAGCTAGTGATAATTTTGTAGAGACAGAACAGTAAAGACTAGTTTGAGTGTTTCCATTTTGGAATACTCATATATTGCTGCTCATTTACAAGTTATTCTCCGAATACCAGTCACTAGACATGGTGTTAGAAGAGTGGATTTTCTTTTTCATACAAGGACAAGGCTTTATTTTGCATATGAGATCTGGTAACCTTGTTTCTACTATACTTGAGAATGAATCAAAGTTGGCTGAACAGGCAGTGTATTTGGCAAGAGTCTTTAATAAGCCCTCAGCAGATTTAACATCTAGGGCCCATCAAAGTTGTCAAATGAATATAAGGGAGCAAATGTATGAAGGTCGAGATAATCTTGAACCCCAGAGGAGAATATTAGAGCAAAAAGAAGTCCTTATTGGTGAGAGCTTACAAATCCCCTCTCAAATAGTGCTCCCGTCTAAGGAGGAGATGGAAATTCAGGGGATGGAGGATAAAGTAGACTTGGAAAGGACATTAGTAGAGGAGAGGGAAACCTTGGTAGGATATAGTAAACTTCCATAGGAGGATCAAAATAAAATATTGGGAAGGATGGTGTTTGTGTAATCAGCTGGTCACTTTAAGGGATGGGTTGCATGTGAAACCATCCACTCATTTAACCCCCGTTGAAGATTGTGGTGCTGGTTTAGGCCTGAGAATTCTGCGGACAAAGACTCGGGAATCTATTAAGTCCATAAGGAAGCAAGTCAAGTCAAGGCCCATAAGGGAGCAGTTGGTGAAGGCTAGGGAAGATACAGATACTAGGAAAGTTGGTGACTTGGTCATCTCTGTTTCCACAGAAATTACTGTTTTAAATCCTGGTCAGGAACAGGGATCCCTAGCTAATTTTAAATCTGAAAACAAGTCAGTTTCTTTGGACATTGGTTCTAACTCGGATGCCCTATTAACCCCTTTTCAGGGTATAATGGATATTAATCAACTACCCTCCTTAGCGAATCCTAATAGTATGGTTACAAGGAATGACAGTCTACTGAGTTCTGTTGGTATAGGAGAGGAAGGTCTTATTCCACTTAGGATCTCTAGTATTGGAGATACTGAAGGTGAGCATGTTTGACTTTATGCTACTAAGGGACAGGAAGGAAGCTCCATAAGACATTCTTTCTTGGAATGTGGCTGGGCTTTTAAGCAAGATCGGAGATGTAGATTTTAGGGATTTATTTTGTCCACCTATAAGGTTCTTTACCTCCAGGAAACCTGGTGTGAGGATCTTTTTTTTTTTCTTAATGGTTATGACTGCTTTAATTTGGGGGGGATATCAATAGGTAGAGGTCAACCTCATGCTGGACTTTTAATAATGATTTCTTCAACTTTGAAAGTTCAAGTTACAGAACTATGACCTTGTAAGGATATAGTCCTAGCTGTTAGGGTATCAACTTCAAGCTACAAGGCCTGGGTATTAATCAATCCATATATGCCACCAGGTTCAAAATCCCTGGATAATTGCAGTCTATTTTTTTTCTATATAGAGGTGCTTATGTTAGAATTTTGCTCTGATGCTTTTTTAATAGCAGGAGATTTTAATGCTAGGATCAGAGGGTAATTTCAGATGTTATGGGCCTCCCTTTTACCACAGTCAACTACCTGTGGTGGAGGAGATCCCATAATGTCTGAAGGGGTTCCCACCAGATGTTCACCACAATGAACACACGGCAGGAATCCAATTAACCACCGTTCCAGAGGGGAGGCCGGCCTCTCCTCCAGAATGGTGCTTACCTGGACCATGGTCCAGAATAGCCTCCAGGAGGGCGGGTGGCCAGGGTATCATGGGGGGGGGGCAGGCCATGCAGCCACACGTTGCGCCGCACAGCCCCGCCTCCTCCCCGATCCCTGAGCAGAATCAGGCCGGCACGTCTGTTGACCGGCCTGATTCCAGAGGGGGACAAAGAATTGACCACATGCCATGTCAAGAAGGGAGGCTGACATGTCTAAAATCACCCAGAGACTTGAACTAGGAGAATGAGAATTTTAAAACTATCAATGAAATATAGGGTGTTCCAATGCCTCTATTTTTTTATCCCACGAGTAATGAATATGGGAATTGTTTGTATGAAATGTTATTGGCTTTATATCTTAGGTTCATTATTAATAATGCCTATTATGCTCCAGCCTCATTGGTTCCAACTTCCAACATATCTTTCACCAAGAGGATCTAGCATTATAGATTTTTTTCTGATTACCCCGATTAATGGTATACGATTTCTAATTTTGTAGTTCTTGATAGAATTGAAATTGACCATCCCCTTCTGCATCTTGAACTTGAATTGCCTTTTTTTGACACATAATAATAGTATTCAGTGTGGTACTGAATATCGTACCACACTGTGGTACACATGTGGTTTATTTTATTCATTTTTAACCTTAGGTTGTTTAGGTTTGTTTATGGAGGTTTAGCTTTTTATCCTCTTTGGATATTTTTGCTCATGGGTGGTTTAAAATAAATTACTGATTGATATTTAATTATTATTATTTTGTTAATTATGTTTTTTGTGTATATTTATGTTTAAGTTGTTTAATATGTTGTTTTGCTTTACGTTTTATGGTCAGGGTGGAATCCAGTGCATTATTATTTTTGCCATGAGTTGCTTAAATTTCTATCCATCCCAAGAAAGGCCCCAATATTCCCATTCTTTTTAGGGTTTCTAATAGAAATTTTTGTTCGACCCTGTCGACGGCCTTGTCTACAACCAGGGACAAGATCACGGTTGGTTTTCTCTTTTGTCTGGCTTTAAATATTAGGTTGATGGTCTATACAAAGCCTGTCTCAGATAAAGTCTGACTGGTCTGGAGATATTGGGTTTTTTATACAATCTTATAGGCGGGTTGCTAATATTTTAGTAAGGATCGTGACATCTGTGTTTAATAAAGATAGGAGTCTAAAATTTCCATATTCATTGGGTGTTCTACAAGGTTTGGGGCATAATATGATGTTTGAATCATTGAATGTCTCTGGCATATGTTGTTTTACTAAAATATTATTAAAAACTTGTTTCAGTATGGGGGAAATTACCTATGTGTAGCATTGATAAAATTCTGGGGGGTAACCATCTGGCTCGGTGGTTTTGTTTTTGTGGAGTGCCTTAATTACATTTTCTATTTCTTCCTGGTCTTTTGGGGCATTAAGGTATGCTAGTTGTTTTGTTTTAATTTGGGGAAGTTTTAATTCTACTAGAAATTGATATATCTGGCTTTCATCTGGGTTTGTGGTGGTGTACAGATTGGAATAGTATTCTAAAAATTGTTTGTTCATCTCCTCTCCTATCAGATCCCCCCCCCCCCAGTTGAATCTGCTATAAAAGGATTGTGGTATCTGTCTTTTTTTTGTTTTTTTTAAGTAGCCAGGAAAGTACTTTATCTGGTTTGTTTGTGTGTTCATAATAGAATCTTTATTTACTCTTTCTATAGAGTTTATTAATAACCCTGACTTCTATTATTTCCTTGCCTATAGTCTTAGTTGATTTTTGTTTTTGTTTTATTTTCAGCTGTTTATGGGTAATTTCAGACGTGTTGGACCTCCAGGCCCAACACGCTGAAACCTGGACCGGGATCCGGAACGGATCCCGGTCCATGATCAGGCCAACCATCCTTTAGACGTGCTGACCTGATTATAGTGGGGAATCAGGGTGGGGGCTGTGCGGCGCGACATGGGGCAGCTCAGCCCCCCCCCCCGCGCTTCCATGGTTGCCTGCCTTTGGGGAGACGGGCGGGTGCAGCAGCCAAACCGGTCGCTGCATCTGATCCCATCCCATGGTTGAGACCTGATTTTGGGATGGGGATGGGTAAAAATCATTACCTGTGGCCATTCCCAGCCTCGTTCTGGATCGTGGCCAAACTAACCACGGTTCCAGAGGTGAGGCCACCTCATCTCCTGAACCGTGGTCAATTTGATCCCAGTTTGGGTGTTCACTGTGATGAACATCTGGCCGGGAGCAAATAGGCACTCCAAATCTACCGTGGTTCAGTGTGGTTAGCAGCATTCCCATTACGTCTGAAAATACACTAAGTCTTAAAGTTCATTTAATTTTTCTCTTTTTTATCCCCTTCCCATTATAGACATCTAGAGCAATATATTGTCCTCTCAAGAACACTTTTGCCACCTCCCACAGCTTCTCCGGGGATACTTCCCCAACAGACTGAAGCTCAATTCTGATAAGACGGAGGTGATGGTGGTGGGTAGGGCGAGAGAGGTACTGGCTCCCCTGGTAGGGGAGGTCTGCCCTCCTGTAGCCCAGCAGGTTCGGAGTCTGGGGGTGGTGTTGGATGCGGGGCTCCGGATGGATCGGCAGGTAGAGATAGTGGCTAAGGCCGCCTTCTGCCAGCTGTATCTGATACGGAGGCTGTGTCCATACATTTCCAGGCCCAACCTGGCCACCCTCATTCATGCCTTCATCACCTCAAGGCTAGACTACTGTAATGCGCTGTATATGGGGCTTCCCTTGTTTCTGGTTCAGAGGCTGCAGCTGGTGCAGAATGCGGCAGCCCGTCTCCTTATGGGGACGGGAAGTTGGGAGCACATAACACCTGTGCTCCATACTCTGCACTGGCTGCCTATAGCTTACCGAGCCAGATTCAAAGTGCTAGTCTGGGCCCCTCATACCTTGTGGACCGCCTCGCCCTCCGTGCCTCAGAGCGATCCCTACGGTCCGCCGGGGATGCCTTTTTGGAGGTCCCCCATGTAAAGCGGAGGGCCACAATGGAGAAGGAGTTCTCTGTGGCCAGGCTGAGGCTCTGTAATTTCCTCCTGGAGGAAGCCCATCTGACCCCAGGTCTGTTGGCATTTCAGCGAGCCTGTAAGACCTGGTTGTTCACCTAGGCCTTCGGAAGGGATGGTGGGAGGGTGGGGTGGGGATTTATATTTAAAACATTGTTTTAATGAATTTTATTGTGTGTTTTTATGCTGTAAGCCGTCTCGAGATGCCATAGGCAGGAGGGGGCGGCTAACAAATATTTATAAATAAATAAATAAAATAAAATTATTGTTTATCTTGATAAATTCTTGGAATGCTTCCTTTATCTTTATTGACTACATTCAATAAAGTACTCTTGTTTAGTACCCATCTGTAGATTTGTGTTATTTGTGAGTATTCTGTGAGACAAGTAACATGAAATCACTACGGTTAGAGAACGGGGGCAGGTTTAATTTTGCAGTGGCTACAGTATTGACATAGCATTTTATTTATTCATATATCCTAAATAAGGGAGAATGTGGGTAATTTCAGATGTTTTGGGATCACAGTCAACCACAGTGAATCCCCTGTAGTGGTCATGATTTTTGTAACGTCAGTTTGATTCTCACCAGATGTTTACCACAGTGAATCACTGGCGGGAATCAAAATAACCACAATTCTTGACCTTCAACCACCCGGAGGTCCATAACCATGGTAAGTGGGCCTAGGATTGGGCCTCGGGGCCCGGTACCGTGGTTTGATTGGCCATGATCTGGGATGGGCTGAAGGTAACGTCTGTTACCTTCAGCCTGGCCTGGATCATGGCTCCGACTGCAGGATGGGATCGGGCGAAGCGGCACCATTGGCCAATGCACCCACCCTTCACCCTGAGGGTGGACAGTCAGGGGAGCTGGGCCATGCAGCCCCGCCACCTCCCCAATCCCCTGTGAGAATCAGGTCGGCATGTCTAATGGCCGGCTGGCCAGATTTCTGACTGGGATCCAAAATGGAACCCAGTGCATGGTTCAGCGTGGCGGGCCTCTGGGACCATCATTTCTGAAATTACCCACTCAGGTGTTTATTAGAGTATAAAGTAAAATCTTGTGTTTGGGGATTTAAAAGTCTTCATACATCTTGCAGTTGTTCTTTGGCTATTAATTTAACTATCTTTTTTTTGTATTTTGTAAATGTCTTTTTTATTACATTTGTCTAGAGAGGAGAAAGGACAGTTGAAATCTCCTAGGATGATCAGTTTACCCTTCATGAATGACTTGTTTTTACAAGCAGTAATTGACCTGTATTTGTGGTATATATATTTGCTATTGTATATTCTTCATTCTCTAGTAACCCTTGTAGCATTAGGGATGTGTGAACACGGTTCGGATGTTCGGAGTTTGGACCAAACTTGGTCCATTCGGACAACCAAACCGACCGAAGAGTTTGGTATCGTTCAGGTGAGTTCGGGCAGGAAAAACAGGGCTGGAAGGCCCAGGGAAGGGGGAGGCAGCAGAGGAGCAGACTTCCTGGCACCAGAGGTGGAGGGGCTTGGAGTAGCAGCCAGCCTGCCCAATCACCATCCCTTTTTTCCTCAGACCACTGGCTTTGCAGTCTGCGATGGGACATGGGACTAGGCTGTACAGAGTCAATGGGGCTTGTGGGAAGGCGGGCACAACAAGTAACAAAAGTCATTGTCCTCCCCCCTTCCAACACCTTCTGAGCTAGCCACTGTTCCTGACAGCAGGCATTTTCAGAAGTCTCCCTCTCCCAGCAGTTTGTGTTCTTATTCCTAATCCATTGCCATCCTCCTCCTATTTCACCCATTCCACACATTTACCTCCCTAGTTCCATTTATTTAGATTTGATTAGATAGATTTAGGTGTTGTTTTTATTTTTTACCCCTCCCTGTGTTATTTCTCCCTACCCTCCATTGAATCCTCACTTCCTCCTTGTATCTATTCCATTCCTGAATCCCTTCCCATGTTTTTGGATTTATTTAGAGTAGGATTAGATTGATTTCGGTTTCATTTCAGTTTTGTGCCCCTCCCTGTGTTGTTTGTTGTGAGCTGTCTGTGTCCCCCTCCCCCCAATCCCTGTGTATATCTATAGAGAGATAGGTATTAGTTAGTTACTATAGATAGATAGTTGTAGGAGTTAGCTTAGTTAGTTTTACCAAAACAAAAAACTTTACAGTTTAAAAAAACAGTAAATGCACAAGTTTTTAAAACTAAAAACTTTCCTCTTCAACATCACAAAATCATTTTGACTGTAGCTTAAACTCCAAAAAACATACAAATTCATTACAATTACAATTTTAAAAGCATTCAACTCCATACATTTCAACAAGACATAAATGCCAAAAAAATGGAAATTATTTCAGATTTTGAGGAATATTTAATATTTTATCTGCATCAACATAAATGTAATATATGTACTTAATTCCTTACCATACATACTTGTATTCATTTTTATCAATAACTAAACTGTCGCATTTTTTCATGATTAAATTTTCATTTGTTATCATAATTCGACAATGAACAATTTTTTCAGAGTGCATTAGCTCTGTTTCAGAACTGCAAACAATATCGATACTGATACTAAAATCTTTGCAATTGGTATCAGTATCGATATCAACAATAACAAATACATCTTTGCCACCTATCTGAGTGCCCTGCCATCTCTACTGCCTCTCATTCCACACTGCCTGTCTACCCGCCCAGGTTGCAAAGCTCAAAGCCTGTCTCAGTCTGCCTGCCTTCTACACATGCCGCGCTGCCTGTTCGCTCACCCTGTGGGCAAAGCTCAAACCCTGCCCCAGCCTGCCTGCCTGCCTCTCATACCACTGGCCTTGTAATTCTGCTGCTGCTGCTGTCTGCTGGTCCATGGGTGCTCTGCCCAAGCAAACCTGCTGCTGCTTACAGTATGTTAAGCATCTTAACATACCGTAAGACCCCTGAGCTTATGTATCAAGATCTACAACAATACATAACTGTCTTTGTTCTTCTTCGGAGCATCTTTGCAGACAATATCAGCCCATGGACTTAAACATAAAAGAGACTCTAACAGTACATAATGCATGTCTTAGCTCTTCAACAGAGCATCTTAGCAGACATTAAGTGCCCTTGAACTTAAAGATTGCAACATTAAATTTTGAACATTTTGGCTCTTCAGAGGACATCTTGGCAGCCATCAAAAGCCCCAAGTGTGCTTATTTAAACAATAAGAACGTCTAAATTTAAATACTGGAAACTTTAACAGTATATCTTATCAAATCTAGTGCTCCATCGATGTAATATTGACCACCTCTATATAACTTATACCAGAACTTGACTTCTTAGCAGAGCTTCTAGGTTTGTAATACTTGCATCTGTAGTGAGATGCCAAGGTAGGAGAGGATTTCAGCCTTCTTCTTGTATCTGGAACTCCTCCATCTGGTTGGCCATAATATTTTTTTAAGTCTCTACGCTCATTGAAAGTTGTCATTGCACTCATTATAAATAAATAACTCATTATAAATAAATGAGAAGTGAGCTGGGTATCTAATTTGTGTTTTTATTCTTGTGTGTTAAATTGGGTGGTAAATTTGTTCCAGATCCTTCTTTGCGCCACTGTGTCTGCTGCTAAGTCATGATAGATTGTGGTATTTTTTCTTGCATATAACAGTTCCCCAGCTTTCCTGGCCTCTCCTAACACCCTATCTTTTTCCTGGAAATGCAGGCACTTAAAAGTTAATGCGCATGAGGGTTCTGCATCTTTAGATCGCGGTCTGGGTGTCCTATGGGCCTGTTCAACTTCTATGTTGTGGAGTTCAGGTTTTTTTGAGACGAGCTCTTTCATTACTTTCAGAATTAAATCACTGACATCCATTGCCTCTGTGCCCTCAGGAATACCAGAGAGTCTCAAATTGTTCCTCCTTTCTCTATTTTCTATGTCCTCACATTTTGAGTTTAAGAAGGACACCAATTTTTCTAATTTAGAGATCCTCTCGTCTCTCTGCACGTTAGAAAATCAGCTACATGAGCAGGAAGATTCTAAGTGTGTCACCCGTTTAGACAGTTTATTAATGTTTTGTTAAGAGAGTCTGTGGAGGCATTTACCTTCTTGATGGCTACTCTTAAAGAGTCTCTCTCCTTTTTTGACTCTGCATGCTGCACTTAAATTGTTTGCACTAAGGCGGTGGTTCCCAAACTGTGGTCCGCGGACCCCTGAGGGTCCACAACGCACCCCCAGGGGGTCCGCGGGCCTGCTCTTGCATCCTGGCGCCACCGGAACTACTGCGCTTGCGTTGGCATTCTGTCGGGCGCACGAGGCACGCGGCTCAGAAAAACGCGGGCGCAGCAGCAGTGGGACAGATTTGAAGGCACCAGTCAGTGGGGTGGGATCGAACAGCAGAGGAGCAAGTGAGTCTTGATTTTAGACCCGAGGGGGGAGGCAGGGGAGAGAAGCGGCGGCGGGGGGAGCAAGTGGCTGCAAAGTTCTTGAATTGATTTTAAACCGGAGGGAGGAGGGGAGAGAAGCGGCGGCGGGGGGAACAAGTGGCTGCAAAAGTTTTGAATTGATTTTAAACCAGGGGGAGAGCAGGGAGAGAAGCAGCTGTGGGGGGAGCAAGTGAGTAAGAGGCTGCAAAGGTCTTGATTTTAAACCGGGGGGAGGGGGAGTGCGCTGTGTATGCTTTGCGGTGGGGTCGGAGCGGACAGTTGAGGAGCAAGTCAGTCTTGATTTTAAACTGGGAGGGAGGGGAGAGACGCAGTGGCGGGGGGAGCAAGTGGCTGCAAAGATCTTGAATTGATTTTAAACCGGGGAGGGGAGAGAAGCGACGGCGAGGGGAGTAAGTGGCTGCAAAAGTTTTGAATTGATTTTAAACCGGAGGAGGGAGAGAAGCAGCAGCGGGGCGAGCAAGTGGCTGCAAAGGTCTTGATTTGATTTTAAACCAGGGGGAGGGGGGGAGAGAAGCAGCTGTGGGGGGAGCAAGTGAGTAAGAGGTTGCAAAGGTCTTGATTTTAAACTGGGGGGAGGGGGAGTGCGCTGCGTGTGCTTTGCATTCTGCTTTGCCAGTTTGTGCCAGTGATGTGGTCTGTGCACTGCTGCAGTTTGCGCTGCTTTTGTGCCAGTGATGTGGATTTTTTTTCACTGTTTTACTGCTTTTTTTTTTACTGTTTGTGCCAGTGATGTGGTGTGTGCACTGTGTATGCTTTGCATTCTGCTTTGCGTGTACTCTCTGTGTGCGCTGTCTTTCTTTCTGCTTTGCTTTTCCTGGAGAGACTTCTGTGGTAGCTGCTGCCTGTTGAAGGAGTCAGTTCAAAGAGCTCTGGCAAGCCTTCCCTCCCAAAGTGTCTTGCTACTTTTGCAAGTGTATTTATTGCTTCTGCATGGGCATGGGTATGAGAGTAATCTGTTGCAGATAGTGCAATATGAAGAATTATGATAAATGGTACTGAAAACCTCCTTTAGTTTCTCTTGTAAGGTTGTCAAGTTGTTAATAACTGATTGTGGATTTTTTTTTACTGTTTTACTGCTTTTTTTTTTTTACTGTTTGTGCCAGTGATGTGGTGTGTGCTCTGTTTTTACAAACAGCCTGAAGTTGGCTGTAACCAAGAGCAGCAGTTATGGCGTTCAGTTGTTGGACTGCATTTTCTGGTCTTATCATGTGGCCAAGAGGCAACTGCACAAAGGTGCTGCATAATAATTTATCACCCTGACATTAGTTCTGCTTTCCATTGTCCTCTTAGGCTGGTGAATTGATACCATGGACCGGTGGCTAAAGAAAGCAAGGCTCACAGGGCAGGAAGGACAGGCAGCAAGCTTGGCAGATAAGGAAGGGCAGACAGAAATACTTCATGAAGTTCCCAGCACCAGTCGAAAACGTCAAAGTAGCGATTCTTTGGCATCTGTAGCTCACAGAAAAGTTAGGCGCTACGACCCAAACTACATAAAACTTGGTTTCACGTCTACTGGTACATCTGAAAAGCCACGTCCACAGTGTGTTATATGTTATGAGGTGCTGTCGAATGAGAGTATGAAACCAGCTAATCTTCGTCGGCACCTGAAAACTAAACACTCTCAGTTTACTGATAAAGATTCCAGTTTCTTTTAGCGGAAGCTAAGGGAATTTCAAACAGAGAAGAAAATGGTCCAGTCTTCTTCCACCACTAATAGCAAAGCCCTTGAAGCATCCTTTCGTGTGAGCTACAGAATTGCCAGGGCTGGAAAACCTCACACAATTGCAGAGGACCTCTTGATACCTGCAGCAAAGGACATGGTGACAGCAGTCTTGAGTGAAAAAGCAGCAAAGCAACTTGATGTAATACCTCTGTCTGACAACACAGTTTCACGCCGAATCAACGAAATGGCTGATGACATCAAGAAGCAACTTGTTGCCCGAATCAAAAACAGCTCATACTATTCTCTGCAGCTGGATGAGTCCACAGATATTGCCAGTGTTGCCAACTTGCTGGCATACATCAAGTACGAATATGAAAATGAGATGATGGAAGATTTTTTGTTTTGTCGTTCTTTACCAACCAGGGCTACTGCAGAGCATTTATTCACTGAGGTTGATTCATTCATGACAGCAAATGGCATTAATTGGGGTAAATGCATTGGAATTTGCACTGATGGTGCTCGTGCAATGACAGGCAGCGTTTCTGGCTTGGTTGTACGTATCCAGAAAGTAGCCCCTGATGTTCACTGGGAACACTGCAGTATTCACAGAGAGGCACTAGCAACCAAAAAAATGCCAAACAGCCTTAAAAGTGTCTTGGATTCGGTTGTGAAAATGGTCAATTTCATCAAAGCTCGACCGGTGAACTCCCGTATATTTTCTACTCTTTGTAATGAAATGGGCAGTGACCATGTTACTTTACTTTTCCACACTGAAGTGCGCTGGCTGTCAAGAGGTAGGGTGCTTGTGCGATTCTTTGAGCTGCGATCAGAAATTAGAGCTTTTTTTATTGACCATCCATTTGTGCTCTCTCATCATCTTGAGGACGAAGACTGGCTTTGTCGTCTTGCTTACCTTTCTGATATTTTTTCACGCCTGAATGACCTCAATCTAGGATTGCAGGGGAAACATGTACTGATCTTCAACGTACATGACAAAATTGAAGCTTTCATCAGGAAGTTGCAACTCTGGGTTTCTCGTGTGAGACAGAACAGATTGGATTCATTTGAAACCCTTGCCAACTTTTTGGATGAAAATTCAGTGCACCTCAATGCTGATGTGCAACGAGAAATCGTGGAACACCTGGAGGCACTCAAAGTCCAGTTTCGCCAGTACTTTCCAGAAAAAGGGAATGAAAATGATTGGATAAGAAACCCTTTTCAGGCAGACTGCGACTCTAGGTCCTGTCTAACAGCAACAGAAGAAGAACAGTTGCTTGATTTATCCTCTGATGGGGGACTGAGACTTGAATTCAAGCAGATGCCTCTTGCTCAGTTCTGGCTGAAAATAAAAAAGGAGTACCCTGATTTGGCAGATAAGGCTATCAAAGTTATAATGCCATTTGCCACGACATACTTATATGAAAGTGTGTTTTCAGCCTTGGTATCAATGAAAACAAAGTACAGGAATAAAGTGGACGTTGAAGCAGACCTACGACTTAAACTCTCACCTATACAACCAAATATTCTTTCACTTTGCAACCTTAAACAAGCCCACCCGTCACATTAGCACCCTGAAAACTGAGTTAATTTTTGTACATACACACAACTGTTGTAAGTTCACAGTAATTGCAAGCATTTTTATCAAAAGTACTTGTTTTTTCTAATTGTAATTTAAGTATAATTGTTGTAATTGAAAATATATTATTTTATCTTGGAATTGGAATTAAAACCATTCTGTTACTTTTTCACAAATGCTTGCATTCATATTTGTTGTAGTATGCAAATTTAGGGGACTGTCTTATGCAAATTAATGTAAATGTGGTGGGGGTCCACAGCTCATTGGGAAATTTGAAAAGGGGTACTTGGTCACAAAAAGTTTGGGAACCACTACACTAAGGCATCAAACTTTTCAGCAAGGTCCAGGGCTTCTGTGTTTCCCATGTCAGCCTTGGCTGCCATCTTGTCCACCTGATTCTTAGGTCCGGTGGGGCCTTTGTTCTTCACCATATAGAAGTCCTCTAAGGTTCTCTTTTCACACTTTTTAAATTCTTTGTTTTGTCCTCTTTGCCTTCTTTCCATTAATTTCCCCATTTTTCTTATTTTGGTAGGTTTTTTTAGAGTGGGCAGCGGTAGCTGTAAGCAAACACGACTACTGTCCACTCATTGCCCAATAGTGGGAGCCAAATTACAAAGGACTATCAGACACAAGGCTGCAAATATCATAGTGATTAATTTTCCAAAGATTTTCCTAACACTTCCCATTTCTGCAACACATTTACCTACAAGTTTGAAACTTCATTTCTTCTAATGAGTGCCACATGTAAATTTGTTCTTCACTTTGTTGAAGATGTTACACAACACCTTAATCATCTAAAATGTTTAGATTTTTAACACGTTATGCAAGTATCAAAACCTGTTTAAGCGTGACTGTATCGGTGTTTCTGTTACAGGCACATTGACGTACACTTTTAAAAACGTGCTTGGCTTAGCTTTAGATAGGGTGGTCATTCCTCCTCTTTTTAAAAGAGGTTGCTTATGAAAAATACATGGTGCAAGGCTCCACTGGAGCCAGCTCTATGCCAGATCCAGCTTTTTGCATCCACCCAAAAGTATCTGCTTACTAGTTACCCACATTAGGTAATTAGTCCTAACGAACCTGTTCAATGCTGATCTCAGAGTTTCTGATTGTGGACACATTTTTGCTTGGAAGCATACAGTAGGAAGAGAGAGAGATTTCCTAGAGTACTTACTAAACCAATGATTCGACTTAATAGGTTTCATTTGGGCAGGACTGGATTAGCCATAATGCTTACTATGCTGCAGTGTGAAGACCCCACTACAGAGTCATTCTTAGTGCCAGCCAGTGTTCATGTGCATCTGCCTAAATTGCATGATGCATCGTTCCTTTAATTGCATAAGACAATAAAGGTGAACAAGCCACATAGCTTGAGTACCCTGGACTTAGCAGTCGTAGTACCTGGATGGGTGGCACTAGGGATGGGCGAACGTGGTTCGGAAGTTTGGACCGAACTCGACCACTTTGGTCGACCAAACTGAACTTCCGAACCAAACTTGATTTTCAAACCGAACCGAATTTCCAAACTTGGCTCTGTTCGCCCATCCCTAAAATATAATATTCCATTTAATTCAATGAGGTTTGAATTTCCGAACTTTGTTCGGAAGTTCGGAGTTCGGGCCAAACTCGAATAGTTTGGTCGACCGAACCGAACGTGCGAACCGAATTTCTGAACTGAACCGAATTTCCGAACTCAGTTCTATTTGCCCATCCCTAGGTGGCATCAAATCATGACTTGCATGAGGCACCCACATCCTTTAATCTGCTCCTGCATGTGGGTTTTTATTTTTATTTTTATTTGTTTATTTATTTATCCTACCCTTCCTTCAAAGGTTCAGTGTGGCTTACAGAAGATATACAAGATATAAAGCATAAAACATATAACATACAAAAATATATAAAAGCAATTAAAGAGAGACCCTAAACCCCACTCACCAACCTTCTCTCCAACCCATTCCACCCAACCCTATCATCGTTTGCCAAATGCCTGGTGCAGCAAGAAGGTTTTGCATCTCTTCCAAAAGGTAAGCAGGCTTAGCAGGCTGATCTCCAATGGGGGAGAGCTCCATAAATGTGGGGCAGCCACCAAGAATGGCAAGAATGCCTCTCTGAGTGCCCTTATTGTATGAACCTCACAGGCAGTTGGCGCTCGCAAGAGTGCACCCTCCGCCGACCTCAGAGGCTGTGACGGAAGATAAAGAGGTGGTCTTTAAGATACCTGGGGCCCAAGCCGTTTAGGTCTTTAAAGTTCAAAAACAGCACCTTGAATTGTGCCCAGCAAGAAAGCTAATGTCAGTCAGTGCAGACTGGAGTGCAGGTGTAATGTGCTCCTGTTGACCCTCCTCTGATGGAAGGCAGGCCACCATGTTATCTGCAGCTTCCAAACAGTCATCAAGGGCAGTGTCATATAGAGCACATTGCAATAATCTAGCCTTGAGGTTATGAAGGCGTGGATGACGGTGGCCAAGTCCAAATCTGAAAAAAAAGGTGTCAGCCTTTTCAATAGATGAAATTAATGAAAAGCACTCCTGGTCACCACGGGAACCTTGTCATCCAGGTGCATCAATGGATCTAAAAGCACCCAAGGCTGCAAACCTGAGTGACCAGAGGAGTCTGGATCCCATAAATAAGAGGGGTCCCTATGTCTTCCAGGTCCCATTACCAGCCAACCAGCTTCACCTCGGTCTTGTCTGGATTCAGCCTCAATTGGCTTGCCCATATCCAGTCCCCAACATCAGCCAGGCACCTGGTAAGCACCGAGGGCACAATCCAGCTCCATACAAGTCAATGGGAGTTTAACCATTGACTTCAGTGGGATCTGGATTGCACCCCGAGACTGCAGGGCCTTGGTTGGATGAAAAAGAGAGCTAGAGTTGGGTATCATCAACATACTGTTGGCACTTCACTTCAGATCTCCTAATGCTCTCACCCAGGGGCCTCAGATACACATTGAACGAGAGTGGGGACAAGATGGAACCCTGTGGGATCCCACAAGGGAGCTCCCCCTGGAGACAACAAGCCACTCCCTATCCCACACCCACCCCCGAGGGGACGATGAGCCACCACCTATCATCACTCCCTGGGTTCTCCCATCCAGGAATGAGTGTAATGACTTGAGTGGGCTCATGCAGCCCCAAGAGGTCCTGCATTTATGTCAACAACACTCCATGATCTATGGCATTGGCAGAGAGGCTGTCATGATACACAGGTAATTCCCCCAGAGAGTTCTGGAATCCTATTGGATCCATTAGTCTTTGTGGGTGGACCATACTCAACTGGGCAAAGAAGGGCATATGCCATTGGTTTGATCACTTTCCCTGACTTGGCTACTTTTTACTGATAATTTTTATAATAATGCTTTCAGGGGACTATAATGAAGCCAGCAATAACAGTTGCTTCAAAAGTTTATATGATTGAGTGAGAAGGTTGCTCTGTTACATCTGTTGCCTGCTCTGTCTGATATGCATTGTATTTGAACAAGGAGATAAAATTTCTATAACAATTTTCAATAAATTATTAATTTAAAAAAATCTAAATCAGCAACAGTCTTTAATTCTAGGATCTTTGGCTTATTAGATTGTCTTATGGAGCAGACTATTGCAAAGTTGCTGAAGCAGACGTTTTATTGATCTGTAAGCAAAGTCAACCTATGCCAGATGCCAACTTCTGCTGAATGTTTAATATCATTAACATATTTATGACTGTGAGCAAGAAGATAATTTTGTCAAAGCAAATAACAGGTGTGTGAGAGTGTGTGTATAGAGAAAATTACATATACAGTACATTAAAATAATTTAAAGCTATCAATCAACAGAGACCAGACAAAACTGCGACAATATAGTTTGCATACTGCTGTGTTAAAAAAGGATGTTAGCCCAGTAAAATCTCTTTTATGCTGATTTTATGCTGCATCTAGACTTTTACCATATAGAAACGAGGACCAGATTGTTAAGCCACTTCAACCCTGTCATAAGTGAGGGGAAAGTACTGCCATATAGGGCTGTAGCGGAATGTCGCAGCGGTAGCTATTTCCACCGGAAACAGCGTTTCCGCAATTAGTGGTATGACGTGGGAGAGGCTTTCATTCCACTAGTTTCATTCCACTACTTCCGCAGTTCCACTAATTTCATTCCGCTACCTCCACAGGCTTCACAAAATAGTGGAAACATGACATTTTTGCTACTTCCGCCAGCACCACAAAATAGCGGAACAACGGTTTTCCAACAGTTTCCGTAATTTTTCCGCAATTCCGCATATTGCAGAATGCGGGCGGAATTAGCAGAATGTCCTCAGAAATGCTGCGGTGTGGCGTGGGCAATTCCAAAATGGCAGAATGGAATCGCGGCGCAGTAACTGCTGGTGCCATATCAGCCCTACTGCCATACCCCCACCTACTGGAAGGGAAGATTACAACCATCATCATGCCAATTTATGAGATTCTGAAGACATTAAGGCTAATCTTGCCCAACTGAAACATATTAATTAAAATCAAAATGGTCTAGTCAGGACTCTAGAAAAACTTCCTTGCTATCACCATAACCTTATCACTGTGGATATTTCATTATTTGATCAAATGTTCAGGTTACAGTTGTCAAATGTGGGTACGTAAAATTAGGTACCTAAATTGATATCCAAAATCCAATCTAGAGAGAGAGTGAGGTTGCCGTGTTGGTCCCATTGTGGCTTCCCCAGCCATTGCTCCGTTTGTGCTATGTCTTCTGCAACGTAAACAAGTTATTCCTCCTTCTATTCCAGTGGTACGTAGGTAGTAGGATGGTCTTTCTTAGGGATGTGCGAACAGAACCACGTTCAGAAATTCGGTTTGGTTCGAAAATCGAGTTTGGTTTGAAAGTTTGGTTCGATTGACCGAACTATTCAGGTTCAGTCCGAACTTCCAAACCGTGTTCGCACATCCCTAGTCTTTGTCCTAAACCAGTGACCAGAAAGGATCCTAGGGGTGAGGTGATGATAGGTCCTCCTGTGAAATCCAGCTCTGTCAATCACCCTTGTAAATGTGCGCATCCTGGCATTCCAACGTGATCCAAGCTGCACCTGATTTGCATGTGCATTGCCTCTCCTGACCTTCTAATGACACTTTCCTGCATGTGTGAATAAGCCCCTAGTTTGTTTGCAGGACCTGTAAAGGTTGTAGGACCTATGGCAGCCCCTTTCCCAATCACAATTGTATCTAAACCTCATCTGCTTTGAGATGTTCCAGTGCTGGTTGCAGCTGCCTTGGACAAACATGTGATCCCACATGTCCTACAAATCCCACTTTCTATCTCTCATCTGGAGAGGTGAATGACTTGCACAGCATAGTTCTCTGCATCTTAAAAACAAAGTTTGCAAAAATTGTTTACTTGAATGCTTGGCAGAAAATACCTTCCTGGACATTTGCATCTCCCCTTCCCTTTGAGTATTCCTTTTAAACAGGTCAGAGCCCTTCCAGAAACTGACCAAGGAGATAGAAAAGATGTGCAGCAAGAATCTTACATAGCTCTTCTCAGGCAGTGCTAAGCGCTGTGGGCTGACACTACATGGTGCTTAGCGGACTGACAATCACCTCCAAGCTAATTAATTGTTCACAAATTCTGGCCAGTTATTGGCTGTAACCACACTCCAAATTACTGTGTGGAAGTGTGGATTTCCTGTTTGTAAAAATGATATCTCTTTACGGTCAGTTCTATTGGTCTGAGGTTTTACAAAGGTTTACCATATCTCAGTTTATCAAAGGTTAAGTTGGCAGCATCCTTTAATTAGTCAGGAGACTGAGCAGTTAATTCTGTGCTGGGAAAAGTATTATCTCATGGGTACCTACATCTTTCTTTTCATCCACTGCTGAGAAATCTTTTCTTGTGCTTAGTGAATAAAACATGTTTAATAAAGTTTCAGTAGCTTCTTTGTTATACTTCTATACTTAACAAGTGACTCCTATTCTTAGAGCCTTATATAGATTAGATTTTTCTATTGCAAGGTTTTCATTTTCATGTTTTTCAGCAAGCAAGTTTAGGTGTATATTTAATGTATTTCCATCAGGCCTTTTCAAAATTTAAAGAAACAAAAGAGGACATTAAAATGCAGCTGTTCAGTCTACAAACTGTAAAAACAATTACAGTGCATATTACAACACGCCTTTCCAGAAAGGGTTAATAAGTTCTTCTAACTCAATTAGGGCGCAGCTTGTTAAATTTTAATGAAATGGTAATCAATTTGTCTTCACTGCTTGCCTCTCTGTGCACCCCAGGCTTCCACAATAATGGTCCAGCACCGCACACCCTGGCATGTCCGATTACTTAAGCAAATTAAATTATATTACTTTAGGGAACCACTGGGATAACATAAAAATAACTTTATGTAAAACAAGGCTATATTTGGAGAATTTTATGAATACTATTGGTATTCCTTTAGTAACTGATAATCTTACCAAGACCACACTGCTCATGTACACTGAGTAAAACAATATTTAATCACAGTGTGATTTTTGTTAACTTGTATCAATGACAATGTGATTTCTAGGTAGTGAACTTTTCATTATAAGGAGGCTCCTACTCCTGTTTTAGACTGCTGTATTCTCTGGTCAGTAATGGTTGCTTTCTTGACCTGATTTTGGTTCTTTTTACTTTCCTGAGCTGCTTATAAAGAAGCAGTTCCCAGTCTTTCTCCTGTGTGACCTAGGGACTTAGGGTGTTAACAGATGAGGCATTACCCCTGAGCCATCAGCCCCTGAGCCACCTGCCCATCTGAAAGGTGCCCACCAGATGTTCAGCCTGGGGATTCCCTGAAGTGACTCCACACAGCATCAACCCAGAAAATGTGAAGTACAGCATGTGGGCAAAGCCAGGGTAACAGTTGCCCATGGGGCAACCTCCTGTGTGTTAGGGTGTACACAGTCACTGCATGCATCCAGGTCTGCCAGCACCATGGAGGTGCTGCTAGCATGCCCCTCTCACCTGACGCATGGCCGGGAGAGGAAATCACAGATCACACCCCACTCAGCTGTCAGGTGCCTCCAGGAGAAGGAAAATTGCTAGCTCTCCTCTCCCTTGCCTTCCCTCCAGGGACGCCTCTTAGCTGAGCAGGGCACAATCTCTGCCCCACTCCCCTCTCCCAGCCACCACTCAGCTGAGAGGGGCATGAGCCACATTGTCTCTGACAGAAAGGGGGCCATGACCACGGTAGTATTCTTCCCTAGTAGGCATGTGCGAACGCAGTTCGGCATTCGGGCCAAACTTGGCCTGTTCAGATGACCGAACTGAACGTCCAAACTGAACACTCGAACGGCCAAACAGTTTGGATGAGTTCAGATGAGTTCGGGAGTGGGAAAAACATGACTGGAAGGTGGGAAAAATATGACTGGAAATGGGAGGCAGTTGAGTAGCAGACTTCCTGGCACCAGAGGTGAAGACCAGGGGTGGTTTCAGGGTCAAATGATACTGATACCGAAAAAACCCCTTCAAATTCGGTTTTGGTATCGATAGCGCTATTTTCAGCTGTTCAGCCAACTTCAGCCGAACTGAACTCCGCCGAACCTAACAGCCGAACCTGAATTCGGGTTTCAGATCAAACGTCCAAACATCCAAACCACGTTCTGTTCGCCTATCCCTATTCCCTAGCCATGAGTCCCCCTTTCCATGCCCACAGTTCTCCTTTCCTGCAGGTGGATAGCAGCAGGCATGGAAAGGGCAGGGACACAGCCAGGGAATAATATCACTTGGGATCATCATCTTCCCTAGCTGCAACCCCCTTACCAACACCCCTCTCAGATAAGAGGAAGTCCAGGAGGGATCACAGATTGTGCCCCACTCACCCATCAGGTTACCAGGAGATGGGAGCACAGATCACACTGCGCTCAGCTGAGAGGTGGTCCTGGAGGGAGAGGGAGATGAAAGCTAGCAATCTCTATTCCCCTGAGGTTGCCTGACATGTGGGCAGATATTCCATCCATCCTGCTGTCCCCGGGGTCGACCGCAGTATTGCAAAATGGCTGCCAGGGCTGTTCTTGACATGCATGCACCCCTTTTCCAAAATGGTACCAGTGCTACCGGCCCTTTTCCAAAATGGAAAATATTGGGTGTTTTTACACACACATTTCTCCTGCATGTTTACTTTCACATCCTGAAATTTCTGTATGTCTAAATCACTCACCCAGATCCTAAAAATCCAGATCTTTGAACTTCTGCGTACAACTTCTCCCAGTTGAGATTATTAGTAATTGATTAATTGATTATTATTATTTATTTATTTATTTATGTTGAGGACACACTACCGCTTTGCATCCTGCCAACCCACAGTTTGGGAATTGCAGTTTTCAAGCTGCATCGAAGTGAAAGAATATGCTTCACTTTTATTTCCACAGAAATCTAATACATGTTTTTATCTTCAGGCATACATATTTTCATGCACATACAGTGTGATTGTGTTTATTAAGTAATATGAGTATTAGGTTATATTGTTACCATATTGCAAAGATAAGTAATCATGAGTTTCACCTTTCCTTATCAAGTCCAACAGTTTGGAAGCAGTAGGAAGGGGTTTTATTGGGAATCTAAGTCCACTGGGTGACAACAGCAGTAACAATGCAACTGGAGGCAAAGAGAGTAGGGTTACACCAGACCAACCCAAAGTGCATAGCTTTGGTTTAAAACAGCCACAGAAAATAAATGGGGATTTCCTGGGTGGAAAACACAAGTGTAGAAGGAGTGTTTGTCTGAATTTGAAGAAAGCCATTGAGGTATGGCTGGGATAGACACTGGAGGAATTTCAAACAGAAACAGCTGCTGGGGCTACAGAAGTATTTATTTATTTATATTATAATGTATATTTATTTATTTTTATTTATTTATTAAGTAGATTTTTATACCGCCCCATCCTGCACAGCAGCTCGGGGCGGTTTACAACAATAAAAACCATTTAAAACAGTTAAAATACAATTATAAAACATATCAGTAAAACAGGGTGGTATAAAAATAAATATACAGGTGGGGGATTAAAAATCACCC
>QEPC01012466.1:461330-493637 GCA_003113815.1 Sphenodon punctatus | reverse complement strand
CCCCCCCCTGCCCCCAACTCACGGTTTGTTTGTCCTTCTTGTCCCCGCAGATATCCTGCGGGGACGAAGCAGCAGCGGCGGCGGCCCCAGCGACGGCAGAGATGAAAGCGGCGGCGGTGATGAGAGTGCCGGCGAGGAAAACCAGCCCCCCCCGGCACCACCCGCAAGCAGGTAAGCTTGAGCTAACTCCATATCAGAACTGAATTGGTCTTATCTGACTTCACGCTGCATGGAAGAGAGCACTCTGCACATCTCAAGCAAGGTCATGGCCCCAGGCTTTCAGCAGACTTGCATTGAAATCACTCCTGCGGTTATATTTGCTTCAAATGTCCAAGATTTTTTCTGCAGCCACAAGAAGTTGAAGACTTGCCTTTTATTTACACTGAAAGCGGAGACTTAAAGTGCTGGTCTTTCAATCTTCAGGGTTTACAAGTCCACAGGTCATATGCCACCCCCTCCTGCCTCAGGCATCTCAGGGTGGCTCACAACATCTTAAAAACATTTGAAAACATTAAAATAAACAATAATGATTACAAATAAAAACAATATATAAACCCCCACCCCCCTACCCTAACCCAACCTATCCACCCTATCTCCCTCGGGAAAGGCCTGGCAGAACAGCCAGATCTTACATTGTCTGCGGAAAGAGGGGAGGTCAGCAGCCAAGCGGATCTCCGACAGGAGGGAGTTCCACAACCACAGAGTAGCCACAGCGAACGTCGTCCTCATAGTGGAAACCCGGGAAAGCTGGGGGACCTTGAGGAGGGTGCCTCCAGTCGACCGCAGGGGTCACTCCAGGACCCAGAGGGTGAGGCGGTCCTGCAGATAGGTGGAGTCCAAGCCATTTAGGGCTTTATAGGTCAACACCAACATCTTGAATTGGGCCCAGAAACCTACTGCAGAGAGCCACTGCAGAGAGCAAAGCACCGCTGTAATATGCTTGTGTCGGCCTGTCCCCATCAAGAGATGGGCCGGCCCATTCTGCACCAGCTGCAGCTTCTGAACCAGCACCAACGATAGCCCCACGTAGAGCATGTTGCAGTAATCCAGTCTCAAGGTAATAAAAACATGGATAACTGTGGCCAGATCCGAGTCAGAGACATATGGCCTAAACCGATGCACCAGGTGTAACTGGTGAAATGCTCCCTTCGCCACAGCCACCACGTGGGCATCCAGGCAGAGCTGTGGGTCCAGGAGAACCCCCAGACTCCAGACCTGAGTGACCAGGGGAGGACGGACCCCATCAATGATGGGGACCACCACTCCCTCGGCCTTCCCCACAACCATCACCTCCGTCTTGTCAGGATTTAGCCTCAGGCGACTCGCCCTCATCCAATCTCCCACAGCGGACAAACACTGGGTAAGCACTGAGACTGCCGGGCCTGAGTCGGAGGAAAATGAGAGATATAGCTGGGTGTCATCAGCATATTGATGACATCTCACTTCACACTCCTAACAACCTCTCCCAAAGGCTGCATGTACACGTTGAACAAGAGAAGGGATAAGTTTGAACCCTGCGGTACTTCACACGTGAGGTCCCGGGGAGAAGATGAGAATTCCCCCAGCCTCACACGCTGGGTTCTCCCAGCCAGGAAAGAGTGGAACCATTCAAGAACAGTCCCGTAAATCTTCGTCAGGTCCCTCAGCCAAGTCATCAAGAACTCATGATCAATGGTATCAAATGCAGTCGAGAGATCTAATAGAATCAACAGGGTCGAGTGACTCCAGTCAAACTCGCGGGACAGGTCGGTGGCCAAGGCCACAAGCACAGTCTCTGTGCCATAACCCGGGCAAAAGCCCGACTGCGAGGGATTGAGAAAGTTAATCCGGTCCAAATGCCCCTGAAGCTGCTGAGCCACCACCTGTTGAATAATCTTGCCTAAAAAGGAAAGGGTAGAGACTGGTTGATAACTGGCAGGGACGTCAGCATCCAAGGATGGTTTCTTGAGCAGGGACTGCACCAGCACCTCCTTGAGACAGCGCGGTACCCTGCCCTCCCCAAGGGAGGCGTTGACTATTCCCGGAAGCAATGGCCCCAATGTCTCCTGGCTAGCCTTAACCAGCCAGGATGGGCATGGATCTAGTTCACAATAGATAGCTCGAACAGTCTCAAGAGCATCCCCCGCATCTGAGGGTGACACCACCTGAAACTCATCTCATAAAACAGGACAAGAAGGGGTTTCTACTACCTCTGACTAGTTCCCTTGTGAAAAAGTCGCATCAAAACTGTGGTGAACTTGAGCGATTTTATTCGCAAAAAGTCCGCAAACACATCACAGCAAGCATTTGATGGTTCTACATCCAGGTGGAGGGAGGCGGGCGGGACTGACCAGCCCCATCACCACCCAGAACAGCTCAGTCAGGCGGGACTTAGCAGATGCAATGAGGGCAGCAAAGAAAACCTTCTTTGCTTTCCACACTGCAGTGGCATAGGTACGTAACCAGACTCTATGTCATATCCGATCAACTTCAGTATGCAAATGATGCCACCGTCACTCTAACCACCGCCCTTCCTGCTTCATCTGCCACAGCTCCCTGGTATGGATACCTGGGATATGGATACCTGAGAGTCACACAGTCGATGGCCTCCATTAGCATGGTATTCCACCTGGACATGAGGTCATTGATTGAGCAGCCATCAAGGTCAGCGGAAACATCCCCATGAGCTATCTGGAACCTTTCAGGTTCCATAAGCTTTCAGGGGGCAAACCAACCTTACTGGTTCTACTTCCTCCCAGGGGTCAACATGTGCCAGGATATCTGCCCGGAGGAGATAATCTTTCCATGACAAGGGCACTGTTGATACCTCCCCCACCAACAGATCCCCCACCTCAAGGCCTGTGCAAAATATCATGTCCAAGGTATGTTCTCCAAAATGTGTGGGGCCCACTGCTCTGAGACAGACCCATGGTTGCCATGGCGGCCATGAACTCACGCTCTGCCACTTGAAGGCTGGCATCGGCATGGATATTGAAGTCCCCCAGAACTATCATCCTGGGGGACCGCAAGAATCACCTCCAACACCAGCTCAGTCACTGTGCAGGGAGGTTACTGTACGGATGGGTGCACGGTATATCAGCAGTATCCCCACTCTGTCTCTGGCCAAATCCAACCCCAGATGGAGACCCTCTATACCCATGATAGATCACACAGGAAATCTCCTCAGACCAGGCATCCTTAAAAATAATGGCCACACACACACACACACACACACACACGTCCCTCCAGCCGCAGCTGATGCTGCACAGAGTACCCAGCTGGAACAAGATCAGCCAATATAGGCCCTGATTCAATGTCCAGCCAGGTTTCTGTGACACATGTGAGGTCAGCCGCCAGGTGCAGGATCAACTCCTGGACCGCAGTTGACATGTTAGCCACTGACCTTGCATTTATCAGCATCAAGCCAAGGCCAGGGGCCATCTAATCCCTATCACCTCAACACCTGCCTGGCGATCAGTGAGTGGGACAGAAATACACCATCAGTCCAGTCTCACAGGTCGAATCCACCTCCCAGAAGAACCATAATTCCCCCAGCCCAGAACTGCAGAACTATGACTGCAGACCCCCCATCTGCTCCACTGACCCCCCCCAGCTCCAGCCCCCTGAAGGAGATCCCCACCCCACATCCTCCTCTACCACCAGAGGATCCATCCCACTCTCTCAAAGGGCTGCACCCCCTTCGTCACACTGAGGGGGTCAGCCCTTCCCTCTCTAACATAGTCCCCTTGTCCCCCTCCCTCATAAAGAAAGCATCCTATTCCCACCCCAATCCCTCCTTAAAAACAAAGAGTAAAGTCCACCCCCCCAACCCTCCCAGTACTGCTAAGGGTCATGCTGTCCATGCTGAACTTGGAAGTCCTGGCTGTGCACCCTGGACTTCCAGGTTTGCTGTCCTTATTGCATCTGCAAAGTCACGTCCAGCGGAGCTTTTCTGGGGGCTGAAAGGTTTGGTCAGTCTTGTCTATCTCCGCCTAGACCTGGAGCAATCCAGCAGTTATCGAATACTTTGTAGATAAGATTGCTCGCATCCGCCACAACTTCGGTTCTGCAGTTATTGCAGAGGATCATCTTGGGGCTATGGATACCCCATCCTGTCCTGTTTTGTGGAATTGGTTTCAGATGGTATCGCCTGCCAATGTGGAGTCCTTCTTGGGATCTGTTTGTGCCACAACTTGTGAACAAGATCCTTGTCGATCCTGGCTGGTGAAAGCCAGCCAGGAGACGCTACGGCCATTGCTGGCTGGGGTGGTTAGTGCCTCCATTTGGGAGGGCAGGGTCCCTGAATACCTGAAGGAGGCTGTGGTTAGGCCCCTGCTCAAGAAACCATCTCTTGACGCTGATGCTCCTGCCAGTTATCGGCCGGTCTCTAACCTNATCTGACTCCAACCGACTTCTCCATAGGGCCCATTTGTGGTCCTATGTTGAGGCTGTGAGGACAGCAAAGGAGTAGTTCTTTGCTGCCCTCATAGCGTCTGTGAAGTCACGCCCGGTGGAGCTGTTTCGCGTGGTGCGGGGGCTAGTCAGTCCGGCCTCCCTCTGTCTGGACAGGGACTTGTCCCAGGCACGCTGTGAGGAGTTTGTCACCTACTTTGCACCTATTTTGATGCTGGGTTGGGGGCAGTAGGTTGAGAGCACGTCTGGTCCAAATTTGTGGGGTGAGTTTCAGGAAGTGACGCCAGCCGATGCGGTAGATGTCTTGGGGTCTGTGAGAGCCACCAGTTGTGAACGTGATCCGTGTCCGACCTGGCTGGTGAAAGCCTCCAGGAAGAAGTTGGGGACGGTGCTGACAAGAGTGGTTAACCCCTGCAGCAGGGGAGGTTGTCGCCTAGCCTCAAGGCCCCCTGCTGAAGAAACCATCATTGGATGTGGACGCACTCGCCAGCTACCGACCTGTCTCTAACCTTCCCTTATTGGGAAGGTTATTGAGCGGGCGGTGGCGATCCAGCTCCAGGCGCATCTAGATAGCATCCTGGACAAGATGGGGGTGATGTTGGTGGGTGAAGGCCCGGGGGGCCTGGTAGTGATTGAATCTTCCCTGGTGGGGGGGGGGTCGCCCTCCAATAGTCTCGCAGGTATGGAGTCTGGGTGTGCTTCTCGATTCATGGCTCAGCCTGGAATCTCAGATTGTGGCTGTGGTGGGGAGTGCATTTCATTGGTTACATCTTGTCTGGCGGCTTCGGCCGTATCTCTGACTCTGACCTTGCCACTGTCATCCATGCCTTCATCACCTCGAGGCTGGATTACTGCAATGCGCTTTAGGTGGGGCTACCCGAGAAGCTTGTCCAGAAACTGAAGCTAGTGTAGAATGCAGTGGCCTGCCTCCTTACTGGAGTGGGCCGCAGGGAGCACATGACACCTTTGCTCTGCACTGGCTGCCTATAAAGCACCGAGCTAGGTTCAAGATGCTGGTTTTGACCTTCAAAGCCCTTCACGGCCTGTGCCCTGCTTATCTGATGGATTGACTCACTCCCCATGTGCCCGTGTAACCGCTGAGATCATCCTTGGGCACCTTTTTGGAGGTTCCCCAGCCGAGACAGGTGGCCGCTGATGTGAGATTTTTTTCGGTGCCTGCCCCTGTGCTGTGGAATTTGCTCTCAGAGGAAGCTCGTTTGGCCCCCACCCTCCTGTTGTTTTGATGTTTGTGTAAGACCTGGCTATTCTGCCAAGCTTTTGGTTGGGGGGGGGGAAGAGTTTGGGAGGGAGGGTGAGTTTTATGATTTGTTTTAAAATCTGTTGATTTGTTTTTAAATGTTTTATTGTTAATTTTTTTGTGGTGTTCGCCACCCCAAACTGCCTTTGGGCAGGAGGGGCAGGATATAAGTTTTAAATAAATACAATAAAAATAAAAATAAATATTCTCTTGGGAAGAGAACTATCTGCACTGATCACTGCTTATTGGCCAGCTCTTCTCAACATCAATTAAATGGATTTTTATAAAACACTAAGACTCTAGTTCTCTCTCCTCAGAAGGGAGAGAGAACCCTAACCCTACTTGTGTAAAGTCTCCCCCTCCCGCCAGTCTTGAAACTTCCCACAACTTAGAGAAGAGGGAGAAGCATCGTTCACTCACACCAGTAGAACCTTGGCTACTGGTGCTCTGGAAGTCATAAGTCAACCTTGATGGAACCCCAGAGAATAGCTTGTACTACAAAAGCAGTGCTGCACCTTTATTCTGGGGTCCAATGAATCCAGGGTACTATCCGGGGCAGGGTCACCATTAAAATGTCACACTTTACCATGGAATACACTGCAAATAAAAAACTCTGCGTAAGAGCAAACATGACAGTAACCTGATCTGGTCCACTTTATTACTGGGCCACCAGATGTTCACTTGGACTGAATGGCTGAAGTCACAGCCCTGGCTAGCACCAACCTGATCAGGGCAAAGCGGGCCAGAATGTGTTTGCATGTCTGTTTCCATTGGCCAGGATCAGGACTGCCATGGCTGGCTGCCACAGCAGTCATCATAGGTTTCCCATCATGGTGGGGGCGGGAGGCACTGGCCGCAGCATGGGAGCCGAGGCAGGGCTGGGTGGCTGGGTTGTTTTTGCATCTATCCACCTCTCCAGCCATTCCAGCAGTGTGAACATTTGTTCCATGACCTGACCCTGTGTGGATCATGTCCATGGCATCTTCCTGACCCGAGGTGGGTCAGCTTGCTGCTGAAGGCTTGGTCACTTCTGTTTTTACAAACCTTGGGACCATTCTCTGGGTGGAAATGCCTCTATGTTCTGGTGGTTCTATGGCAAGAATAGCAGTCAGAGGTTTACCTTAATAGGATCTTCCATGTGGCCAAACTGACCTGGTCAGAAAATGGTGTTCTTTTTGCCCGCAAAGTTGGGATGGCAAGCAGTAGCTAGTGCTGACACATCAGGGTATGAATGAAAGCATGGTGTTTTGATCATCTGACTTAAAAATGCATACACCATCTTTGCAATAGACACCCATATTCATAACTATTAAGAGTGGGGCCACTTTAAGACATGCTCCCCCCTGCGCATATTTGGGCTGGGGAGAGGGGAATGCGCAGCCCGAATATGCACAGAGATTGACCGGTCTGAAAGCTGCCCCCACCCACCCACACGGTTTTACCGGCAGAGACATGCAGGGATGCAGAACTTGATTTCCTGATCTGCATCCCTGCGTGTCTCTGCCAGCAAAGCTTCGCACGGGGGTGGGGGAGGGACAGCTTTCAGACAGGCCAATCCCCGTGCATATTCGGGCTGCACATTTCCCGCCCCCCCCCTCCGCAGTCCAAATATGTGTTGGGGGGGGCATGCGTGAAAGTGGCCTAAGTGGTACTCAATCTGTCTTGCTCAGGAGTTCTTCTAAACACCCTGAATGACCCCAGCTCTCCAGCATATGGGCCTACTAAGTGAGTAGGAGGTTTACTACCAAACTTATCTCCATGCATTTTCTAAACACCTTTGCCACACGCTTTACCATTCCATCCTTATTTCATTAATTTTCCACTTCTCTAACTACTTCATCTCTTAGCTCTCTCTAGTCCAATCCCCATTAATACAATGTAGGATGAGTTGATTCACTTACCATTAACTGAATGAGTCTTGGAGCCAAATTAACTCATCACCAGTCACCTACATCCGATTAACAAAACATAATGCCCATTTCAGCATGGTGTTTCCATTATTTTCTCTTAATAATTTGTTCTAAAATTATAATTAGAGACCCATCCATGTTCACTGCATTTTCCCCATTGGTGGCAATGAAGAAAATGCAGTGAGGACAGGTCCCTGATAATGGAGAACAGACTTGGAAATTTTCAGCCATCCTGTTAATTCATATTCCTTTCCAAAGTCTCTTCTGTGTAATACCCAGACACTGTATTTTATTATTTAAAATGTCAATTTTTATCTCTAGCTCCAAATAGAACTTTAATAAATGAAAGGTTAATAATTTTGCTCTTCAAATAATTTATCACAGCTTATATTTGCTAGGAGAATTAGATCTATTTATCTGGGACTAGCTTTCATTCAGGTTAATATTTATTTGCCATTAAGAAAACACTGCCAATATGATTTCAATAAGCCAATCAATGTTATGAAACTTCGCTGCTTTGAATTAATAAACCACCTTTCAGTCACTGTTATTAAACGTCTACAAATTCACAAGAATTAGGAAGTTATCTACTAAAAGAGGCCAGGCCAGTTCTCAGACTTTTTGGACCAACAATCACTGTCAAGTCTCAAAGTTTCTATTGGATCATCATATGCCCCGCTGGCAATGGACATGGCTAGCTGTGGGCCACACCCCTCACCACAGCATTGTAGATCCACAGTTGGGGAACCATTGGGTGTTTTTAGAGGGACGTGGGTCAGCCAGCCCCTGGAGCTACTCTGTGGGTGCACCCCCACATCCTCCTGCTCCCAACCCCACCTTACTCCACTTTGGATGAACCCAACAGGTTCCCCTGGACATGGTGCCCCCCCCCGTTCCCCCCACACCGTAAATTTGCAGATGGGTTGCCCAACACTTTTGGCTATCACCTGCAACTCTATGGTGTTGCTAGGGCAACAGCCAGCCTGGAACAGGACTGCTGTGTGGGTCTGTCAAGCAGATGAACAGCAGCTCTACTCCAGGCTGGTAACCCGGGTTAGGCCGACCCACTCTGCTGGTGGCACTCCAGAATTTTCTAAAACTTTGAAAGCAGGACTCTGCCAGCTCCACTTCCAAATCTAGTTGGCTGCCTTCAGTGAAGCAGGCTGGCACTGCCATCACCGGAGTTACTGTCCATCTATTTATAACAATTGTGCTTACCTGATTCCTCAGGGAAATGAAGGTTTTCCTCCCTACTCAGCACCGGACTGCAAAGAAGTTGGTGGCCAGGGTGCGTAAAGGATATGCTCGAGAAAAAAAGGGTCCAGATCATGGATGTCTCTCTCTTAACTTGGGATCAATTTTTAGTGCCACTGCTTTTGTGTTAGAACTGGATCCAGGAGCCAGATCCAGGAACTAGAAAGGGTCCACATAAAAACTTGCTGGGGGTTGCATTTAGCCTCCAGGCCTGAGGTTCCTCACCTCTAGGGTAGATAGTCTCGGCACTGCCTTCTGACTTTAAATAGAGAATCAGTGCAATGCTGTATGTGAGGGAAGGGACCCTGTGGGCTTATACCCAAACACCCAAAACTCAACCACCCACCAGTCTACCCTGCACAGCTACAAGCACTGTAAGCTATCATAAAGGGAGCCAGCCCTCTCACAAGACAGCAATAGGCACATAGAACAGGACTTGCTCATACCAAAGCCACTGGCAGAGCAGATCTATGGGATTCCACTCCCAGACTCAGCCTCTACCCAATGGGTATTGCTGCCTTTTCTTTTGTGTCAACAACCTCACTTCTCACAGCATCTGGACTTTGCCAATAACTGGGCAATCCCCTCCACAGCCCCTGCTCTGTCAAATCCCTTCCCCCCTCGCAGCCTCTACTTTGCCTAGTTCCCACCCATCCTCACCTAGCAGTCCCTGCTCTGCCCAGATCTCTTCCCCCCCACACACAGAATGCATACTCTGTTCTGCCTGGATTCCTCAACTCGCAGCCCCTGCTTTGTCCAGATCCCTCTCCTCCCCAGCCCCTGCTCTCAGTGCCCCGAGGGCACTCACCATGCTGCCTGGATACAGTGTATCCCCTCTACGGCTTCCTCCCTGCATGGCCACCAGTGGTGGCCCTCGCCTGAGGATGCCTGGGGCAGTGCTCTGCCACCACTCTCCCCCCCTCATTTCACCACACACACCCCGGTGCCTCACTGACAGAGCGCTCACTGGCTGAGTCAGCAGTCAGAGCAGCGTGGTGCTCCGATGCCAATTTCAGCTGCCCGGCAGAGACAGAGTTCTCAGTCAGTGAGAGATAGCCTCTGTCTGGGTCTGACTCCCTTCTGGGACTCCAGAGTCTGGAACCCCAAAAGGGACAAACTTGAACTGAACACGAGCCGGGTGGCTGAGCATTCACTCCAAGTGCCGCAGCTGGGAAATGAAATTTCCCGCTCATGGCAGCTTTGCATTAAACCCTATGGGCTCAATGCAAAGTCTCACCTGGGCATTCAATGGAGGCACTCGGCGGCGAGATGTGCTGCAGCACGCATGCTTGAACTGTTGAGCATGCGTGCTGCAGCCTATCTTGCCGCTGAGCACCTCCACTGAACCCTGAAGCCTCACCTGCCTGGTGGTGCCTGCCTGTCTCCAGTCTGACTCCTGAGTCCTGCCTGCAACTGTGAGTAAATGGGATGGGGGGGGACTTGGGGAACAGAGGTTGGGGGCCTGGGATGGAAGGGGGGGAGGGTGTGCACACCCACCTTCCCCCCTATTCCCCAATATTGCACACCCTCCCCCCCTTCCATCCCAGACCCCCAGCCTCTGCTCCCTGAGTCCCTCCCACGTTTACTCACACCCCCCTTCCCCAGTGTCTCATCTCCCCAGGTTGGGGGCCTGGGATGGAAGGGGAGGAGGGTGTGCGAGACTGGGGCAGAGAGCCATCCCAGCAAAGGGGAAGAATTTGTCCTTGGCACCCTAACACACAAGAGAATTCACAGAAGAGCAGGGACACCCCCCCCCCCTTCCATCCCCTGGATCAGCATCAGGAGCCAGGTGCTCTCTCACTGCTGCTGGGGAATCCCTGCCCTCTAAGTGGGACAGAAACAGTGACTAGTGCGCAAGGAGGGATAACAAAGATCCCTACCTCAAAACTCAACTCTGGGTGCCGCCCTGCTTGTTGTCCCTCCTTGTGCACTAGTCTCTGTCCTGCTTAGAGTGCAGGGATCCTTGGCTACAGCAGCAGTGAGCAAGCGCCTGGCTCCTGATGCTGATCCAGGGGATGGAAGGGNAGGTTGGGGGCCTGGGATGGAAGGGGAGGAGGGTGTGCGAGACTGGGGAATGGGGGGGTTTGGGGGGGAGGGTGTCGTGGGGACAGACTGGGGGTGTTTTTTGGGGGAAGGGTGTTGCTCTGTGTTTAAAATGACCTCTCTACTCATGCTTGGGATGGGTGAAGGAAAGCAGCAGCAATGCATCAATGAATGCATTGCTGCTTTCCTTCTCTCCCAACATGAGTAGAGAGGCCATTTTGTAAATTTGTAGTCCCACTGGTCATGGCTACTCTTTTTTTTTGTAAATGATCCCTTCGCTGTTTCACTGCTGCTTCCTGCTGATGCTGAAAAGTAGTTTGTGTGGACAGGCATTTGGCTGCCGGGGATAAGGTGTGGCTGCTGGGGGTGATGCTGGTTGGACTCAGGACCTGCTTTGGTGGAAATGCAGCCCAAAAAGGGGCCAAACTGTTTTTCAAAAAGGCGTCTGTATTCTTGAACAGGAAGTTCGTTGGTGAAGCTACTAGTGATGCTGGTCTGGATGTGTCTGATTTGGTGGCCATGCATCCCTGAAACTGGCCAATTGTTTTAAAAAAGGCCTGTGTGCTTGCACAGGTGTTTGGCTGCCGGGGATGCCTTTGGTGGCTTGTGGGAATGGTTTGGTTTGTTTGTGTGGTTTTCTGGGTTTTATATGGGTTTTGTTCACTTGATGATGTGGAGTGTTAAATATTAATCCCCCCCACCAACACACACGCAGCAGAGGGTGAGGGGGAATTAGTATTTAATTCCCCGTGATTCAATTGAGGTTTCGAAATTGTGAGATGTAACGTTTAGTCTGGTGATCTTATGGGTGTTCAAAACGCTAGAAATGTGATGTTTGTGATAAAATTGAGGTTTTGAAATTGTGAGATTTAACTGTTAATCTGGTGATCTGCCAGCTTTTGAACCTGGCAGAGAAGGTGAATATAACCTGCCTAAATGAAATTGCTGGATTAAGTAATGTAATGTCCATCCAATGTTAACCCTGGGAACTCCTTGCTGCTGGCTGGGTTATGCCCTGGCTCTGCCTACCGTGTCCCTGACTCTGCCTACCATATCCCTGGCTCCACCCCTAGGCTAGGCTCCGCCCCTAGGCCCCCTGACCTTATTGCCCCAGTGCCCCTCCAACCTCAAAACCCACCAGCTGCCCCTGATGGCCACTCTGTTCCAGACTGACAGACCAGACCAGACCTGGCCTCCCTCCCCTAACTCTGATTGGCTATTGCAGTTTCACTCACTTTTGCTGCCTGTCTCGTGCATCTTCTGCTGCTGCTGCTTGCTACCATGTTCCTCCTGCTGCTGGTCTCAGTGTTTTCCCCACAATGGAGCAAACTTTTGTAAAGTGGGCATGGGATCAGGTTCGTCCCACTCCCCACTGCTGCCAAGGGGCCCAGGCACAATTGAGACCCTTTTTGCCATGGTAGCTATGCCCCTGTGCTAAATGGCTGCAAGAAATTACTGAAGAAATGCAAAAATTCTGCATCAGGAGAGGGTCTGAATATTTTCAATACATGGATAGAAAAGTTTAAGCTTCATCCCAGTTTTATTCAAAGTCAGTGCACTATCTGTCATCCTCAGCATTTGTGCAATTTCCTTTTGTTTTATTAATTACAAAAACAAATGGAGCCCCATTTATTTTTGTAACTAATATAATGAAAATGACAGATTAAGTAAATGACATTTGTTTGATGTTTTATTTTATTAATTTTTTTAAAAAAAATCAGTGTCCGTGTGCAAAATGACCTGTTGTTGTTGTTGTTGTTATTATAAACATTTGTATAGCGCCAGCCGTGTGCCTGGCACTTTACAGAACATAGAAATAGTCGTGGTCCCTGCGTATGGCTTACAATCTAAAAGACAAGGAGGGGGAGACAGAGAGAGGGGACAGTTCACTCAGGGTAAGTCCTTGCAGGACCAGACCCCAACAAGTCATGTTCTTCAGTGAATTTAGCTCAACGGTCACTCAAGTGCTTTAGGAAATTAATTTAAAGTCCTTTTATTCCATACAGAGCCAGTCTCTATATGATCTCCACCAGTATTCTCTATACACAGGGCGTTTTTAGACAAGACAACCAACGCATATTAGAAAAATCTAATGTGCATTTAAGCTGGAATTTTCAAGATGTAAAATTAGTTTCATAAACCCCCAACATCACAGTTTTATGAAACCGGTTTCACAAACTCACGGTTTAAAATGTGTTTTTAACGTTTAAACAATTAATGTGGATTTAAATAGTGCTTTAATCTGCTTTTCTGCTTGTGAAAACATTAAAAGCGGTTTACTTTAAATGCAGATTAATTCTAAATCCAGATTAATTCTAAATACACAATAACACACAAGTCTAAACATTAAATCTGGATTAAAATAAGAACCGTTTCAATGCGCAATAAATACTAAGCCACAGTCTCTTAAAGCAGGCAATAATCCTCTTTCTCCCAAGCAGTCAGTCAATTTTTATTGTTTTGCAACTGTCACAAATTTAAAAATCAAAACAGTGAACAATAAAAAATAATACATAACAACTCTCGATAGGATAAAGCAAGTTTCATTCTAATCCTATTAGTATTTAAAGCAAACATGGCAACTATATAGGTGATGTATTTAGATTTGTTGCCTAACAAATATTTGCTCAGATTTAGGCCAATAGACAAACTCATGCTTTGGAAACAGAGGACAAATCCAGACGTCTCAAAGGTATGAACATAATGGGCATGACAAAAGATAGTGTGGAAGCAATTCTAATGAATCAGATTTGCATGGGCATAATTGGCCTTTATTGAAACTGCCCACTAAAATATTTGAATAAAATAAGGATAAACCATAAGTTAATAAAAGAAGTTCTCAGAGGAGGAGATAAAAAAACTAAATAGGGTTCAAATTCAAAATTGGATTTTACTACTGATAAAAATTGAGAGATTCTGGAAACGCTTATGTAGCGGTGAAGCTTTGCCAATGGTAAGTCAGGCAGGTTTAGGGCCAGCGCCCAAGCAGCAGTCTCGAACAGAGAATTAGCAACAAAAGTGTCTCTTATTCAACATGCCTCCACCATAGTCTCTCTCAGGCCAAGCAGCCCCTGTCTGCTTGCCTCTCTGCTTTCAGCAGGCTTGCTCAGTTTAGGGCTACCTCCCCATCAACCTCTCAGCTTTTAAAAAGTCAAGGCAAAGTTTGCCTCTAATGGCTCTGAGCCCCTTTTACCTGCTTCCCCAAGTAGGGGTGTGCATGCGGTTTTCCTTATATCAGTAACAAAAATGACATTTGTCATTTTCATTATTGTTATTGTAATAACAAAAATGACAAAAATAATAATGAAATCAATAACGATAACGAACATCATTATTGATTTCATTATTGCCTGGCAACCTGGCAGGTGTTTTTGGAGGGAAATGTGGTGAGGGGAGGAGGAAGTAGACATCTTGGAAGCAGAAACAGTGTTGAACTCTTGAACTGGGCCTGTGATTGGAGGGAAAGGACCTGATGGGTGTAATCGCTGGCCAATGGGCAGCGCAAGCAGGTCCCAGGCAGTTAAATGGCACCCTGTGATTGTTCAATGTCTTCTGCTTCCCAGAACCAATCAGGGGAGCTCTAGAGGAGGGCACTACAACCCTTATACTGCAGGGCTGGGCTGCCTGACTCTGGTCCTGTGTTGGCTATTGCTCTCTCAAGGTGGATTTGCAGCATCTGCTGGTGCTTGCACTAAAATTCCTCCCATATATACCACTACCACCTTACCTTTCCAATCCTTATTCCTTACCTTACCTTCTACCTTTTTCCTTCCCCTTTGTCTCTCCCTGTACACATGGATGGATGGATGGATGGATGGAGAGAGAGAGAGAGAGAGAGAGAGTGGATATACCTCTGAGTTTTCTTTTTTCCATTCCTCTGTCTGTCTCCTCATGTCCATATATTCTATAGATATACATATTAGGTGTGTGTGTGTGTGTATGTATGTATATATATGTATGTGTGTGTGTATATGTGTATATGTGTGTGTATATATATATATGTGTGTGTGTGTGTGTGTGTGTGTGTATATATATACATATATATATATATACACACACACACATATATACATATATACATACATACATACACACACCTAATATGTATATCTCTAGAATATATGGACATGAGGAGACAGAGGAAGGGAAAAAAGAAAACTCAGAGGTATATCCACTCTCTCTCTCTCTCTCTCTCCATCCATCCATCCATATATATATAATTAAATCAAATTTTATTTGGTATGACCAGAAGTCATTGCCATAAATAAAATATCAAATTTACAGGATTTCTAATGCAATAACTATAAAATAAAATCAACATCATATAGTTACATCAACCACATAAATATATATATACGAATAAACAAATTCCCCAATAAACCCACATGTCTTTAGAGCAAAAAGCAATCTATGAAGCAAACGCAAAGCCTTAAGGATCCATTATTCTACTTATCCATTCGGCCACAAAGTAAGACATCTTGCTGAAAAACTTAATGCTTTTGCTTTTGTTACGGATTTTTTAGTTGTTCCATTGATTGATATTGATAATTTACCTTGACACTGTCCTTCTGTAGGGACCGTCCTTCTGAGGTCTACAGCCTAGAGAGGCCGCAGACTAATTATGTCAGCTCAGAGAGAGTATATTTAAGGAAACCCTGGAGTGAGACTCTGGCTAAAAGGCTGGCTTTGGATTTGAGCTCCTCCCAGTGTCTGGAAATGAAAACTCAGATTCTATCTCCTGATTCGCCTGATTTAGTGATAAAAGTGTTTGCACAGCTTATGATACTTCTCCGTCCTTGTCTTGACGGCAAAATACGAGGAGCCCACTTGCAAGACTTGGTTTGTAGATCCAAGTCATGGTATGATAGTGAATGTAAGGTTATAAAAAAGGAATTACAGTATTTGCTAAATGAAAATCGGAGGCAGGGAATATTTGTGCCTTCTCAGGAATTTCTGAAACTTAAGTCCCAATATAAAAAATTGCTAAAGATTAAGAAATGGAAATTTGAAGAAAAGAAGTGGGATAGGCTGATTGTGGCTGCTGAAACAGGGAATTCGGCCAATTTTTGGAAAGTAGTTAATGGCTTGACGCGGAGCAAATTGAGTTGGAGGGTTTTTCCTGTCTCCTCAAGCACTTGGGAATCCCATTTTGGAAAGCTTTTTTCTGGTATCCCTGACTCTTCTGACAAGGGGATATTCCCTATGGATGAGGCGGAATGGCTCCTGTAACTCCAGAGGAAGTGTCTGGTCTTATTGATGCTTGTAGGAATAGAAAGGCCCCTCATCTCAATTTAATTTCGATGGAGTTTATTAAAAACTTTAAAGACTGGTGGGTGCGAGTCTTGTTTGCTCTGTTTAATGCCATAAATCGATCTGGAATTATTCCTCTTGGCTGGGAAAAGGCAGTGGTGATCCCTGTCTTCAAAAAGGGTGATCCAGGGAACCCGGAGAATGATCGTCCCATTAGTTTGTTGTCAGTGGTTAGCAAACTTTACTCTAGGTATTTGCTATCCTGCCTGACTCGATGTTGCTCAAATTATTTACCCTGAACAAGCAGGTTTCCAATCTGGTCGTTCAACTATAGACCACACGTTAGTTCTAAGCCATCTTATTAGCAAATATACGCAGAGGAAACAGAATCTATTTGTAGCATTTATTGATTTGCAATCTGCCTTTGACCTCATATATAGACTTCCCTGGAAGAAATTGGAGAGGGCCTCTATAGATCGCTGCTTGCTCCATCTGATTAAAGCTGTATATGCTAACTCTGCTATGGCCATTATATTAAATAACTAGGGATGGGCGAACAGAACAGAGTTCGGAAATTCGGTTCAGTTCGGTTTGAAATTCGAGTTCGGAAATTCAGTTCGGTTTGAAATTCGAGTTCGGTTTGGTCGACTGAACATATGGAGTTCGTTCAACTTCCGAACCAAGTTTGGCCATTCAAAACCAGGTTTTTTGGTGTGTGTTGCCACTAGGGATGGGCAAACAGAACGGAGTTCGGAAATTTGGTTCGGTTCGATTAGGTTTGAAATTCAAGTTCCATTCGGAAGTTTGGTTCAGTCGACCGAACAGACCGAGTTCGGTCTAAACTCTGAACTTCCGAACTGCGTTTGCCCATCCCTATAAATGACAAAGGTTTTCTATATAAGGATATTCATTCATTCTCTGGTGTTAAACAAGGTTGTCTGTTAGCCCTGCCTCTCTTTAACATCTTTATCAACGATCTCATACCGGTAATGGTGGACTTGACATTGGCGCTGAAATTCCCCCTGAAATTGGCGGATCATCACCTTGGATGCATGTTATATGCCGATGACTAGGTATTGATGTCACAAACTAGACTGGGACTTAAAAGGCAGCTCGAGGCCCTGGCCTCTTATTGTGACACAAATCACCTTTCGATCAATTATACTAAGGGTGTCTTCAGACGTTACGAGATCACGGTGAACCACGGTGAATACCAACCTGTGGTCACCGTGTCTCGAACGTCTGTTTGCGGGGTGCCAGATGTTCGCCACGGTGAATCCCCACATGGGGTCTGTTTTGAACCACGCTTCCCGGGCTAGCCGGAGGAAGGTCCTGGGAAGCGTGGTCAAACGGACCTCGGACCGGGACCAATGAAAAGTCACGTCTGGCCACGCGCCACGGCCCGGGATCCCCGGCGGGATCCCGGGCCACGGCGCTTCCGGCCCGACGCGGTGGCCGCAATGGCCCCACCGCCCGCCCGTCTCCTCGGAGGGCGGGCGGCGGGGTGCATGGCAGGGGCGGGGCTGTGCGGCCGCACGTTGCACCGCGCGGCCCCGGCCCCTCCCAGTTTCCCCGCCGGGATCCCCCCAGGATGTCTGTTGTGGCGTTATGGGGTGACCCCGGCGGGGAACGAAGCCGGTGGTTTCGGTACGGGGCCAAAGGGCCCCGTAACGTCTGAAATCACCCTAAGTCAAAGGTGGTGGTTTTTTCCAAGGCTCAGTGGTTCATTAAAGGTCAGCCTATTCAGCAGGTCAAAAGATATAAGTATCTGGGATTTATCTTTTTCTCAAAGGGAGGCTGGAATTCCCATCTCCAGTTTCTTTTACTGAGATCAAAGGGGACTTTAACGGCTATTTTACGCTTTTTTCATTATTGTTGTAGGGGGTCTTTATTACCTGCAATTAGAGTCTTCAGTGCTAAAGTGATATCCCAATTACTTTACAGGGCAGCAATTTGGGCCCCTGCAGTTGTGGATAAATTAAGGGTGGTACAGGCAAAAATTTTACGGACTTTATATAGGGCTATAAATTTTATTCTGATCGTGGCTTTACGGCTGGAATTAGGTCAGCTTTCTATCAAATGCCTTGTTCAGAAACTACAATTGCAGCTTTGGCTTAGAGTGATGTATCCTTCGCCAGGGGGTTTGTTAGCCTATCTACAGGCAGACTCCCATATCAGTTCCTGGCAGAAATCGGCCCTAGCCAGGTTGTGCCATATGGGGTTTTCTGCTGCATATCTGGCTAATAAATCTTTTAACTCAGCCAGAGCTGAAATTGTTCTGAGATCAGAAGATTTAGATAAGCAGGAAGACTTGGCCGTGGTGGCCACATTCCACTCACTTAACAACTATGTCTGTCCTGTCCCAGAAAAAAGATCTATGGCTACTTCCCTTAAAGAATTTATTTCCTACAGACAAAGGTATCTATTTTTTGCGGCTAGTTAATGCTCTTCCCTCCAAAATTTTGGAGGGCCGTTTGACTGCAGTTCCTTTCAATTTGGGATTATGCCTGTTCG
This sequence comes from Sphenodon punctatus, assembly GCA_003113815.1. Classification (NCBI taxonomy): domain Eukaryota; kingdom Metazoa; phylum Chordata; class Lepidosauria; order Sphenodontia; family Sphenodontidae; genus Sphenodon; species Sphenodon punctatus. The sequence continues at coordinate 475,016 of QEPC01012466.1, read as the reverse complement.
ACCAGCTAGAAGTGGATACTGTGGGACATATATTGATTAATTGTCGAATGCATGATTGTTTGAGGGAGCTGTGGTTGGCCCACTTTCTTCTGATAAGACCTGGCAGAACCACCTCTGAGCTAGAGACATTCCTCTTAGAGGATTCCTCTAGAGAAATTTCTATAGCAGTAGCAAATTTTTTATTGCAGGCCTTCATTGTGAGAAGGAATTTTCTGTTATCCCGGGGTACTATCAACAAGGACTTGACCCCTGGTCTGCAGCTTATTTAACCAATGTTCTGAATTTTGATTAAGTTTTTCAGCAAGATGTTTTACTTTGTGGCCGAATGGATATATCTATCCATATTCATGGATATATATATATATAGGTACACCAGTTTTAGCCCTGTGTGTGTGTGTGTGTGTGTGTGTGTGTGTGTGTGTGTGTGTGTGTGTGTGTGTATATATATATATATATATATATATATATATATATATATATATGAATGATATTTAGATACTAGGCTGTTTTATTATATATATTAGGATTATAGGATAGGAATATGTTGTATTATACATATATTAGGTGTAGCTTAGGGTGTCTTTAGACATAACATCAACGGGTGTCTGAATGTGTGTTTTGACCTTCATATGAACACCGGTTTAGCCCTGTGTTCACCATGTGGCATTGCTTAGACACATAGCCCATTTGGGGGCAAATCGGTGTTTTGCTCACCACCCCATCTCCTCACGCTAGCGCTTCACTGTGTTGTACCTGCTAACACATCATGCAATATCATTGGACACAGCGTTGGCCACATGTTCAGCTGGAAAATGCAAATTGTCCTTGTGATGCAATGGTGTTCACATCGCATGTTCAATGGATGTTCAGTGGTTGGCCAAATGGGTATTGGGATTGTTATGGAGCTCATACACAATGGCCAAACATGTGCTTAGGCGTTTTGACATCTGGTCTTTGTTATGTCTAAAGATGTCCTTAGATTTACATATATCTATCTAAATATAAAACTAGATATTGTGTAAATACCAATAATGATACCAAAAAAAAAATATTTGTCTAAAATTGGTACCAATACCAATAACAACAACAATAAAAAACATTTCATTATTAACAAAAATGAAAATGACACATTTTAACAATGAAAACGATAACAAAAAAACACATCGGGCCCTGATACACACCCATACCCAGCGGTTTCTCATAAGTCCATCTCTTTGCTGCAGCAGCAGTCTTTAAACCCCTCTCCTGGGCTTAGAACAGAGCTCTCCCCTCCGACTCCTGCACCATCAGCAGCCTTCACTAGGCTGAGCTGCTTCCTCTAGCTCTCCTAGAATTGCTTCCCAAGGCTGACCTCAGCCACACCCTTTTGGAGGTGCAAACACAATTAGGCACAATCCTCTCTATTGGTGCACCTGCAGCGCTGTTCATGCCTCTACGAGGCCAGCAGTAACTATCTTAGAGGGCTCCCAACCCTCTGTGGCTTTACTCTGTCACTCCTTATCAGTGATAGAATCACTTGCATTGAGAGATCCCCAATCCTCTGCCACACTACCTTTTAAAACTGGAGGATAGAGAGGGATTTCAGAGAGTTCACATTAAAAACCTAATTTTGCATTACTCTTTAGGGTTTGTGAGAGCCAAATGGAAGGTGCTGAAACCATAAATATGTCCTCTTCCTCTAACACTAGTTTGTAGGGACGGGAATTTTGGTTTCAGAGCGAACAGAAATTGCCCCCAAAGGGCCATTTTGGAATCAAAATGTCAGTTTTGGGGTATTCAGGCATTTCAGTTCTTTTACACTGATTTTGTTTGGGGGTTTGTTTGTTTGGTTTTTGTATTGCATCAGTTTAGGGGGGTTTCATTGCTGCTTGTTCCCATTGATTTACATGGTAGAAAAAGATCAGAAACCAAAAAATCCTAAACAGGATCTGAAATGTATAAAGAACCAAAACAAAAAAATCAAAAACCAGCATTCCTCATGGAGTCCCATCCTTACTAGTTTGAGCCCACAACAGATTGGAAATCAACATAGCAAAAATTATGGTATTTAGCTCAAGAAAACGGAACAAGTAGTTTCTGAACAAACAATCTGTAGAGGTGGTGAATAGCTTTTTTAATCTGGGACTAACCTTAACTGGTACTCTGAGGTGGGAGATTTATTTATTTATTTATTTATTTATTATAAACATTTATTAGCCGCCCCCTCATGCCCATGTTGCATCAGGGTGGCTTATAACATAAAATACACAGATAAAACCAATTTTAAAAACACAACCCCATTCGTCAAGGTTTAAAATATCATAAAAATCTTTACAATACCCCCCAACTACTGCACCCTCCCCTCGCCTGGGCAAACAGCCAGGTCTTACAGGCTCAACAAAATGCCAACAAACCTGGGGCCAGGCAGGCTTCCTCCGGGAGGGAGTTCCAAAGCCGCGGCCTGGCCACCGAGAATGCCCTCTCCATTGTGGCTCCCCATTTTACATGGGGGACCTCCAGAAAGGTGCCCCCGGTGGACCGAAGGGATTGCTCTGAGGCACGGAGGGTGAGGCGGTCCCTGAGGTATGAGGGGCCCAGACCATGCAGGGCTTTATAGATCAACACTAACACCTTGAATCTGGCTCGGTACGCTATAGGCAGCCAGTACAGAGTATGGAGCACAGGTGTTATGTGTGCCAGTCGCCCCATCCCTTTAAGGAGATGGGCTGCCGCATTCTGCATGAGCTGCAGCCTCCGAACCAGAAACAAGGGAAGCCCCATGTAAAGCACATTGCAGTTTTCTAGCCTCGAGGTGATGAAGGTGTGAATGAGAGTGGCCAGGTCGGGCCCAGAGATGTATGGACACAGCCTCCATACCAGATATAACTGGCAGAAGGCAGCCTTAGCCACCAACTAAACCTGCCAATCCAGACGGAGACCTGAGTCCAACACCACCCCCAGACTACGAATCTGCTGGGCTACAGGAGGACGGACCCCTCCCTACAAGGGGAGCCAGTATCTCCCTCGCCCTTCCCACCACCATCACCTCCGTCTTATCGGGATTTAGCTTTAGTCTGCTCTGCCACATCCAATCCGCCACAGCCTCCAAACAGTGAGAAAGTAATGAGACAGCAGGACCTGGGTCAGTTGAAAATGAGAGGTACAGCTGAGTATCATCAGCATATTGGTGACATCGCACCCCGAACCCTNTGAGAGGTACAGCTGAGTATCATCAGCATATTGGTGACATCGCACCCCGAACCCTCTCACGATCTCCCCCAGGGGCTGCATACATACATTCAATATTAACGGAGACAGGATCAAACCCTGCGGAACACCACAGGTCAAAGCCCAGGGGCTTGATGTTTCAGTCTCCAGCACCACCCGCTGGCTTCTCCCTGAGAGGAATGAGCGGAACCACCCTAGGAAAGTTCCGTCCATACCCCCCAGGTCTCACAACCATCTCAACAGCAGCCCATGGTGCCAAACACGGCTGAGAGATCTAGCAGGATCTGAAATGTTGAACATCCTGTGTCCATCTGCTGGTGGAGATTATCCACCAAGGCTACCAATGCCATCTCAGTACCATAGCCGGGACAGAACCCAGACTGAAAAGGGTCAAGGAAACCTATGCTGTCCAAATGCGCCTGGAGCTGCAGAGCAACTTCCCGTTCAATAACCTTCCCTTAAAAGGGAAGCCAAATGGGAAGAAGCTTAAAAGGGAAGATTAGAGAAGGGTCGGTAACTGGCGAGTGCGTCCACATCCAAAGATGACTTCTTCAGCAGGGGGTGCACCACAACCTCCTTGAGACTGGGTGACAGTCTCCCCTGCCGACAGTCTTCACTTCCCTCCCCAGCACCCTCCCCAAAGTCTCCCTGGAGGCTTTCACCAACCAGGATGGGCACAAATCTAATTCACAACTAGTGGCTCTGACAGACCCCAGGACATTCACCACATCAGCTGGCGTCACTTCCTGAAGCTCGTATTGATGCCTGAAAATCAGCTATAAAGGTTGCTCAGCATCTGGAGGTGTATTGACCTTCTACAATAAGTTTTAAAAGAACCCATGGTCAGAGACATAGCAGCAGGGAGAGTGAAGTTAGAAGCTATATTGCTATATGGGACTGAAATTTTGAATCTGATGTTAAGGCAGTAGCCATCATTGAAAAAACATGAAGTGTTCTCCTAAAAAAACTACTTATGGTATGTGAAGAAACCCCAGCTCTGATGGTTAGGGTTGAAACAGGCTCAGTGAACATAGGAACAATAGCTAGATTACACCCAATTCACTACTGGTTGAAGATCAGGAAGTATTTACCCCAGAGATTTCCTAAACAAGTTCTGTTAGATAACCTAGAGGATCTTCATTATCATGGTTGCTGGAGATTAGGAAGGCTTTATTCCTCTCAGGGTTGGGAGACAAGTGGTTTTATGATGATCTGGTCCCCCTACCTGATGAAAAATCAATTATTGACCAGAGGTTTCTGGATATTTCAAGACAGGAGGATATGGAAGCAGTGAGAGCAGGTAAATGTGCTCCGTTATACCAATATTTTAAGGCATATTGGGACCAGGCTCTTTACCTATTCTGAATAAATTATTTCCAACACAGGGAGGTGGTTACAAAGCTACAGTTTGATCAGTTAGGAACAACAGCACAGAGAGGTGGATGGGCAAAGATTCCATATGACCAAAGACTGTACTTGTCCTATAAGGGACGTGGAAAATGTATTGCACTTTTTTGGGATTGTTCTATATATATAGATTTGAGAAAAAGATATCTTGCCCATCTAATCAAAATGTTTGGATGTTTTAACAGGCTGGATAAAACTATTTGAGTGTTACAAAATTTGTCTATTAAAGTACTGAATTCACTGGCATGTTATACCCATGCAGCACCTAAACTTCCTAAGAAACCCAGGATCTAATTTAGAATGGATGTGGCTGAAGCGAATTGAAAGATGCTTCTACTAAAAATTTGGATATTTGTATAATTCTTGGTTGTACTAGAGGTGTGCACCAGGAGCCCATGTCATTTTCATTTTCATTTTTCTTTTTTTTAATTTAAATGTCATTTTTCTTTTCATAAATATCAAATTTTCGTTTTCGTTTTTGCTTTCATTTTCCATTGGGTTTCAATGGAAAACACATTTTTGGCTGTAACACCCCCCCCCCCACATTATATTTAGCTGAAACTTGGAAAGATTGTACGTCCAATGGAAGGCATTAAGTGTACAAAATTCCAAAAAGATTGGATAAAGTAATCCAATTTTATAAGCAGTTGAATTATATTATTTTGCAAAAGTCTTCGTATACATTCTTAGCTGTAACTTCTTTGCCTCACATTTAATGTAGATGAAACTTGGCATGCTTATATCCCTTCCAATACTTACTATCTCTGACAACATTCAGAAGGATTGAATAAAGGCTTCTGGTGGTATAAGCTATTAACTTATACATGTATGTCTGACTGTAACATCTTTGTAGCCCAACTAGTGTAGATGAACATTTGCAGGGCTGCATATCACATTTTGAAAATAATCTCTGCCAAATATCAGAAAGATGTGATAAAGGGTCCCGATTTTATATGCCTGCATAGCATATGCAGAGAAGGAGCCTATGCCAGGGATTCTCTTACTTATTGCTGCAGTATAAGATCTGTTTGTGATGCCATTGGCCAGCAGAAATGTCAACCAAATATCCTCATTCTGTTCTGTGACCATCCCAACATCTCTCCCCCACTTGTTACTGGGAAGTCAGAAGCATCTGTTTAGGAAAGAGCCAGTAGAGATTCGTTTATGTCCTCTGTCACAGTGCTGCAGGATGTGATTGTGATGATAATTGGCCAGGCTAGATGTGTAAATTATGTCTTCTGAATGCTGGGATGCTATCCCCAAGGTCCAAGTTATGTCCCTTCTATGCCTACCGGAGGGCCGCATCCTATGCCTGCCTCAAATTCACTACCAATTGGCCCTGTAAAGCTGGAAGCATGCAGTAATTGGCCAGTGAATGTGTCTGTCAGTCTGTTGGGTTGCTCCACATCCTCCCTCCTACAGCCTCCCTCCCCCTGCCATACCAGGTGCCTGCCTCTGAATGGCGCTGCATGTGCTGCTATTTATCTGAATAATGACCATCAAGGGGACAGGTTCAATTGCTTATAGAATTGAGTCCCTTTATCAAATTGCCCTGTAGTTTGGCATAGATGACAGAGAAGATATGTGATATATTCTTGACAACTTACTTGTAAACAGGAAGGAATATGAAAATCATACAGCTGGAAATGTATTTTCAAGTTAATGTCTTATAACTTCAGGACCCTTTATCCAATCTTTCCGAAAATTAGCAGAATTATTAAGCTTGTGGAGGTACATAATATTCATAGGTTTCATGCAACTTGGATGGAAGATAAAGAAGTTGTAGCCATGAATGTGTATGGAGCCTTTCTTAAAATCACAACATTCAATTGCTTCCAGAATTGGTTTCCTTTACCTAATTGTTTCAGAAAGTGGTACACATAGAGTCCTCCATTTGGGGTACAATCTCCCCATGTTTTATCAAAATTGAAACACAAACGTTATAGCCGGAAATAAGTGTTTCATTTCCCCCCCTTTATTTCAAAAACAACATATTGTTTTCATTTCTATTTTTGTTGTTATTTTTCCTTTTTGTTATTGCAATAACCATAATGAAAATGACAATTTTCATTATCGTTATTGTAATAAAAATGCCATGCACACCCCAAGGTTGTACAGATGAAGGACTGCAAGTTATCAACAGTGAGTTAACCAAGTAACTGTATGTTAAAGTTGTAGCTATGCTTTTTTTTTTTTTTTAGATAATATGGGTGTGATTTCCTGCTGGGAACTGTGGGATATCTTTTTATTGTTTGTGTGTTACTTTTATAATTTATGCCTCCACCTATGTATGAGGTGTTTATGTGTGGAGACATGATGTTTTTATGTATTGATTATTTGGCCTTTGGCCTACTAGTAATAGTAGTTTGAGAAGAGGGTCTTCTGTTTGGACATGAAGAAAATGCCAACATTTTAATCTATATACCAAGCAGCAAGATTTCATTTAAAAATCAGACCTAATTTGGGTCTAAAAGGTAAAATTCAATAAATATTTCATAAAGTAGTTTTGAATTATATCTAACTTGTTACCTGATATCACATTCCAAAGTTCTGCACCATACATACATTGAGATAAAACCATTGCTTTGAAAACTTTCAAGGCAGGAAAAACATGATACCAGCCATACTGCTTATAGAATCACAACATTTAATGGACGTCTGCTTAGATTTTATTATCATGGAAGCAATATGGCTATTCCATGAACCACAGGCAGAAAACTGGATACCTAAGTAGGAAAAGTAATTAACTTGTTCAATAACATTATGATCCGTTTTCCAGCTGCAGATTAATCTTTTTTTGGTTTTCTTATCATTAATGGTACGAGATTCCATTTGAGCATATGCCTCTAGCTTTTTAAAGGTTCTTTTAAGCCCAGTAGGGGTTAGAGAAAAAATAACCATATCATCTACATAAAGTAACAATAGAAGACTATATGAGCCACCCCGAGCCACTAATAGCAGGAGGGTATGGGATAAGAAATGTTCCAAAATAAATAAATAAATATGATCTCATTCTTGGAGAATAGTATTTATCATCAGAAAGACTATTTTAAGGTAATTAATATCAATATTAAACCAAAAAGGATCCAAAATACATCCTTGTTGGACATCTTTGTAAATAGGAAAGGCATTAATGATGTTGTCTACAAAGAATACTTTGGTTGTTGTATGATTATAAATGGTTCTAATCAAATAAATCAGATGGGAGTCTGGTCCAAGATTATGGAGCTTACTCCAAAGTCTTTCCCTATCAATAGAAAAGAGAGCTACTTTTAGATCAATAAAGGCTGGGCTTGGTGTGGGGGTGGGGAGAAAAATTGTACCACTGAAACCAGTTACCAATAGGGTGATTCTGGCGTTATGCGGTCCAGAGTCACCACAGTGGATTCCCAGTGGTGGTGAACCGTTCAACCACCCCCTGTGGTCAATAAAAGCCCCGAACAGACATGAGGGGAAAGGGACCATAGCAGAGAATCGGACCAGCAGACCACGGCCGGGGGCATCGCAACAGACGTTACGCCGATCCCGGGCCAGGCCGTGGTCAAAGCACCTGGAAGGCGCTGGGGCGTCTTGTCCCGGTTGCTGCCGTGTGCCCTTTAAATCTCCCTCCACGACCTGTGTTGTTGCTGGTTGCCTGGCAGCGATGCTGCATGCTTTGTCCCCAGCTGGGAATCATTTTGATTGATTCCGGACGGTGATTGCTGTCCAGACGTTACTTTTTATTGTTTCCCGCTGGGAATCTCTTTGACCACGCTTTCAGAGATGGTTGTGGGTGATTTCAGACATGACGGGGCAGATTCACCCTGTCACAAAATGAATTTTGAATTCCCCGCCGGGATGACCCCGTCTCGCCATAACAGACATGCTGGGGGATCCCGGTGGGGAATCGGGGAGGGGGCGGGACCGCACTGCGCAACGTGTGGCTGCACGGCCCCGCCCCCTCCATGCTCCCCGCTGCCTGCCCTCTGGGGTGACGGGCGGGCGCCACAGCCAATGCCGCCGCAGCGCTCGCCCGCTTTGGCCACGGGCCAGAATCCCTGCGGGGATTCCAACCCATGGCCACCGTCCAGACGCGACGGCGGGGGTCACCATGGCGGGGAATCACATTCGCCGCGCGACGACCTCCGGCCCTGCCGCTTTGGCTGCTCACACAGCGAATGTGATTCCCCGCCGTGGTAACATCTGGGGGGAAACATCCGTTTCCCCCTACAGATGTTACGTGGTTGCTGCCACCACAGGGGATTGACTGTGGTGGCCTTTGACCACGTAACATCTGAAATCACCCTCTGCCAGGAGGTCCGGAAGTGTGGTTGACTTTGAACCCATGTGGGTATTGACTGTGGTGAACATCTGGCGGCAGCCAAACAGATGTTCAGGGCACTTTGACCACGCCATGGGATTGACCATGGTTCACTGTGGTTGAGCATGATCTCGTAACATCTGAAAATACCCATAGACTCTTAGGTATCCAGACAAGTAACCCCCTCCGACTGGCTAGGCTAGGTTCATACACACTTATCTTCTCTTGGTGCTGTAGAACCAGGCACATTCCCTCTGGCTCTCTGTAGGACTCTCTGGCTAAGGCCCAACCCTCTAAGCATCCCAAGCCTTCCCAACTCCTGGCTTATGCAAAGTTCTCTCAGGAGGTCCTCCTCCTATGGCTACTCCCAGGCAACTGTCTGGTCTAGTCTTTTATAGGCCTGAGGCATGTCTAGGCAATCCCACTCTTTCTGAGCATGCCTGAGAGCTCCTTCGCAGCATCAGTTCTGGGTTCCTATGAGCATGATCCTAGACTTATACTGCTTTCACACTTGACATTTTGCATGTGTTTTGGCTCCATGTAAGCGTCCATAAGCCAAAACACCCACGGGGCTCGTTGGGTGCGAACACACACATACACCCACGCAGCTTTGCTGGCAAGGAGATCACCGGATAAACTGCAGAATAGGGGAAATCTGCTCTGCAATCTACCAGGTGAGCACTAGCAAAGCCAAAGGGGGAGTGGGTGGTGGGTGGGGGGAGTGCATTTGTACCCGACAAGCCCCACACATGTTTTGACTTACAGATTATTTCAGAAGCCAAAGCATGCATGGAACATCAGGTTTGAAAGCGGTATTAGTCTCTCACAAATCTTCTAGTCGTCGGGGAGCATGCTCAGGGACTTAGTCTCAGGAACAAAATGCCAGGGCTGACTCAGCCATGCCCTAATCCAGCTGCCTTTCCGTTAGACGCTGTCCTTCTTCTGGTGCAGTGCCTGCAGCCCCACTAGCCGAGTCCCCTAGCTGTCGCTAATTGCCTCTTAATGGGTCAGCATTTCTTTCAGGCAGCACCCTGACAAGTGCGCTTTTTCAAAATGGTGCCGGCAGCATCGGTGCCATTCTGTAAAAAGGGCCACCCACGCACAGAATGGCCCCAGTGGCCATTTTGCACATGTGCAGTGATTTAAAAAAATATATTTTTAATAAAATAAAATGAAAACGTAAAGAAAAATCATTAAGTCCTTTCCAAAAAAGAAAAACCTGGAAAATGAATGGGTTTTTGGAAATGAAAACAAAAATAAAATTAAAACGAATTATGTGCCTGCTGCACACCCCTGGTGAGTATTAGAAAATGGAGAGACACATCGTCAGAAGTGACTGCTATACACTATATCAACAGGAAATGTTTTCTGCTTTACCTGTCAACTCTTCCACTCATCCACAGTGATGAAAAATGCTTTTGTGGAAGGTTTTCTCAAACTGAAAAAAAAAAAAAAAAGCGAAGAAACAAATCAGAGAGCACAAAAACAGCACTCAATACTAAAAGTGTATTATGACCTGGTTTTTACAGAAGAACAATAGAGGTACAATGTGTCAACATTTTCAGAGCCAGATCTGCAAAGAAATTCAATACTGGAAAGAAATACTGGTTGGGTTACTGTTGTTCAGTTTCTAGCAGAAAGAGGAATTCCGTTCTGTGGTGACAACCAGACTTTGGGATCATCCCATAATGGAACTTACCTTGGATCAATGGAACTTATTGCCCAATTCGATTATTTTTTTTTAGCAGTACCTCAAAAAGTATGGAAATAAAGGAATGGGCCATGTTTCCTAAATTTCCTCATAGATATGTGATAAACTGATTGAGATAATGGGTAATGAAGTTCATATGAAAATCATTCAGGAGATTCAAGAGACAAAGTACTTTTCTCTTACCATTGTCTCTACAATGGTAGTGCCTGAATGGAGAAGTAAAGGAGCTATTTTTGTGCTTTGTGCCAATTGACAGCCACACTGGAGAAAACATATGTGAAACAGTCATCAACATTCTTCAGAAGTATGACATTGACCTTAAGAATTGCAGAGGACAGACAGAGGACAGACATATGACTGACAATGCAAGAAATATGACTTGTCAATAGCAAGGACTGCAAGCTTGCATAAAAAGCATGAACCACCAAGCCGTGTTCGTGCCTTCTGCTGGACATTCCCTGAACCCAGTCAGGCCAAACAGTATGAATGATAGCCTTATGCAGTGAAGCTATTTCACTTTCTTGAAGCTTTATATACTTTCTATTCATCCTCTACCCACAGATGGAAAGTACTCAAGAGAGTATTGATCAGTGTTCCAAAATTAATAGTACACCAAGGATCACGCCGAAAAACCTGTCCCAAACAAGATGGTCCTGCAGAGAAGATGCCGCACAAACGCTTGTGCCAATGTGCTCCATTATGACTGTATTTTGGAAGTCTTCATCAAGCCCGGGAATTATTCCCAAGACAAATTGGTGGTTAAGTTAGAAGCAAACTTTTTGGTAAAAATGCTGAAGACGCTTGAAATAGCTTTTATGGCAGTATTCTGGCACAAAGCCCTTTACAGGTTTAACTGTGTACACAAAATCCTACAGAAACCAGGTCTTGATATTGTGGCAGGAAAATATTTACTTCCCTTATCACTTTTGTCCATGACTAGGGGTGATTTCAGACGAGACGGGACGGCATTTGCCCTGTCCCGGAATCACCCTTCTGATTCCCCACCGGAATCAGCCCGTCACGTCCATCAGACGTACCGACTGAGCCCGACGGGGAATCGGGGAGGGGGCGCCCTCCCACACTCCCCCGCCGCCCGCCCTCTGGGGAGACAGGCGGGTGCCACGGCCAATGCAGCTGCAATGCCTGCCCGAATTGACCATGACCTGGAATCCCACCAGGGATTCCGGGCCATGGTTGCCATCCAGACGAGATGGGCCCCTTCATCGCGGCGGGGAATCACATTCACCAGTCAATCGGCGCCGGCCCCATCGGTCTCGCCGATCGTGTGGTGAATGTGATTCCCCGCTGTGATTGGGTGTGGCTAACATCGGGGGGGGGTGTACTTCCGGTTCCCTAACAGACATTACAAGGCCATTTCCCACCACAGGATATTGACTGTGGTTAAGCGTGGTCTCGTAACGTCTGAAAATACCGTAGAGGAACAAATTTGATGAAATTGAAGAAGAGGCAAAGAAAATTGATCCTCAAGTGGAAACCACATATTCCAATAAAAGCTCAACAGCACGGAGACACAAATCAGTTTTCCCAGATGGATGAAAGTAACTACAAGCTAACTGGAAGAGACAAGTTCAGGGTGGAAATGTACAACTTTGTCTTGTATAAACTTCAAAATGAACTGGAGAAGCGCTCCTGTGCTTACACGGAAGTTGTGAATTTATTCTGTCCCTGTCCTCTCCGAGTCTTAAAAAGGCACTGGGGAAGCTGGTAAATCAAAGCTTCAGCTGTTCTTTCCTGTCCCATCTTGCTTTCACCTGAATCCATCCTGCTGTGCTTGTATCTTGACCCCCAGCCTTGACCTGTCCTGTCCTTAACCTCTCCTAGCCCTGTCTAGGTCCTGCCCTGTGGCTGCCTTCGGCCTGTTAATGTTTTATTATTATTATTATTTATTTATTTATTTATTTACTACTCCCTGACCCCAGCCTTGCTCTGACTTTGAGCATTTTCACACAAGACACTCTCCACCCTCTACCCACTCACTATACATTTTCCAGGGCACCCATAGGGCAACACTGCAGCCCTGCAACATGAATAGTGGGTGGGTAGTGTGTCATGTATTGGCATGTATTTTGATATATTTTAATATGTGCTTGGCAAACCTCTGATTCAAAATGTGAAGAGATCTGTTTGGCAAAGCCATTCTGTGTAAAACGCTGAGTAAGAGAGTGACTTGTTTTTGAAACCCTGTGTTTGTAAGCCAGCAGTTTTCTTATCCAGTTTTCTCTTTGGTTGTAATCTGCTTTACCTTTGTATCTGTGTGTGCACCTGTGTGTTAGTGGCTTAACCTGAAACTTTAAGTAAAGCATTGTGAGAGACGTTAGCTAGTGTGTATTTTAAACATACTAGCTTCTACCTGGAGAATTTTTGTGTGTCTTCAATTGAATTCTAGGCTTAAGATATTAATCAGTTTTAGTGTTTTCAGTTTCTGGCAAGAGTGCCTATTCTAGAATTTTTAATCTTGACTGGTTAGTCAGTGGGTAGACACTTATTAATTTCAGAAAGTGTTGGAACATACAGAAATGTAGGATAAATATGCCTGCCCTGGAAGGGAGAAATTAGGAAGCTTTTGGATTCCTGAAGCCTTCTCAATCTCAATCTGGCAGATGCGGGCTTAAAGAACTGGTAAATATGGCACTGAGTCAGCTAGACAGATAGAAAACATAGTTTTTTCTTTAAGGTTTTGACTTAGAGAATGTATGATGTTCTTTGAATGTCTTTTGTATCATGTTGTTCATATTTGTAACTGAATGAGTTTTCATTTAGGGGTGGGACACCGGGGAGAATACCAGATACTGGATTTACCAGCATCAGATCTCCCCGGAGTCAGATTTACCAGTACTGGATTTTTAATAGGGATGGGCGAACGCGGTTCGGTAGTTCGGTGTTCGGCCCGAACTCGGCCTGTTCGGACAACCGAACATGAACACGAACACGAACGCACCGAACGGACCGAACACCGAACACCGAAATGACGAACACACCGAACCGAACACCGAACTACGAAATGGCCGAACACACCGAACGGAACCGAACACCGAACTAC